>CM076679.1:67265964-67793464 GCA_038501925.1 Xenopus petersii
CAAACGGAGTCAGGCAGGCAAGGGTCAAACCAGGAGATCAATCAGAGGGGATATGGATACAGGAGAGTCGGTTACCAGGCAAGGTCAGGATAGTCAAAAACAGGCAGGGGTCACAACAGATAATCGGAAGCTTTAAACAGCACAAGGGCACCAGGAACTCTTGAGAAGAAACCTATAACGGGCAAGGAATAAAACACAGGAATTCCCTTTTATAGAGGTTGAATTTTGCTCCAATGCGCGCTGGCGTCAGCAGAGCCACGCGTCGCGCACCCTAAAGAACCGGCGCCTGAGGTAAGGAAGACCGGCGTGGCGAGAGTCCCCGTCGGACCACTAGACCACCAGGTTGAGTAATCCTCACATCTTGGCTCTAACTTTGCCTCAAGAGGAACTTCAGGCGATTTTGGAAGGTTGACATGTGTTCAAATTATTGCCAGTGCAAAAGCATTTACAGATGATTAGTCACCAGCAGATGCAGAGATTTATCGCTGGTGTGCCATTGCCCTAAGGGTGGTGGCAACAAAATGCCATACAAAATACCTTGCCATAGACAATACTGAGAATTGCTTCTGCTAAAACACATGCAGTGTCTTAGCAAAGCTAATTATCACTAGTGTGTATTTTGTAGCAGTGACAAGTAGCTGCTACTGCTCTGTGTGTCTTCACCCAGAAGGGCAGATTTACTTATTAGAATTATTATTGCTTCAGAAATATTTCCCATAATTCGTAAAAATATGTCAGACATATGATGACTAAACCTTTTCATCAAAATAGGTAATTTCATCTCCGCAAAAGAACTCTGGCTTACTTTCGTCAGTGAAAATTCATTGATGCGTTACTTTCTTCCTAGCAAAACTTTCTTAACTTAGGTTTATGTCAATTTAAATTCAGTGGGTATATAAAGATCATATATATTTATTTATTTATTAGTGATGTTGGTGAAATTGTTGGCCACTTTTAATTAAAAATGTCCAAGGAAGTAAAATTACGACAATAGATTATAGAGATATATAAGATAGAAATTTGCTGTGAGCTCACCCTAAAACAAATGTGGCATGAGCTTCAAATATTAAAAAAAAAGTCAAAATAAGACATTTTCAACTGTTACATCTTGTAAACATAAATATATGAAATCTGAAAAAACTCCAGTGTTTTGAATTTTTTTTTGGAATACAGGATATGATGTCGCTGATATAATAATATTGAGAATGTATCATTTCCTTAATTTGCCAAACACAACCTGGTAACAAATAGCAACTTTCACATTTTGATAAATAAGCGGATTAACGATTATTCACCTGAGCGAAAATTTGCCTGATGAAATGGTGCAAAAGTTCTCTAACGCTGAGGTTTTTTGCTATTGAAGTGTCTTACTCACCTTTTAGTAAATTGACGATGCCACGCAAATTGTCTTTTTAGTGAAAATTCATCAATTCGCCTCTTTAGTAAATGTGCACATTAGTCTTATTCTGTTTATAATGTATTAATACAAAGCTCACAAACAACACATTTGTTTTCATTATCCAGAAAGCTTCAAATTATATGAAGGCCAACTCCCATAGAGTCCATTTAAGCAAATAATTTAAATTTTTAAAAATTATTTTCTATTTCTCTGTAATAATAAAACTGTAGCTTGTACCTAAATGCGATTTATGAACCCATATTGGTGGCAAAACCATCATATTGGGTTTATTTAATGTTTAAATGTTTTTAACAGACTTAAAGCATAACTAAACCCCCTTAGGAACAATAGCCCCACTTAGCTGCCTTCCATGCCCCCCCCCAACAATCAGCCCC
This sequence comes from Xenopus petersii, assembly GCA_038501925.1. NCBI lineage: Eukaryota > Metazoa > Chordata > Amphibia > Anura > Pipidae > Xenopus > Xenopus petersii. The sequence goes on from CM076679.1 coordinate 67,267,759, forward strand.
CCGGCACAGTGTATTATGTAGAAAGTTGCCCCTATTTAAATACCTTAGCCTAAAATGCAGAGCAGTGGAGCTCCCCAGAGCCATCTTGGGGTTGGACAGGAATTAGCTTCCTGGGGCTTTGTGTTGGTGAAGAGACCCGAAGAAGATGGCGCTCTGCATTTTAGAGTCAGGTTTTTAAATAGGGGCAACTTTCTGCCTAATACACTGTGCGGGGAGGAAAAGGTTGGGGGGCGATGGAAGACAGCTAAGCAGGAATGGTGTTCCTAGAGGGTTTAGTTCTTCTTTAAGGCATGGTGATCCAAATTACAGAGTTACAGAAAATGCTGCTCCCAAGCATTCTGGATAATAGATCCTATACCTGGTTTTGTAATTGTACTTTACATAGTTTATATTAATTTTAATAATGGGTGTAGCTTTTGCCTCGCTACATTCGGTGACTTTGTGCTAGTTGTATCTTTGATGTCGGGAAGTCAACCAAATGGTATGAAGAGTTATTTTTCTGGTTAAGATACAGTTACTTTTGTTACAGCTGGAGGGATGACTGTATATAGATGCAATATACACTAGAACTTGAATAAGATGTTTATCTAGACTGCACTGATCCATCTGCTAACATGCATGAATAGCAGATATCCTTAGGTGGCTTGCTTCTGGGAAAGCATTTTTCCTGAGTTCGGTGATAAGGTTCCTCCATCTTCTTTTGTAAGAGGGTAAATATCTGGAGCAATCTGAAGTCTTCTGGCTGCATGTCTTGTACTACTGCCACGCGTGGTATTTTGTCGGCCTGCAGTAGATATTTGGGGGAATGTAATATGTTTTGTTAGCACAAATAACGTTTGCAAAGACCATTGTGAATGTTAGTGATCATGTTTGTGTCCTTTGCAACCTTTGCTTAGTGTTGTAATGTTCGTCAGCGAATGACTTTACATTGCGAGCCGTGCTAAACATTCACAAAAACACTATTTTAAACGTTGTTTGCGACTTTAATTACATTCCACCTTAATCTTCTAGCATTCAGGCTTTTCTTACTATGCTGATCATAGTAAGAAGTTGCAGAATCGTTTATAGAAACCTGATTTGTTAGGATCTCATGAGCAGGGCCCTTGTGTTTAATTTGTTGTGCTGTTCCTCTGTGATATTTGATTTGTTTTTCATTCCTATGAAAAACAAAAAAAATCATTCAGTTACATTGTATCAAGCACAGGATATGAAATGAAAATAGGAAAGGAACATAGGTTTCCTCTTACTCGCACTCCAAGAATTATTTAATTGGTGGGAAATCGAATTCTTTAACATTCTTTTTTTATTTTATGGGGGGTAGTGATGAGTGAATATGTTCGCCAGGCATGGAGTAAAATTCTGCACTTCGCCATCAATTTCGCCTCAACAAAAAAGCCCCAATAAGAAAAATTGTCAATGGGACTGCATTTTTGTCTCTGAGACAAAAAAGACACAGAAACAGAAAAGTTGCCACAAGAAAAACACCCATTAACTTCAATGTATTTGGAGTAAGAAAAAATTTTTCACTTAAAAAATGTGGAAGCTTATTGATTTCAATGCATTTCGATTTTTTTTTTATTTTTTATCAGGACATATTCTCTTATCACTATTATGAGGTATATGCTGTCTGCTCTACCTTTGGGGGAACAAAGCTATGTAGAAAGCAAATAGCAGTATTTAATAGCTAATATACATCATCATTTAAGAAAGTGAACGGTACTATGGAAAAACCTGAGGGGTAAGTTAAATCATTGTAATGTAAACTTTATAAAAGGGCTAGCAATGCAGCACCTAGGCCTGCTCTGGCCCTTGGAACGGCAAGTCCCCGGTGCAAGGGGGTGGCATCAGAAAAGCCACTTCAGGGAGGCATTGACCCCTGGAAGGCCACTGAGTCTATTCTCAAAATATACTGTTTGCCATGAAAAACAACATATGTCTCACTGTTACAGTCTGAGTACTCCTAGCTCTGACTCTTTGTACAGTGTTAGAAACCAGTTAATAAAAACTGATCAGTATTTACAATAGGAATTACATTTACAAGCAACTTTATAACAAAAAAGTATTTACTAATGTATGATGGAAAGTTGTTTAGAATTATATATATTTCTTCCATTATGTAGAAAGGGCTCCTTTAAGATTATTTTTCATAGCACAGTTGTTTACAGTTAAGTTTGCAAAAATATTGGTAAATCTCTTACTCTCTTGCTCATTCATCCCATATAATGCATATTAATATATGTTGAAATCTAATGCTTTACACTGATTGTGTAGTATTGCTGATGGTTTCTGCAATACCTTAAGGGGCATAGTTACAATTTAAATTACAGTTTTTAAATTAATAAAAGTGTCAGATCATTTGTAGCTGGCTTTTTTTCATGCTTTTGATTAATTGTTTACCCTTCCATCGTCTCTCTTTGCCTAACTGACAGCCAGATAAAGGTTTACAGGGGCAGTATACCCCATTGTTCAACATGAGTTCAGTAAATAGAGCTTACTTTTCGCTGTTGTTTTAAATCACAAAAAATGTATGATTTTTGCCACTTCTTCAGCATAAAAGGGAATTTGAAACGACTCTATGTATGGTTCATCCAGGGGGGGGTCATCTAAACACTTGTAAACAGATTTTAGTAATGGATATCAAATTTTAAGTGTTTAATAATATTATATAGGCATGCTTTTCCATTGCTGATGAATTTACATTGTAAAACAGTTAATCAGAAGCAAACTGCAAGATTCAGGCACTAAAATTTGCATTGTGGCTGATCCCAAGACAGATTCTTCCTTCCCTTCTGAAATTTCAGTCACTTCCGGTGCATGCGCAGTTGGAGCAATCTCCCGGATCATGACGACGCCGGAAGAGGTGGAAATTTCTGGTGCTCAACAAGAAGATTACCGAAGAAGTCGCCCGTGAGCTCAGTCAGTAATCCTACAGGGGACACAATTCTAGGGTAAGACTTAGCAGGGAGGGGGGCCAGCAGAGGAGGGTCAAACTTATCATCATGGGCAGTTTAGTTCCCCTTTAAGGTTTGTGTCTGTTGAGAAACTACAAATAAATATTTTATGTCATTAATACCTATCTTTCAAATGACAGTACCTAACAGCAAAAAATCTGTTCCTCGGTAAGGCTTAAATATTGTTGTTTTTGTTACTTTTTTATTTTATATCTTTCTATTTGGGACCGTTTCTTTTCACCTTCAGTCTCTCATTTAAAGAGGACCTAAAGTCTAAAGAAATGCTGTATTTAGGTATACTAAACATAAACATGACTTACTGCACCAGAAGCCTAATAAAACAAATGAATTATGCTTTCAAAGTTGGCCGCATGGGGTCATCATCTTTTAACTTTGTTAAACATATTTGCAAGACCACGACTTCGCACTTGCTCAGTGTGGTCTGGGCTTTAATTGGGAGGTTAAGCTTAAGGATAATAATAAATGATCAAAACAGCACAAGTCAAAAATTTCTGCCATAGAAGCCGATACAGCAAGACTGATTAATAAACAGGGGGATTGTTCCCCAGAAATAAAGACTTTTTTCAATTACTTTCCATTATTTATTTTTTACGTCTTTTCCAAAATCTAAGTTTAAAGGTGAATGTTCGTGTCTCTGGTGTTTGAGTCTGGCAGCTCAGTACTTCAGGTGCACTCTGAACTGTTACAATTTTGCAACATTGAGTTGATACATTTCTCAGCAGCATCTCTGGAGTATTGGCAACTATTGTATCAAGTCTTACAGCAGCCTGTAATGAAACCCAGAGATTCTGTTCAGCAGGGGCAAAGATAAGAAATGTATCAAGTAAATGTATCCATTTAGAACAGTTCACAGGATCGGCGACCCCCCCTCCCAGAGCTGCTTCAGAAGGAGAGAAATTACACTTTACACTTAAATATTAGAAAAACTGTCACACATAGAAAATAGAAAGTCATTGGAAAAAGTCGTTATTTCTGGTGATCTATCTGAAACCAAGTAGTTGTTTGAAGGTGAACCACCCCTTTAAGGTAGAAAAATCCCCCATTGCCCTTTTTTTTAAAGAATTGTCCCTGGACTCCCTGCAAAGGGCCCCTTTCCCCTCCTCATCAAATTCACCCCCTCCCTCCATGCTTGCTGCCATGAGAATGCTGAGTATTGCAGTCAGTTTGAAGTTCCTCTACTTTCTACAATGGGTGCAGAGATTCTCTGGAAAGCAGACTGACTCATTTCCTTTGTCCTAGAATCATCTGCTTTGTAATGGAGCTTTAAGGATACCTGGGAGGTGGCAGGGACATCTGCAGCCTTCCTCCTATTTAGCATGCAGCCTTCTTCCAGCATGCGTCTGTTTCAGGTTTGTCACGCACTTCTTTTCTTTTTCGGCGCACACTTGACATCATCGCACATGGCGTGAAATTGAAGAATTTAAATGCTCCCTGTATTTTTGTACACTGCCCAACCTAGGTCTATTGTTAGATAGTTCCTAGGTGTGCTTATTGTATAGTTTCTTGTGCTTGACTCTTGCCTGTCCCATACCTCTGCTAAATTGCTGCCTGTACCGATCTTTGCCTGTAACTGACCATTCTTCCGGATCCTGACTTAGTACTGCGTTACAGGAGCAAGATGAGAGAAGGGGTCGCATTACACTTTCAGATATGCCTGTATAAGAAAAATATTTATCTTTGGAAGGGCAGACTGAGGAGATTGGATGGGGTGAGCTTAATACTGTTGTGTTGACTGACACTGACTTCTTGTTACATGCAGAGCAAGTATTTGATGGGAGAATATGCTGATATGTTCCCCATCCAGCCTATGCAGAGATAAGTTAAGTGTTTCGAGATGTTACACTAAGGCAAAGAGAATTGTAGGGATGCACTCAATTCAGGATTCAGTATTTTACTACTTGTTTGCCATTATAAAGCACTAATTTGGGCAATTTGCAGCCTTTGAGTAGCTCATTATCAGGGGCTTCTCAGTGGACTGATAATCTGGTTTTATTCGTTCCTTTGTGGGACCAGAACTGACCGGAAGTACTAGAGTGAAACTGGCTTCATGTTGTTGTTTAGTGCCAAAAATTGGAATTAACAGTATCTTAATTAAAACAATAGTCAAAATGTATGTTCAGCAGCTTTCAAGCCCTATTTATTAGGTAGTCATGTGACTTTAGACCAAATGTCTACAGAAATGTTTGATTTTTTTTCCTGGTCTTTTGCTAATTAACATATGCAGATTATGATTTGATTATTGTTTTAGAGAAAGGTGTCTTGGAGTTATAGTTCTTTCATTATGGAAAGGAAAAAGGTGTTCATTTTTGGGTAGCCATTCACTGTATATAGCAATTCCATGTAACAAAAAGTGGTGGAGGTGCATTTCTAGTGGCCTGTGGGATTTGTAGTAGGACATGAAAAGAGTAGGGCACAGGACCGGCTATTGATTTTAAATTAATTAAGGAAACAAGTAGTTGGGAGGAGAAGCACAGTTAACGTCACTGACTAACTCAAAATTAAGAGTAAAAAGCAGGAAGTTGTGTTCTGTACTAGTATATTAGACATCTGTTCTCTCCAGCCTTTATACATTATGTTTTTGGTTAACTAACTAAAAAAATTTATATTTAAGTCAGCCTATCTATTTACCAAGTTTTTATTTTTACACTGAACTGTTTCTTTAAAGGTGTATTAGAGATTTTCTTTCATTATGGAAAGAATTTTTTTTTTTTTTGTGGATAGTATGTATATAGGTATTGGATCCGATAGCCAGAAACTTGTTATCCCAAAAGCTCCATATTAAATAAAGACTGTCTCCCATAGACTCCATTTCGTCTAAATAATCCAAATTTTTTAAAATTATTTCCTTTTTCTCTGTAATAATAAAACAGTACCCTGTACTTGATCCAAACTAAGATACAATTAATCCTTATTGGAAGTAAAACCAGTCAATTGGATTTAGTACATGTTTGCATAATTGTCTAGTAGACCAAAGGTATGAAGAATGGAAAAATCCATCACGGGCATTCTGCATAACAGGTCACATACCTGTATATCAATTCCATGCAAAATATACTTTGAATTAGCAGTGACATGTTTTCCTGCTTGTGTATTATAAAGTTGTTTGTACAGCTGTATTTGCCATTATTATATTGAATTTGAAAAATGTATGTTCATGTGGACATCCCCTTTAATGTCAAACAATAAACAGAAATTAAACCCAGTCTTGCAAAAAGGACACAAACTGAAAGCGGATATTGTGTACTACCTCAAGACACAGTTTTCAAAAGAACCTAAACTACTTGGTAATGGATTTCCTGTTTTATTCTGCTCTTGTTAAAAAATGTCATAACACTGTTTATCTCCGCTGACAGTGTACAACTAGGTTCTAAAATCGTACTGCGTCCTTTTGATATAAAACATGACTGACTGGAGCACAGGCGAAAGGTTGTATACATTTCATTAGCATTATATAAATACATTTCTTAAAAGGTGTTTTTCTGGTTGTGAGCAAGAAAGGCACTATTTATCAGGGTGGTATAAAGAATTACAGCAATTAAGTAGCATTTCATCTCTTTAGAAATGCCCTTCACTGCACGTGATGAAGATTTTAGCAATGGCTGTGTGTATCAGTTAGCCTAGTACTGGTGTGATGTAAACCCTGAAAATGAATTTATGTTAAATTTACTCATAGTGGTCCTTAAAGCACTTTTACAATTTACATACATTTTCTGTTAGTGGTTTATGAGGTAGCAGTTTTAGACTTCTAATACCATGCTTTCAGCTCAATAGGTCCAAGGTCAGAGTGCCAGTGATCTTAACTGTCTATGCATTTTTTATGCACTTCAGTTAACTCTAGCCAGTGTCGGACTGGGATTCCAGGGGCCACCAGAAAACCTTAGACTGTGGGCCCACTTTCCAAACTATTATTCCTCCTCTCCTCACTTAACCTCTTTATTCTCCTAGTCTTTTAGATCTACTTACTATACTCTATTCATCCATTATTAAGTCTCTTTCCCCCCCTCCCAAAAAATAGGAAATGACCATGAAATAGGGCAAATGGTTAGAAGCAAGAGGCCCACTGACACCTGAGCCCACCGGGAGTTTTCCTGGTATCCCAGTGGGCCAGTCCGACACTGACTCTAGAGTGGACTCTCAGATGAGCCTGTAATAAGAACACTTCAGATAATGTCCTAAATGAAAATCTAACTTGCCTGTCTGATATATCTATTTTTCGAAACAAAAAAAGATACACATTTGAAAGTTGTCACATATGCTTTAATTTTCCTCCAGATTGCAAAAATGCCTATTTTCTGTATTTTTATTCAGGGTCTAAATGTATTGGACAATTTGAAGAAGATGGCCTTTTGTGCAAAAATGAGAAATTCGAAGAAGTTAGAAGTAGATATAGCAGCCAAAGATGGACTAGAAGTCCACTTTTACTTGCCCGACAAGACAGCAATCTATTATCCCCAGGGAGAATTTACTGCTGAGAATTTGTGCATTGCAGCTGCTTTACACTGCAGTAAGTATTGCTTATGTCTTCTTGTTGCTCCAAGTGCTATCAATTTGTATAGTTTATTAAAAAATGCAAATCAGTCTTGAATAAAGGGTGTCTCATGAACCACAGCCTTAATGTCCTTAACAGTTTGTGTTTTGTGAGGAAGAAAGAGCCACACTTTGTAGTAATGCTGCACAGGCTTACTGAAACCCAACAATATGTGAGGCAGGTTTGCGCTGACCAACTCAAGAAGGTGGTAGTCCAGTCTTTGTTCACAGCCCGCCCTTGTATTAATATCAGCATGCTCTGGTTCTGCCACATTATGTCCAACGCTGCTGTGGTTAATCCTTATATACTTGCATTTCCCCTGTAATGATGTCAGATAGGGACTGGTTGGTAGGAGGCGTATAAGTAATTATAAGTAACAATGCACTGTCCTTTCAAATTACAAATTTTGAAATTAAAGCAGAGCTCTAATTGGTTGTAATGGGTAAATGTGTTTGTGCAATTTAGTATCAGTTTTTGTAAATCACCCCCTATCTCCCATTCCCAATTGATGAGAATGTATTTGTTGCAATCACTACCCTCTGTTTTGGCAGGCTTTGCACATTCCTGCAGGAAGTTACAGTGGTAGATTTTTTTTATCATAAAGGAATCAACAGTTCTGTGATCATATATAACAATTATTTTAAAACTTTTAGCAAGTTTCAGATGAGGGTTTTTGATCTTATCTTTTTGATAGACCATCCAAGTTCTTAAATCTAGCCTATCCCCTGCCAGATATCAGTCAGCTATACCATAGGTTTGCCTCATACATGGGTCAATAAACTGCTGACGTGGCCATGTTCACATATAGGGGCAGATTTATCAAAGTGTGAATTTAGAACTCGCAACAGAAAAACTCACTCGCTTTCTATTCATTTCTATGCGATTTTTAAAAGGATATTTATCAAATGGTGAAATTCACACAATAATGTTGGCTTGCATAAAGCCAGCTTTAGCTTTAATTGCATACATTTCCTATAATAAAGCATAGATATGCCTTATAATAGTCATAAAATGCAAATTGACACTTTGCATCACATTTGGACTAAGATTATAAATAGGCCCTCCCTGGATACAGGGGTTTTGGAGGGAAGTACTGGCAAATATGGAGAGTATACTCGATCTCCCCAATATTCTCTCCCCCAGTTTGTGTCTCCTAGGAATAATGGGACCGCTACCTATGAATAATTATACGAAGCTTTGCTACCTGTAGCTGTTTTACTTTGCTAAAAAAGCTATACTACTGCAGTGCAAATCGATGTCTCCATCCACGCTTGGTTTCTGGAAAAAACTAGTGAACGATTCCTTGTCCAAGCCAAAACTAGAGTACAAAGCACGTACGTGGGTGCCCTGGAAAATTTTAAGGGATATGGAGTCACTGACTGGAACATAATACTCCATGGCCTGAACTGTTACCTGCAATTAGTTGACCTCTCAGGATTGGATGTACTAAGACCAAATGAGCTCTTCTCCTTTCCTTGCATTTCTTTCTTTCTTTCTGTCTTTCTACTTCTAATTGTTTTGCTGTGTAATATTTAATTGAACATTTTAAATAAAAATGAAAAAGAAGTAGGCCCTACCTAGCATTTCAAATATACAGACAGTTACTGTCTATAGCAAAATAGAACTAGTCAAACCAAAATGCACCTGTATGAGTTCCAATCCAAGTTAGAATCTGTGGTCTTGAAGTCCATAATACTGTTTTGCATTCAAGAGAATGGGCAGTGGGTTCTGGCAAGGTGGGGCACTTAACTAAAGCAATTTGCACTCTTATTGTAGTTTTTGTTTTCTATGTTAAAATTTTAAATGGTCATTTTCTGTTTTTCTCTTTTAGATATATCTCCCCTTTGCCACAATCTGTTTGCTCTATATAATGAGAGAGACCAAATCTGGTATTCGCCGAACCATATCTTCAAAATAGACTCTAATGTTTCACTGAAGCTTAATTATCGCATGAGGTATGTTTCTGGGTTTTATTTATGTATTCAGTACTCATGATTACTGGTTCCATCATTCAGTTTTTAGGAGAAATTTATTTTGTTAAACTCAGAGAGGTCTATGAGCATTGGTGCTAAATTATACAAGTGTAGTTGCCTATAGCCACCAGTCAGCGTTTTGTTTTGAACAATCTACTACAAGTTGGAAAATGTGAGCAAAGACCTGATTAGTTGCTGTTGGCTATTTAGCTAGTTACCACCTGTGTTTTAAATTAGCTCATTCATGTAACTTTCTGTACTTCTTTTGTGTACTTTAATTTTGGGGCCCAAAGTCCCAATGATTGGATTAGCCTGATATTGCCCACATCAGCATGGGCATATCAGGGAAAGATCTGCTCATTTGGGGAAAATGTATACAATTCTTGCTTTGGCAAACAGTTTTTCTTTTTGCAAATTTAATATAAGTTTTGCAAATCCACAAAACGATGTACTCCATCTGCCAGTGGAAAGAGATTTTGAACTTTATAGTTTGTGCCTGTGTGCAGTGTAGGTAATACAACCATTTTCATAAAAAGTTGTTATATTTGTTATATTTGAGGCAAGAAAATACACTACCTTTTAGAACAGGGGTGTCCAAACTGCGGCCCGAGGGCCACATGCGGCCCAGGATGCATATGAATGCGGCCCTGCTTGGTTGCGGGGGAAACGTCATGTCGCAAAGGATATAGGAGGAGGAGGGACTCCTGCCCATTGCCCAGTTAGTAATAATAATATAACAATAAGTCTATTTAATATCCAGGTGTCCAATATTCCAGTGTATAGCTCCATCTGGTTATCCAACTGGCATTGTAGTTCTTTTCTTGTGTATTTCCTTTACTTTTACAAATCAAACGTGTTTGTGTATTTCATGTGTGGCCCCAGACAATTTTTCTTTTTCCAATGTGGCCCGGCGAGCCAAAAGTTTGGACACCCCTGTTTTAGAAACTGTTTTAAAAGAAAAAAAAAACATTGCTGAGAATAGTACATTCTATTACCTACCAAAGGTAACTACCCCTTTAATTATTAAAGAGCAAACTGTTCAAAAGTAAGAATATGTTTTGCAAGGAACATTGACTGCAAAGCCAATATTTATTATTCTATTTAATAATCATATTTTTGGGAAGTAATTCAATTTGGTTACAAAAAGGAGGTGCGTACTATGTCTAAAAAAAGAGAAGTTTCATTTAACTAGTTGAGGCTCCAGGATTATATAATAAAAGGTGCAAAGTTTTCTACATGTCTAATCACCAATAGCAAACAATAAGTAGGTAACATTTACTTGTTTAAAAGCAAAACTCTTGGTTTCTTATGGGTTGCCTTTTGTTGGGATATGGCACTAATTAATAATTAAATAGAAAAAAGTGCATTAAAATGTGCTCCTTTTGTTTATTCTAGTACATTTGTTTATTAAATCATTGTACAACCCCTGCTTGAGATAAATTATTAAAAAAAAGCGACGTAAATTATTATTCTAGCAGATTCATTAACATATGGACAGTAAGGAAGAGGTATTAAGTGAGAAATGGCCAAACACTAATCCAACACAGGGGTCCTGTGCTCTGTATGGACACTACTGCATGCAGTCACATTCTTATTTTTAGTGTTTTTGAAAGTCTACAGCCTCTGGCAGAGACAAAGCTTTTTTGAAGAGACAAATGGAACTGCATATAAAGACTGCAAGGGAATCACTGTGTCCTCTGCCTTTGCTGGAAATAGACTGTTGCTCGGAATAGCAGTACATCACAGATCAGTAACTGGGGGAAGGGACCTGAGCTGAAAATTCAGTCAGCATCATCTCTGGAGATTGCCTGCTGGGGCTGCTGACCCTAGAGACCTGGCAACAGCATTTATAGCTGCACACAGGCTGCCTTTCACAATAATACATGAAGACACAGAAGAAAATGTCTGTATGTATGGCTGTAGAGTCTAGCCGGTTTAAAGATTTCTCAGATTATGTGTAAATGGGTTCATATTTTGCAAACACTGGATTCTGTACACAGGATCTATGATTAATTGAGTGATCGTTTCACTGGATACATGCGTGAGATAACACCCAGTAAGAGATGGGTCACCAAATCGTTATAAGTGTGCTCCATATGCCAGTATAATCTTTTATATTTGGATATCTGTTTTTATACAGAATGGTGGATTCATTTTCAAATAGCCACTAGTAGCAAAGAAAGAGGAGAATGTACCCTCTACTATAATTTATAGGTCTCTGTGTAAGTCTGTGACTTTTTAAAAAAAACATTCTGGCTGTGGCATCATACTTTTTTCTAATAGGGTTTACATTATCCTAAATAAGTGTTAAAATATGGTGTGATTATGTCATATAAGTATGAAATAATTTGCCAATCAGATACCCCTCAAAATTTCCTTTTTCCCCCCCCCCCCACACTTACACATGCAACCAGCTTCTTTGGAAGTACGCTCATTGCAGTCTAAAATTTCAGTTCTGTTCTCAGAAATATGCTGTCAAAAAGCCTATGCTGATTAATCCAAATTGAATTCAGACTGGCGAAATATGCTTCTGGCAAACTGTGCTCTAATTTTACTCGTGGATAAATATTCACAAGGTTGTTGAGTGTGAAGGCATAATTTTTGACCTCTCGATCCTGTGGTGTAGTATATAGACTATGTGATGCCTTTTCTATTGGCTTGTAAAACACACAAAATAAGGATTAAAAATAAGGATTAAAATACATCATATCACTTTAAGCAGTTTTCATGTATTCCTATAACATTGTTAGCTTAATATACTTATAATTGCATACTTGTATATTATATGTAATTGTTTCCTTTTGTGTTTTTAGTAAATTGCTTCTTGCATAAGTTTTACATTTGCTTTTATGTTGCTATTTTATGTATTGTCACTATTATGCTGACCATAATTAAACTGACCAAATGATCAGATCACTACACTGAATTATAACCAAGTTTCACATCAGCTGATACAAACAATTAGCAGTTTGCAATAGTCCTTGTCCTTCTGCCAATCGCTATTGAGTCTCTCCATTGTATCATCAATCTCAGCTGATGCAACTAATCAGCCATCATTTAGGCAGTTTTGACATTTTGGCCTGTCAACAGTGTTCAATTCAACAAGCTGCACATACATGAACCAGAGAGCATATATTTCAGTCAGAAATTAAATGCACTGTATATATATCGGTGCATGTGTGGACATCATTAACTAGTCTGTGTTTTATCTTTGGTGTATGTCAACAATTAGAGCAGTAAGTAGCCTGTGTATGTTGTTGAGTGTTCCTGTATCTGTGGGTGGCCACAGAGGGATGTGCCTTAACTAGTCTATGCTTGGTGTTTTGCATACCTTGTTTCTGTGATAACAACCGCACAGCTCAGTATCCTTCCCGTTTGTGTCTGATCTACCTGTACCTGTGTTGTAGACCACAGCAGGAAATACTCTAACCAAGCATATGTTTTTGTGCCAAGTTGCATTATAAAGATATAGCTAACAAAAACTGTAGTTTACTACTGTGTTTATTCTCGTCTGCTTCATATTTTTCTGTGGTGTTTAGCAACTCTTTGTACAGGTTATGACTTCCCTTATGATTTATGAGTTATTGATGCTGCGAGCTTGAGACGCATAGTAAAGGCAAAACTGCTGTTTTTATTTTTTAATGGGTTGGTGGGGTACATTTATTTACAGTACAGTGTACTTTAAACCTTTGTCTATTTCTCTCAAATATAAAAAGTGCATATATTCTTTTTTACTAAAGAAGATAATTGTTGACTGTATCATATTATTTTCTCCATTTTGTCTTAAATAACTTAATCAGTTTACAGACATTTCATAATATAAGTGGGACATTTACAGTACTTGATTGGATAAATTTTGTTTCTTTTCAAAAGGTTCATTTTTACAAACTGGCATGGGACAAATGAAAATGAGGCATCTGTTTGGAGACATTATCCTAAAAAAAGAGATGGTTATGATAAAAAGCAAAACCAGGAAGGCACCCCTCTTCTTGATGCCAGCTCGCTGGATTACCTATTTGCACAGGTACAATATATGCCTTGCTGTTGCCGAGTCTATACATCCGGATCCTTTGACATTCCATTTTTTCTATTAAGGGGATGTATACCTTCATTTTATACATTGTGCCCATAGATAGTATAGAACCTAAAATTTAAGAAATAACTATAATACCTTTCACTTTTTTGAAGAGAGCAGAAAACTACTCATTTTCCGCCCCTTTACCATTCTTCGGTCTAACATTTGAGTGTTAGAAGTGATGACACCTTCCTCCTGAAAATTCTAAACCATGCCTGTTGCTCATTTTACACTGAAGAGAGTAGATTTCTGCACTGCTGACTTTTAAAACCATTTTATTTACACTTTCACTGCAGATTTGTTCTAGGTAAACTTATATCAAAGGGAGGTGTTTTCATTGGAAAGCAACTTTTGACTAAATGTCTCGTTTAAAATATTTACATGGTTTTAAAGTTATTTGTAAATGTATTTGCTATTGAAAGCAGAGTCTATCTGGCTGTTTATATTCTTTGTGCTACTTATTCTAACTAAAGTCATCTGATTTATGAAAGATTCACGGAGAAGAACTGACTTCCTTGGGTGGAAATCTCCTTTTAATAATTTGTTGTTTTTCTGATACCTTTGTTAATTGATCCCTAAGGTTTTTACTAACATATGCTTATTTATATTTCTAGGGCCAGTATGAATTGGTGAAATGCCTAGCTCCTGTCAGGGAGCCAAAAAATGATCAAGAGGTTCATGAAATAGAGAATGAGTGTCTGGGAATGGCAGTTTTGGCAATTTCTCATTATGCCATGAAAAGGAATATACAGCTTCATGATCTTCCCAAGGACATTGGGTTAGTGACGTAGATTAAAATAAGTAGAATGTTTATGTTGTATTGCAGCTTCTGATGCTTTTATTATGTTTTGATGAAAAAATATGTAAATTGATACATACACATTCATTGGCTTCCTACTCAAATTTTTACATTTAAAGTTTGTATTTGTTCATTGAGCACCTATAGATAAGATATTTCATAGCAACAAATATCCATTTTTATATGAGAAAAGTTTTTCATTTTATAGTTCCATAGGGAGACATGAATGGCATTTGACCACTGTTTATTTTTCTATGCAAGATATAAACCGATTTTGTTCCATGCAGGCTGTTTGTTATCTGAGGTGTAAACTTGTGCCTTCTTGCCATATTTTACTATATGTCTACCTCCATAGGTACATAACGGCTAAATTTATATTTATTATAGTACTGGGTTTGACTTTAAAATAGCCCCAAAGTTATCCATTGCCTTTCTTTCAAATGGGCTATAGTTGTGGTTGATATTAAAGGACATGTAAACCCCTCCACAAAAATATCATCCATGAACAGCCTCTTTGAAATCTTTAGATACCTGCCACTCTGGTTGTTAAAAGGATAACAGTAAGGCTGCAGCATCCCCCTTAATCAATTAGAAATCCTTCTCCTCCTCTAACCCACTCAGCCCGCTCCCTCAGGAATTTGCTTTGGCTGTTGACTTATGAGCATGCTCAGTTCTTCTCAGCTTAGATCACTAAACACACCCTCCAGTCTAACATCCAATAAAGAGATAGCATTGCTGATTCCCATAGGAACACTGCTCTAGCTGTCTGACCATATTTTGTTTTCTCCTAACCACCTCTCCTGAGTTCAGCTTAACCATTACAGTGCTTAACCCAGCAAAACTTTTAATGAAAGTTGTGACTGTGTAAACCTGCATTCTACATTGCATGAACTTTACAGCATACATGTCCTGTTTGCGTATGTCAATGTGACTGATGATGTGTGAGAGGGAAAATGGACGCCGGGTGAAAGCTGCTATTTGTTTTAGGAAAATGTTATATTGCTGGCAAATGGAGGGTGTCTATGCAGTACAACTGATGTGGCTTTGGTGGGGAAGATATGCCCAATTTATATACATGGTAGGAAAATGTAGACTTTACATGTACTTTAAGGATAAACTGATTTTCTAGCAAATGACACCATTTTTTTGATTCTGGGAGAAAGATCCACTTGATCTCAATTACTTCGCCATATTACAAGTAATAATATCTTAGCAAATTTTTTCTTGAAAGTTAGATCTCATTGATAACCTGCAAGCCAGTATTAACCCAAGAGGGTCAGAATAACAAAAGCCAAAATGCAATGCTTTTTTTTTGGCATGGCCCCCAAACTAAATGTAATGTTTGTTCTTAGGAACAAATATAATTCAGCCCCTTGTTAGAGACCAAGAGTTTATATGGTAATTTGATATCTTAATTTACAGATACAAGAAATATATTCCAGAAATGCTGCACAGAACCATCAAACAAAGGAATTTCCTAACCCGAATGCGGATAAACAATGTTTTTAAGAATTTTCTCAAAGAATTTAACAGTAAAACCCTTTGTGACAGTAGCGTTTCTCCGCATGAACTAAAGGTGAAATACTTATCAACCATGGAGACATTAACCAAGAATTATGGTGCAGAAATCTTTGAGACAAATCACCTGATTATCAAATCTGAGAATGAACAGAATGGCTTCAATAACGGTGACTATGACAGTATGCATCATTATGAAGTCTCTGTCACTGGAAACTCAGGAATAAATTGGAGACGGAAGCCAACAGTAAGTATTTAAGGGGAAAATAATTACCAACTGTTTTTATCTTAAATACTCCCATTTATTTTTTTAGGAACTACCATTTTCTATTTCTCATGTTGCCCTGTTTTTTTGCCAACTGAGAACATTTTATGTTTGGGTTCCTTACTAAACACATGTGCATACTTTGATAGGAGTGGAATGTGCCTGTCACTTTGCAAGAATATGATTGTAACATTTTCAGTTAAATTTTTCTGCCATTTTTCTGTTTTTAATTATACAATATTATCATATATTTTTCAGTTTGTTGACTGTATGCTTTTAAAGTACCCCTTTTTTAAATCACCATTTTAATAACATTGCAAGCTTGAATAATAATAACAGCAATAGTAATAACGCATATATTGATTCTGACTTCATTTCTCCTCTGTCTCAGACAAGTTTTTATGTCTCTTTCACTAATTGCTAGTAACACCAGGAAATGAAAATTCCCATATTCCTATATAATATTTGTTTGTGCACTTTTGAAAATGTCTGCACTGTCTGTAGAAAGTGTCATTATTAAATGTAATACCTGTATAAGCTACCGACATCTCCAAGCAGCAATTAATAAGGCCAGTGAGCCTTTCAGATAAATGGGTTATGTAATTAAAGGTGTTTGCGCAGGAGCAGTAACCCATAGCAACCAGACAGGAAAAATAGAATGGGCACCATAAAAAACATGCCCCCCCTGTTAAAAAAGAAACAATGCAAATTATTGGTTTAGAAATACACAATTTACAGCCTTTCAGCAAAAGTAGATTTTTTACAGTATAACTTTAATAAATAGGCATCAGTTAAAGGAATCTAGATTTACATTTCTTTTGGCTGGTGCAGCTGTTGTAGGTGCTATATTTTGTGCATTGATTAGAGCAGATTAATATTTGGACGTTAAAGCTGCTGGCTAATTTTAGAGTTATTTTCATACATTTTTCTTATTTATTTCAGTGTACCGCATCACAAAAAGACAGGAAAATAAAGTGGAAAAAAACTGAAAGCAAAAGTAAGAACTCAGACAAAAAGGGGAAATCAAAAGATGAGTGGCACTGCTTCTCGTATTTTCCTGAAATCACACACATTGTCATAAAGGAGGATACAGTCATAATTAATAATCAGGACAACAAGAGCATGGTAAATGTGCAGGAGTGATAAACTAGAACTGTAAATTCCTGATATTTATTTATTTTGTGAAAGAGCAGTGGCGTAACTAGGGGACTGTGCCTGGGCCCCCCATTGGGACATGTACAATCTTACCTTCCTTTCTCCTTATAGCACACTGCAGTGGCTCTGGTGGGCTGGCCCAGGTGCAGTCGCACCCCGTGTGCTACCGGTAGTTATGATACTATTAAATAGCCATCTATAAGCCTAGCCTAATATTTAGCTTATCAGTTTAATCTACCCAGGCCTGATGTACATGTTTAAAAATGGATGTTTCTCTCCCTTCTTAGTTCAGATCTCAGACACAGTCTCCACCAGTGTTAGGTGTAGGACCTTTGTGAAAACTGTGTGTTGCCATTGCACATTGCCACTATTATTATTACCTGTTATTTATATAGCGCAGCTGTTTACAGAGACTGCACATCATTTATATCAATCCCTGCTCCAGTGGAGCTTACAAGGTTCACTGGAGGAAGTGTTTACAAAAGACATCATTGCCATCATTGAGGGAAATTCAGCGGCAATTAGTGGAACAAATTAGTTTTTGCCAGCCTGGTCATTATTACTAATATTTTTAAGCCATATTGATTAGAGATTTGACTGCTATTTTGCTAGTAACCAAGGGAACCTTTTGGATGTAATAGGAACTTGCACTGGTATTATGACCCTTGTCATCGTATCTCCATGATATTTACACTTTATGGCAGCAGCAAACTTAAATTAAATATGTATAAAATGGCATAAAGACAGTTCTATATTTGACTTAAGTTATTTGTAGTTTCTTAATTCCTCACAACTTGAATGCAATGTTAATACCATTTGGAATATGTTGCAGTTTTGGTCCTGCTTGGAACCCCTCATGAGGTACAGATTGAAATGTATTTCTCTTTGTTGGTATATTTAGGAGCTGAAGCTTTCCACGCCAGAAGAGGCACTCTCCTTCGCTGCACTCATTGATGGATACTTCCGTCTCACAGCAGATGCACATCATTACCTCTGCAGTGATGTTGCTCCACCTTTGATAGTAAATAACATTAAAAATGGATGCCATGGACCAATATGGTAGGCCTTCCTAGATGAAAGTGTGTACATTTAAATCAGAAAGAACCAAATTTGTGACCTCCTTAAATGTTAAATATATCCTGTTTATACAGAGGATTGTCAATTTATTGTCCTCAAACTAAGCAACATTGTTACATTGTAATAGGGTGTAAGTACTGTCATAGATATTGCTAAAATAATTCAAAAGAATGTGATTCATTTCCACAAGATAAAAACCACTATATGAAGATAAAATAAATGATGTTGAAAGTGATGATGGTAAAGGTGATAAAAGTTTGAGTGATAAAAATATAATAGTGTAGTTCCGTCCTGCAGCTTTTCACAATGAAGTTCCTCATTTATCAATCATTCAGAAGTCTTTAGCCAAACAAAATCCAAACCCTTAAAGTTTCTAAATCTTAGGACAACTTCATGCAACACAGTTTTGTTCTAAATGTAGTTGTATTTTTTTCCTTAAGTATGAAATTCCAGTTTGGTACAGATTTGGTTCAACATTCAGTCAATTACTTTGTGAAGGATTTGGTTTTTGTCCGAATACAAACTGATTTGGCACATCAATAATTTGATGTGTAATGTAAATATGGCTCTGATGTAAAGCTCTGTGAAATATATTGGTGCATACCGTGTGTGTGTGTGTTTGTTTCATAATAATACATGAAAGATAAAGCCTTCTTACATAGAGAATATATTTACCTATTATTAAGTCTCAAAGTTAAAAAATATTTATTTATATTACAAATTGTTTTCCCATTATATTTTTAGCACAGAATATGCAATAAACAAATTACGGCAAGAAGGAAGTGATGAGGGAATGTATGTCTTGAGATGGAGCTGTACAGATTTTAACAATATACTTATGACGGTGGCATGCAGTAAAATGTCACAGGTAACTTTTTCCTTTCCTTTGACATTTCTTAAATTTTTGTCCAAGTTATCTGACATTCTCGTCTCGTTAAGCCAGGGACACTCAAGCAATAAAGATGATGCTGCATTTTGTGATAAGAAATGGAGGGTTCCAGAGATGTCGACCCTAACTGAGCGTGCCTTTGGTTTTAGATCCAGTGGGCTTCACCATAAAGTTTTTCAGCACTAATCATCTTACATTTGCAGCATTGCCAAGCCAAAGGCTAGTTCCATAGGGGAAACACTTCTGTGCACTCTCTGTTGACTTTCATTTGCGTGGTTGGATGTTGGGCTTTGCATAGCATCATTCATAGCATTTTATTTCTCAGTTAATGAGTATCAAAAGATAATCCATGTGGGTGCATAAACTAATATCAAATAACAAGATATTTAATTTCTAACAAGTAAATAAATTCTTGTTTCTCTAATTTCTTTCAAACAGTATGATTCCAAATGCTTGAAACAGTACAAAAACTTTCAGATTGAAGTTAAAAAAGGGAGATACTCTTTACTTGGTCCTGATCTAGAATTTGACTCACTGAAAGATCTGATGAAGCATTTGAAAGGGCAAGTGCTCAAGACAGATGATGTCAGCTTTACATTAAAAAAATGCTCTCCACCAAAACCAAGAGGTAATGTATTAATAAAACCCCCACATATACTATATGAGTAAGTTATTTTGGTGGTGGGATAATTGGTTTAACTTGGATTCTTTATAGTCATTTTTTTCTGTCAGAGCTGCCGTAGTTTCTCCTTGCCTATAACTGCCTGAAATCCCCTAGTTTCATTTAAAAATCAATTGTCCCAGTATAATGCACCACGTAGCAGTTCTGTGAGTGCTGGAGATTCCCAGAAGCCAAACTAAACCAATTTGGATAGATAATGAGTTGTCCGATATACTGTAAATAGCAGTATGCAAATGTAGTCTACCAAATGTTGTGGCTTCAGAAAGTTGCTATCTTGTCTTTTACAGCTTAATTACATAACCAGTGAAAGACGTTATTTTGCCATTATTTTCTATTTTCTATTTGACTAATATTTCTACATGGGCTAATAATCAACATTAATTATGCTGATAACTAATATGCTGACAGTAGATGTAATTTGGTTGCATATGGAAACATATAGTCACATTTATATCAGTGCAAATTAATAGACATGTTTGTATAGCACAGATTACAGTGACAAAGCTTGCTCCCTATAACTGAACCATCATAGGATACTTAGGGTACAGTGATCTATAGTCCCTGATGTAGTGAATGGGTGAAAAGCTAGTTGGGATGGCAGGCCACCCAATACTCTACAATAGCCCAAGCGGCTAATGCTGTCATATACAAGAGAATCTGAATAAAATTTCCAGCCCTCATCTTTGCAGGGTATGCTAGCAGCAGTTACAATAGGTCATAATCATTTTATGGCTTTTCTAAACAATTTCTGTTCAGTAAAAGAGGATTAGGATTATCAAAATTTATGCTAGTATTACCATAGTAATTCAGTTTTAGCTTTTGCCTTCTATGGCATCGACTATGCTGCTTTATACTG
Organism: Xenopus petersii; assembly: GCA_038501925.1. Classification (NCBI taxonomy): domain Eukaryota; kingdom Metazoa; phylum Chordata; class Amphibia; order Anura; family Pipidae; genus Xenopus; species Xenopus petersii. The sequence goes on from CM076679.1 coordinate 67,288,548, forward strand.
GATTAGCTGCCTGAAGAGACAAACCTGTATCACATTAGTAAGCAAGCAATTTGGTGTCAAATTAAAGCAACAACAGTTTTATAATTTTAATATCTAATCACTTTCTAAAGTTGTCATTCTGGTGAGATGATATGAGTTATGAGGAAATTATGGTCAGAAGTGTATATGAATTTTAAGGGTCTCCTAATCCATTTATTCAACTATGTATTGATTCTTAATTATTTATAAATTCGTAGATTGGCCAGTCACTGATTGTTACTGTAAACTCAGCAGGGCTGCAAAACAGGAGAGTAAAAAAAAAAGAAAACAAATTCAACTTCTATCTTGAGTTCTTTAAACGGCAAAAGTGATTAATAACATATATACAAATAATTTACACTTTTCCCTATAAGACCGCATTAAACTATATATAAGCATTAAAATAAAAAAAATGCTGACAGATATTATTTTTCTTTATACTGAATGTTAACATTATTCTGGTGATCAGACATACTGATTGTAACTCATTTCTCTATTCTTTTAGAAATCTCGAACTTGTTGGTCGCAACAAAAAAAGCATTAGAGTGGCAGCCAGTCTACCACCTGAGTCAGCTGAGTTTCCATAGAATACTGAAAGAAGAAATCACACAAGTGAGTCATGTTCTTCCTTTTTCAATTCCTGTTTTTCAATTGTTTGAATTCAATTTCATGTGTCTTATCAGATCTAACATCACTCCTTACACAAGCCCTTTTCTTCTCAGTAGTTTAGCTCCAAATTACGGGAAGCAGTGATATGCACCCGACCCAACCCGACTTGGAGAGTCGTTGGTATTTATAGACCCAACCCTTCAGTTTTTGATGTTACCGAAGTGGGCTGGTGCAAGTCTATAAATAAAGACTGTCAGAGGCAAAAGTTGGGCCAGGATTTTTTATTTTTTACATGCTTTATTTCCTTAACAACATTTACACTTTCATGCAAACTGGTGCATTACTATACTGGTGAATACAAATTTTGGTGTCAGAAAGAACTTTTTTGGACATTTTTTGGCTTTTGTATGGATCTTATGGAAGTGTAACAGGAGGTTTTTGAGCCTAGAGTAAACTTTGATGAACATCTGTCTTTTAAAAGGGAGCTAAATGCAAAAAAAATGTGTTTTTACCTGCAATTTACATAAATTATTTATTTAAGGGGTTTCTACTAAATTAGCAGTTTCAGACAGTTTTAGGCTACTATTAGCAGGCTTTCAGCTCAACAGTTTTGGAAGGCCCAGAGTGCCTAAACACTTTCTGTATATAGTTAACACTTGTGTAACTGACTCTCAGTAGCCAACCACACACCATTCATTTTTGAATTTAGATCAGCTACTGTGTTTCTGTGGTACTGTATATATGTTAGCATTTTCAAGTTTATCTACGCAGTTTATGAAATTCTGTGTTTTCTGACCATTTGAGAATGTGGGGTGAGTGACAAATGACTTCTGCTGAGTGAGATTGTGAGTTGCCTGGCAACTTGCATTCCACATTTAATAGAGATAACGCACAGAGGGTCATTTATCAACCCTGGGCAAATTTGCCCATGGGCAGGAACCCGTGGCAACCAATAAAATTGCTGCATTCATTGTTCTACTTGCAGCTGGCTTCAAAAAGCTAATCACTGATTGGTTGCTATAGGTAACTGCCCAGTGTTGATAAATTAGCCCCAGTACGCTCTACCATCTGTAGCACACAAAAGGTTGAGTGCAAACACTGTAAGGACCAACAAGTTATTTGATAATCAGTGGCACTAATAGCAGAAAGACTTGTGTGTTTTGAATGTATAAAAAATGACACCTTTTTGTGTATAATAGGTGTGCGTAAATAGAAGCAACTTGATCTTGTGGTAGAATTTGAGGATGCACCCCACCTTATTTTCCTGCTTATTCTCACACATGCCCAAACCAGCACCAACAAATCTTTTAAAACATATAAACTATACAGATACTTTATAGATTATGCAACTGAAGTGAAACCACAGTGTGGAGACAGTCATTTGTGCACACTCATTTTTAAAATGCAGTAGGCAGGGGAGTGGTAAGAGTTGTTTCACAATAGCTGGATTATTTCCTTGTTATAGAGTGTGCAGTCTGCTAAGCAAATGACTAACATGGTTACTTATTTTAGTTAGTTAAAACACAGCTAAAAGTGACTGTACACCCATTCAGCAAGCCTACTTGACAGGCTGGTACATGGCTTATTCACCCAGTTCTCTGTACAGCTTTGTACACTCAGGATAGTGAGTCACTTGCAAGTACACAACCAAAACACTATGGGGCCCATTCACTAAGTTCGAGTGAAGGAATAGAATAAAAAATACTTCGAATTTCGAAGCCCCATGTCAGATTTCAAAATTGAATATAAAAAAATCTGTTTGCTCTTTTGAGAAATGGATTTCAGTGCAGAATTCTGCTGGAGCAGCACTATTAACTGATTCATTTTGAAAAAAAAAAATTTTTTTCCATGACAGTATCCCTTTAATGAATGATTTCTTGCTATGAGTTAATTACAGAAGCAGATTTTTGCCTCTTGTGAGCAGACTAGGGTCATGGGATTTTACTCTAGAAGAGAGAATGTATACAGAGTGGTAATGTTCCTGTGATAAGTTTAATTCAGGAAACAAAAAAAAAAATGTATTCCAGGATTTTAACATCGTAGCCTGCAATTGTTTTTGTGTGTGTATGACTATAAAAAGAAACATTGATTTTGCTTTTTAACCAAACCATCTGGTGTTGAGGCACAATATGCAACATCATTAGAAAATCATATATTTCTAGTGGGGGCTGTTAATTGTAGCTGGATTTGCAGGTTAGAAATCTCTTTATCAAAACCGGTGTCTTGTTTATGTCCTGTGAAGCATTGCATGCCTTTATCTGTGCATTTTATTTTGTAGCTGGAACATTTGGGTAGAGGAACTAGGACCCAAATCTATGCTGGAAAACTTAACTACAAAGATGACAGTGATAGTGAGAGCTATTCTACAGAAAAGGAGATAAAAGTCATACTAAAAGTGCTGCATCCAAGTCATAGAGACATCTCTTTGGTATGTGTTTTGGTTACTCTTTAGTATGTAATACTCAAATAGACATCGGTTATACAGTACCTACCACTGAACAGCAGCTTTCCATTTTTTTAAATTAATTTACCATTTTGCCTCTGCTTCCCTATTAGGCATTTTTTGAGACTGCAAGTATGATGAGGCAGGTTTCACACAAGCACATTGTATTGCTTCACGGTGTATGTGTCAGAGATGTCGAAAGTAAGTCAAAAGAACAAAGTTTGATTCTTAATGTTATGGTTTTTAACAGGAAACAAATCTGTAATGCAAGAATGTAATGCACGCATAAATCCAGCATTCTCACGCCAGAATCAAAGACTATGTGTGCAAAACTATCATCCTACAGTGCTTTATCCACACACAGTTTCAAAATAATGTTGATGGTACAGTATAGGACTGAGAAGGGTCCTCGTAATGTTCCTCAAACATATCCCCATTACTGCTGAATGCTTGGGGTAATATTAAAACAAGTTTGGTTAATTTTACATATGAGTTAGACTAAGAGCAAAATGAGTAATAAATTATCACCAAGTTAAGTTGGTTACAGACCATTAATGGCAAACTTTGTGACCCATCTCAAGAAGAAGTAAGAAGAAGCACCCTTTAGATCCAACATACAAGTCAAAGCTAACAGCAAATAGGAAGTTTTGTTCTTGATTTGTGAAAAACGATATCCTTTACTGGAAACGCTGTCCTTTACTTGAAACGCTATCCTTAACTGGAATTTGAATGTTTATTATTGTTACAGATATAATGGTTGAAGAATTTGTGGACTTTGGCCCCCTTGATCTGTTCATGCATCGTAAAAGTGATGTTCTGACAACACCATGGAAATTTAATGTTGCCAAGCAACTCGCTAGTGCCCTAAGCTACTTGGTAAGCATGTTTTCTAAAGCAGACCGGATCTAGGATGGTTTTCTAGAAACAGGGACCCTATTGGAATAAGAGCTACTGCATTCTGCAATTATACTCCTTTTGGCTTTAAAGGAGAACTAAAGCCTAACTAAAGAAGTAGGCTCGAAATGTTGTACATTATGTTTTGGGCTGATGTACCAGACCAAGGCAACCACAGCCCTTTAGCAAGGAAGATCTGTGGTCCCAAAGATGCCCCAGTAGCTCCTCATCTTCAGTTCTGCTGATTCACTGCACATGCTCTGTGCTGCTGTTAGCTACCTGAGACCAAAGCGCAATATACTGTTTATTCAGAATAGAAATATACACTAATTAGTACTTAACATAGTTAATTACTATTGCTCAGAAATCATATAATCAGCCTTGTAGCATCAGCTTATATTACAGATGAACCTCATTTTCTGCTTGATAATTTGCAGCGACCCCTAAGCTTAGCTTCTCAACAGCTGCTCAGAGCCCACTGAGCATGTGAGTGTGCAGACACTTTCTAAGATGGTGACAAGTTTGATGTCATGGATCATTGCTGTGATGCTGAAACATTAGGCTGGTACAAGACGTTCAGTAAATAAAATATGGCATTTTCAACCATATTATTTTTTACTGTTTAGTTCTCCTTTAATGATAGACATGCAGGTTTCATGTGGCTGCAGCTACAAAGATCCTCTACTGAGAGTGCCATAATAAATGGTAGCAGTAACAATGGGTGTTCCATCTACATTGTGAGCTAATGGCCAGTCCTGTAGAAAGAACAGATGAGCTGATACTACAAGACCGATTATTAAATTCTGATGCTAGTTGCACTGGCTTCTGTGATGGGCAGAAATTGCCATATTGGCCAATAGCATCTGCAGATATTAGGATAGAATAAGTTTAGGTCAGATACAGTGAAATGTATCGACCCATAACCAGTGATAGGGAATCTTGATGTGAGAGGGCTAACAGTTGTTTTTGTGAATGCAGTGCATGACTAAAGCAATGAATATTTAATAGTTCAATAAAACAATATTCTGCATACAGGGGCAGATTTATTTAGGGTCAAATTGAAAATTGGAATTTTCTATTTTTTTTTTCATGGTCAAAACTGTTAAATTCAACTAGGGAATTATCCAAACTCAATCTGAGTTTTTTCAAAAATTAGATTTTCGAGATTTATCATACTGTGGCCCTTTAAGAATTTGAATTGGACTATTCGCCACCTAAAACCTGCAGAATTCATGTATAAGTCAATGGGAGAGGTCTGTAGCCTTCCTGTTTTTTTTCGGTGAAAAAACTCGAATAGAGTTTGGTCAGATTTCAGGTCGGTAAAATCATTGAGATATTACTTTTTTTTTTTTTTAATAAATAACCCCCTAATCAAATTTAGAGTAAAATCTAATTCATTAAAGTTAAAAAAAAAAAAAAAAACTCAAATGAATTTGAAATTTGACCCTTGATAAATGTGCCATATAATGGTAACATAGACTGTAGTTTTCCTGTATTGTGTGTATTGCTTCTATATGAGAGTAGAACTTCAGAATGATAATGAAGTATACTTTTTTTTATCCTGCAGACAGGATACCCAACTTTCTGAGAATGAACTGTTTCAGCAGAAAAACCAACTGGTTGTTACTTCTGCTGTTAAAGGGGAAGGAAACCTAGTTGCGCAAAAACCCTCCCCCCCTCCCGTGTGTTGCCCACCATCCCTCCTCCCCCCTCCCCCCTGGCCTATCTGTCCCGCTGGGCAAATGCCCCTAACTTACCCTTCTGCGCAGGTCCAGTCCACGGAGTTCACAGACGCCATCTTCTTCCACGCGATCTTCTTTCTGCTTTGAATGGCATTTTGGCGCATGCGCAGTAGGAGCATTTAGCCGGTACAGATCTACTGCGCATGCAAGTACGAAGTACTTTTGGCGCTTGCGCAGCAGATCGTACCAGCGAATTGCTCCTACTGCACATGCGCCGTTCAAAGCAGGAAGAAGATTGTGTGGAAGAAGATGTTGTCTGTGAACTCCCTGGACTGGACCTGCACAGAAGGGTAAGTAACACGTTAGGGGCATTTGCCCAGCGGGACGGGTAGGCCGGGGGGAAGAGGGAGGGTGGGCAACACACGGGAGGGGGGGAGGGTTTTTGCACCAACTAGGTTTCCTTCCCCTTTAAGTCTGTAAGTTGCCCAACATTGCAAACTGTGTAGTCATAAAGCCTGTCATTCTTTCAGTAAGTTCCCCTTTATCAGTGATGTGGAATGTGGTTACTGTTCTAATAATTGCTTACCCTTCATCTTCACAGACATGAGTAATAGTAAGCAATTAGGGCATCAGACAGGGAATCAATACAGCTATTAATGTACTGTACATTGTGTTGCTGCTGACATCCAATAGTCATTGTGCATGTATGCCAAATTGCTCTGTTAAATTACAGATGAAATTGTGCAACCTCAATTAGCATCTGTTCATTAACCAGACCATCCATTTTTTTATTGTTGTTATTCTGATGTGGAGGGAGCTTCCTTGTTTAATGTATAAACAGCAACAATGGTGAAGGTAATGTAACCTGGTGTGCCCTGCTAATAGCATTATCTGCCAGTCTCTGGATGATCAGAAGCAACACTGAATGCTGTGTGTCTCTGTGTTTGACTTTTTCCAAACTTAGAAATTAATATAGAGATTATATTTTAGCAGTCATAATGTTAAAATGATCAGAGACATATTGAGCAAGGCCACAGGGTGTAGCTACATGTTCTTGGAACAATAATTAGGCCTAGGTTTTATATATGGCTGCTCTATGTACTAGCAATGCACCCTCCTGACCCGCTCTGACACCAAAGAGGTGCGTAGCAGGTGAGTGTGGGTGGCGTCAGGTCTGCCCCAGTAGAAAAACACATGTAATAATTGCTTAACGTTTGCCTTTTCTTTAACAGGAAGATAAAGATTTAGTGCATGGAAACGTCTGCACTAAAAATATTTTACTGGCCAGAGAAGGAATTGACAATGATTGTGGTCCGTTCATAAAGCTCAGTGATCCTGGAATCCCGATTACTGTGTTAACAAGACAAGGTAGGGTATTATTGTACAGAAGAAGCAAAAAACTGGTGACGTGAAAGCAATCATTTTCCAGTGCTTATTTGGTTTCATGTACTCGAGGGAGATAACCCGAAACTGTCAATTATTTTTATCTCTAGTTTTAGTACTGTAGGATTCCCTACCAAGCTATAAATATACTATATTGCCTATAAGTCTATCCAAGCACTGTGTCTAAAATCACATGTCCTCTCACTGCTGAGTTCCCAACTGTCTCTGGAAGCAACTCACTAAAATCTTATTGGCTTTTATGGGTGATCTGAGTCAAACAACCCTGTTGCCACTATGTGCAATGTCAAGCATCTTCTGGAGTGGGTAAAGGTTATCTCCATCTAAAATAATGCAAATGAGCCCTCTGGTTCACCATTACCTAAAGTGCATTTGTTCTTAACTCCACGCAATTTTTTTTACATATTAAAAGTAATTGTAATTGTAAACTCCAAAATATATGATTTAAAATGCCAATAGTTTTAAAGGATGGGAATAGACTGAAATGCTAAGGGAATCCAGTTTGTTAGGCAACCCCCAATGACCTATAATCTCTACCCCAAATCAGGGAAGGATCTGCTATTTTGGCAATCTTACCAAACAGTTACATTTACATGTATACCCAGCTGAGGTATATGTATTTACATGATGCTTTATGTTTCCTTCAGAGCGGGTAGAGCGGATTCCATGGATTGCTCCTGAATGTGTTGAGGATTCCAGAGTATTAAGTGTTGCTGCTGACAAGTGGAGCTTTGGAACCACATTATGGGAAATCTGTTTCAATGGAGAAGTGCCTCTCAAAGACCGGACCCTAGCCGAGGTAATGTTACTGCCAGAATACCGTTTGTCCTTCATCGTACATTGGGATATGTTATCCAAAAAGCACCAAAATGCAGGAATGCCATCTGTCATAGAGTCCTCTTTAAGCAATTCTTTTTTCTGGTTTTCATTTTCTCTGTAATAATTAAACTGTGATTGTGATAACACAGTTGTTTTTTTTTAATGTTTAAAATTTGTTATTTGTTGTAAGGTATTATAGAAAGACCCCCCCCCCAGACCCCAAGCATTCCAGACCATAGATTTGATACATGCACTATAATATAAAAGCAAACCTTGATTTTACATTCTTGCATTTTAAGTTTTCCAGCATTTTACAATGTTTTTTTGCAGTCTCACTAATAATGAATTTCAGTAGGTGCTTTTCACAGGTTTTACCCCATATTACCCCATATTTCCTGAAAGCCTGTTTGAATGCTATAGTTATGTATAGTTATGTCAGCATAATTCCTTTTTTAAAGTAGACAGTGTGCTTAACAACATTTTTAAAAAAGGGCTTGTAATGTAAATGCGTTTAGACTGTTATTGTGCTATAAATTTTGTATATTTAAAGGACAAATCTGTACATTTCACCCATTGGTTGTCCCCCATTGGCACTTTTTAAACACTAACTTTGTTTTTCACTATAGGTTTTACTTTATTAAAAAAATCACTTCCTTGATTGCAACTGCCACGTTCAATCAAACAACTTCACTAATATGGCCACTAAAGCACTTAAACGCATGTGCAGACTTTGGTCTTCCTGCTTACCCTGAATAAGTGATGTGCTGTCATTATGAAGACTCTCTCAAATCAATCCCTCGTTCTTTTATGTGCATGCACAATTCCTGGCTGGCATTTTGTGAGCTGAATGGCGGTCTAGGTCTAACTCCTAAACTGCAGAATTATGGCAAATATATATTATACTAGAAGAAGATTGTTTTAGATCAATGATTTTGCTATTAAAAATACTATGCCAGAATGAGCAGAATCTTCAGCACTACTGACTTAAATCAAAGTAAACTTATATTTTATACTCGGTATAGTATACTTAATACTGAGACAAATAACTTTATTGGTTATAACTTTATTCGTAATAACTTTATTTCCTTGTCCTTTAAAAAGTGCCACTCGCAACTATGGTAGCAGTTAACTGGGCAATGGTTGAATCCAAAATGGACTGATATCTGGCAAGTTAAAAAATTCTTAAAGGGCAAGAACTTCATTGACCTGTGGATACAGCCCTCTCCCAATTGGTCTGCATAACAAAACAAGCAGATCTTTCTTCAAATGACCATGATCCCTTTTAGTCTGCACTCATATGGTCTGAAACCCAATTGGTATTTTCAGTCAAATTAACTCAGAAAATGATGATCCTGGCATTATGAATCCAACTTGTGCAGTTGCACAATTAACTTGATGATTCGGAAATTCTTCCTTAACATCCACCCAATGATAATTTTATTTAAAGAAACAACTTTTTTTTTCTCACCCTCACTGATTCATTTCTGCAGAATTTAATTTTGATAAATTGTTTTGTTTTGTTTTTCTACAGAAAGAAAGATTTTATGGAGGGTGCTTCATGTTAGTGGCACCTTCATGCAAAGAGTTAGCAGATTTAATAAATCACTGCATGAATTATGACCCCAACAGAAGACCATTTTTTAGAGCAATCATGAGAGAAATTAACAAGCTGGAAGAGCAAAGTAAGAAACGTTCTTTATGCCAACTTGTGCTCTCATTTGTTGTGAATAACCTGAAAACATCTGTACCATGCTACTGTGACAAGTCATACTTTGAATTGCATGACTGATATTCTGCGCAGATATTCACATTTAGAGCTAAGGCTGAGCTGAGTACATGGGATCCTTTGTTGAATACAGACAATGAAGAATTAGTCTCCAGAGATGGATGATAAGTAAAGTATAAAGTATATTCTAAAGCCTTAATATAGTTTCATTGATGGTATAAAGTAGCAACTGTTTCCAGATTTCAAGGATGTGTACAGCTGTAGTTCAATTAACTTTCAGTATGTAGACAGTTTGGTCTTTTAATTATTAAGCTTTCTGTTATACAATTTTAAATTTCTGTATCTAGTTGCTAGGGTCCAGTTCACCTTGCAGTGGTTCGAACAAGAGACTAAAATATGAAAAGCAGAGGGCCTGAATAGAAAGATAAGTAAGGAAAAGTTGACAATGACAATGCAATTGTTATTTTTGGCTGCTGGGTCAGTGACCCTATTTGAAACTGGAAAGAGGCAGAAGAGGAAGGCAAACAAATAAACTATAGTGAAGACCAATTTAAAAGTTGGTTTGAGTTAACTTAAAATTGATCTACCCCTTTAAATTGATTATTGTTATTATTATTTTGTTCTGTTTATAGAATAAATGGTTTAGAATTCAGTCCGTGTTCCCATCTTTTGTTAACAGTAGGTTGCCATGCAAAATTAATTGTCAATTTCATAAATTGGCATCTGTGTGATTTGGCTGCACTTTCAGACCTAACTAGATACCTTAGCATTACGTTTTAGCTAATATATCTTAACTGATAAGAACATGGCTGAGCTGATGTGGTGAGAAGATCAAGAACGTTATATGTTTTTTCTGTGCATGCATGCTGACAGCCTGGAAGAATTTACCATTAAGCAGGTGCTGTTGTATGGTGTTGATGTTTTATAATGTCTGAACTTGCTTTCACAACATCATAGGTGTTTCACAACATCATTGGCTTGTAGATGTACTTCATACACTGATATATGGGCTTATTTGGAGAGGTCAGTAAATGTGCAGATATGGGACAGTAGGTCAGATAAGGTTGACCCAATCATTTGTCCCCCAGGCCAATGATTAGATCATAAGTGGGGGGGGGGCTATGGAGATTGTGGTGTTTATACAAATGGCTTGTAGGTGTCACTGTGCACAAGAGTTATACTGTGTATACATAGTACTTTCTATACAGATTAAAAGTATTAGAGTTGATGTTACCTTGTGTAAGTGTAATGGCTGCATGAACCTGCTAATAAAGCACTGTTATACTCTACACATCCTTGGCTACCAAAACATAACAGAGATCTTTCAGGAGAGAACCATATCACTGCTCGTGTCTCGCCCTTGCTCAACTGGATTTTAAAACCTGTGTGACAGATATCTGGACAATTTTATGCAGGATAATAGGCGGGCAACATAAATGAGGCAATAAACTGGCAACTAAGTCTATGGGGGCAGATTTTATTAGCGCATGTATGACCAGCTTTAACTGTGTTTTATAAAAGTTAATTAGAAATGGGAAAACTAATCATGGCTTTGTGATTTTTCCTCTTTTAATATTAGATCCAGACATTGTCTCTGAAAAAACACCATCTGCAGAAGTGGACCCAACTTTATTTGAGAAGAGATTCTTGAAGAGAGTAAGAGATCTAGGAGAGGTAGGTCGTTCTGTACTTGTTGTGGCACCTTCGAAGAATTATGGCAAGCACTCCGTATACCACTCGTAGGATAAAACAATGAACTTTATTTCAGCAGTTTAAAAACATACATATCCTGACGCGTTTTGTATCCAAAGATACGTAGTCATAGGCAATCTTTGCCCTCAAGCACAGGACCTATGGTATATACACCCAGGTCAAAGTTTTGATTGGGTGAGCTGTTAAAACTATAAAGAAAATGTATTGCTACACTAACAGCATGTCCATAGGTTAAGTTGATTATAGTTAGCGATACTGTCTCCTGAAACAGAGCCTCACTACATCTATACCAGTATACTTTTTGTTTGATGAATGTAGACTTGTAATGAATAGGGTTGGGCGAATTTGACCCATTTCGTTTTGCCAAAAATTTGCCGCCGGCGAAATGTCGCCAACGCCCAGTAAAGTCTATCAAAATGTTTTTTACGCACAACGCCATACAAGTCTATGGGCGTTATTTTCGCGGTGAAACAAGGTGAAAAGATTCACCCATCCCTGGTAATGAATACTACTTTGTTGAACAAGTGCACACAGTAGATGTATAGGTTAGATTTTACACATTGCTGTAAGATTTTTGTAGCCTATACACACTAATACTGATTATTTAGCCTGGTAATCAGATCTACAAACATGGTAGTTCTAAGTCGACAGATCCAATTGTTGATTCACTGCAAGCTTTTATATATATATATATATATATATATATATATATATATATATATATATATATATATATATATATATATATATATATATATATATAGATACATACATATATAGATACATACATATATAGATACATACATATATAGATACATACGTGTGTGTGTGTGGTTTATTGCAGTTTTATTGTCCAAATCCAAGTAATTGTTAATAACAGCTCTTTCTCTTCCTATGTAAGTCGGATTTGTCTACAACTAACTCTTGACAGACACTGGACAATGGGTTGGGAGTATAGGACTTACAGAATTATAACAAGGTTCCATAGGGCAATAAGTGGACTTATACATATATACATAACAATGTAAAATGTGTGTTCTTTTGAGAAGGTTAGTCTCTAAATTGTTACACTTAGGGTATGTGTCCACCTAAAGCTGCGCAACAATATCAAAGAAGATCCATAAATATTTTCTGAAAGTCAAATGAGGCAATTCAACTTTCTGCTCCTCTGGGGTGCTAAAAAGTGATCTACGTTGGGCAAATAGCCATATTTGTACACAAATTAAGGTTGACAAGTTCTTTAAAAAATCAAGGAAAATTCCAGTAAAAGAAAGTTGCTAAGTTGACTGATTGGAGACTCATTTATCTCAAATGAATGATTTTGAAATGTACCCTTTTATATTCATCATTTCACAGGGCCATTTTGGAAAAGTTGAACTATGTAGGTATGACCCAGAAGGCGACAACACTGGGGAACTGGTTGCTGTGAAATCGCTAAAGCCCGGCACAGGGGGCAGTCACATTGCTGATCTGAAAAAAGAAATTGAAATCCTGAGAAATCTGTATCATGAGAACATTGTGAAATACAAAGGAATTTGTGAAGATGGTACTTGATACTCTTCTTTCTACACTGATTTTACTAAAGGCTATATATATATATATATATATATATATATATGTGTGTATATATGTATATATATAAAATATATTATACGGATCTTTCACCACCATTGTTTGTTGATTCAGCCAAGCTGTCAGTATAACAAATGGGTTAATTCCTTGACCCCTAAAATTATTGATGGATATCTTGATCATTCACTAGTGATTTTAAATCATACACATAGGTATCGCAAAAACACCCAAAAAGTATTCTCTATATCTCCATATTTGTCATGCATTTCAAACCTTGAATTATTTCATTTGTGCTAAAAGAAACAGGCACATTATAATACAAATTACCCTGCCAGATATAGAAAATAATATTTAGGGTGTGTACATGACACATGCTGTTTTGAGTTGCTATCTATTTTCTATTCACTTTTAAAAGATTTAAAGATCAGGCAAGAAACCACCTCTAAGAAAGATGAGTTCTCCTGCAGGCTAAATGGTTGTGATCATCCTTTCCACCTGTCACGTTTCTATTTTCCTGTCATTTTCTAAGAACATGACTTTTACATCACGTCAGTATGACTTTAATTGACGGACTTTAATTTGATGGACTGTTGAAATTTTTGTTCATTTTCTGTGCATTTATGTCCATGAGATGTAGTTGTACTTTACAACCATTTTTTTTTCTCCAGGAGACAGTGGAATTAAACTTATAATGGAATATCTCCCATCAGGGAGTCTAAAGGAGTACCTTCCAAGAAATGTGAACAAAATCAATCTGAAACAGCAGCTGAAATATGCGACACAAATATGCAAGGTAAAAGTCTAATATTCTATTTCCATAAATATTTTACCCTATGGGCGGAGGTACAAAAACAAGTCCCATTGCTGGTTACAGTGGGTCTCCATGATTGCTCTAAATAAAGTAAGAGCACTTCCTAAATAAGACATTAGTATTTAAAATAAGATTTATAATTATAATTAATTATAAAGGAAAAGGAAAGTCAGAATAAAAAAGGGGTTAAGGCAGGATTTCCATTGCACAGACATTCCCCATAACTTTTTTTACACAAAACACATGAAGAAATCATCATGCTGTGGCACTGACCAGCTGCTAGAAACACCCATTGTGCCAGCACTCGGTCTAACCCATATTCTGGAGTTGACCAGCTGCTAAAAACAATAATATTTGTACACAAAGAGAAGGAGAAAAATTGCCAGTGCATGGTTTGCCTTTAAAAATAATAATTACAAAAAATGAGGTGTTAGCATTAGCATTCTAAGTTTGTAGCGCATTTAAAATCAAGTCCCCCAGCAACCAATGTGACTGAGAAGTAAGGCTATAGTGCACCTACCCTTAAAGGACATGTAAAGCCTACATTTTCTTACCACATATATAATTTGGGCACATCTCCTCCACCCAAATGGCATTATTTGTTCTGCTTATACCCCCTTCCGTTTGCCAGCATCATTACATTTCCCTAAAACAAATAGCAGCTTTCACCAGGGGGCCATTTTCCCTCAGACACATTGCCAGTGCATTTATATCTGCAAACAGCACATATGCGATGTAAAGTTCATGCAATTCAAAAATGCAGGCTAATACAGGCAGACTTTACTATAATAACAAGTCCTGCTTGGATTGAACACTGTAATGGTTACTCTGAGCTCAGGAGAGGGGTTAGGATTTAAAAATAGGAGCAGACAGCTAGAGCAGAGTTTCTATGGGAACCAGCAATGCCATCTCTCATTGGTTGCTAGACTGGAGGGTGTGTTTATTAAACTGAGTTGAGATGAACTGAGCATGCTTATGAGCCAACAGCCAAAGGAAATTCCAGAGGGAGGGGGCAGAGTGGGTTACAGGAGGAGAAAGAATCCAAAGGGATTAAGGGGATGCTGCAGCCTTACTGTTAACCTTTGAACAATCAGAGTGGCAGTTATATAGAGATTGCAAAGAGGCTGTTCACTGATTACATTTTTGCGTGGGGGGTTTACATGTCCTTTAAGGGCTGAACTCCACAAACATTTTTCAACGACTAGTCAGATGTGTCCAAATATAATGGCACTGAATCGCAGGCATAAACTACTCACGACAAGACTGTCAGATGAAGATGCAGCATGTGACGTTCACATCCAACAGTGGTACAATTTTTATATCATTCCCATTATATTTGGACACATCCAGCTACATCTAACTTGTCGTCTGCGTTTTATCGTGGCGACACCATCCGTTGAAAAATCCTGGTGGAGTTCAGCCCTAACCCAGGAGCTCAAGTGAGAAAGCAGGGAGTTTCAAGCTCCAGCCAAAACACCTGTAAAGAATTCCCAGTTTAAAGTATTTGGCTACAATTTGTGCATGAAACACAGAAAGAAATTGCCAGCACTTGGTCTAACCCATGCTGTGGCAATGATTTTTGAATATACAGATGGAACCAATGACCAAAGTTCTGGAGATAGGGAGCAGAGGCGGGCCAAGCTGGCCAGGGGTCCTAGGCAACGTGCCTCTTCTGCCTGCCCTTAGTTCCAGCCCTGAACAAACCTCGTGTTCAGTTTAGGCACAGTACTAATATTTTAGAAAGAAAAAACATTTTCCTCTTCTTTCTTAATCTTAAAGTGCAACCATATTCATTGACCACTGATTGTTCTATATACTACAAAGTACTATAGTACCCAATAATGGGGCCATTGCAATGACAGGTGTAGTTATTAACCAACCTTTTCAACTTTTTCTCACCTAGGGAATGGACTATTTGGGTTCACGTCAGTACGTCCATCGGGATTTGGCAGCAAGGAATGTTCTTGTTGAAAATGAACAAATAATCAAAATTGGAGATTTTGGTTTGACCAAGGCTATTCAAACCGATAAGGAATATTATACTGTCAAAGATGACCTGGACAGTCCTGTTTTCTGGTAGTGTGTTTCTTCATTTTTAACACAGTATAATAAATGAATTAGTTTAACAGTGTATGGAAGCTGTGTCCAGCCTGCAGTGCAGTTGGGGTACAATTATAAGCAAAGATTGATTTCATCAGGCTCAGAATGAACATACTGTAGATCAGGGCAGATACTGCTAGATGACAACTGCTATCCTGACCTGCTAAAAAAGTACAGGTAGGAGACCTGTTATCCAGAATGCTCGGGACCTGGGGTTTGTCTGGATAAAAGATTAATTTGGATCTTCATACCTTAAGGGTTGTTCACCTTTGTAACAAATTGACAAATCTAACAGTTCACATTAATAGAACTAACTTTTCCATAGAAATAGTTCATAGAAAAAGTACAGTTCAAGAGATATTCACCTCAGAAGTATCCCTTTACTAATCCTTCAGTTCCACACGGACCCTGTGCTGGGAGGGGGTCACTGACCCCCAAAAACACTACAGTGTTCACTTCCTCTTCCTTATATGACATCACACATTGTACTGGCAGCTAACTTAACTCCTATTGGCTGTGTCTGCTGTCAATCTGCCACTGCTTCCTGTGCTGGGGAATTTAAGCAGCATTCAGGTACTGAAGAGAAACTGTTACAAGTTTGTGAGAGGGAGGGGGAGTGTGGGCTGTGTGCGGCAGAGACTTCAACTGTGCAGATGGGGGGATCGAGGTGCTCAGGACCTGGAGTTTTTTACGGATCATGGATCTTTCCATAATTTGGATCTTCATACCTAAAATCTACTAGATGTTCAAAAAAACCTAACTGCCCTTATCACTCTGCCTGTCACTTAGGGCTGCCACCTCACCCCCTAAAACAAAACACATATGGAATCCACAGCCTGCATGGCTAATTAGCAATTCATTTAGATGCATGATACATGGCTGCACATAAATCAGTTCTGCAGCATGTGGATTCCATATGTGTTTGGTTTTAGGGGGTGAGGTGGCAAACTGCTAGATGTGTAAGTTACATAAGTTTCTAAGCAAGTCAGTGCTGATTTTGTTGCAATTTTGTAAAAAACTGCCATTATGCTTAATGCCAAAGGTATTAAAAGATACAAATATAGAAAAGCCGGTATTTATTCCCAGAAAAGGTTGCAGCTCTTTGGCACTCCATTCAGTTTTAGTCTAGGCAGAAGGAGAGTGCCAGAATTGGGAGAACAATGTTGCTCCTTCCTTTTCTGCAGTATTTGTCTGCATGGCTGTGTGATTGTTTGTTACAAGGCAGGTTTGTTTATATGCTGCGTCTCTTAACCTCTGCCATTACTATTGAGTAATCAACCAATGACCATTCAAATTATGTGACTGGTTACAGTTCACAAGCACCCAATAAATTACTAGGAGGAGGGCAGTATCAACATCCAATAGGAAACAAGTAAGGGCAAAGCCTGGGCATGATGATGTCATCATATAGGAAGTTCTTGGTGTGTCAGGTTCAAAATAGGCCACTCCCATCACTTCAGAAAACTGGTCAGAGAGACAGGAGAAGGGCTGAGTTAATAGGTATAAAAATTAGCTTTAACAATGGCATTTTTACTTTTTGCTATGGAAAATGGTTTTTCTAACACATTGAGAGCATTGTTAGTGGTTTCATAAGATTTGTACATTGAAGGTGAACAACCCCTTTAAGGGCTCTTACACATGACCGTTCCGACCTGCGCTCCCCTGCTTTCCGTTTTTTGGCGTTCAGCCGCAGGGGAGCGCAGGAATAGACGCAAGTCATTATTTGAAATGGGGCTGTACTCACTCAGGCGCGTGTAGGCGCCGAACGCAGGAAAAATGCAGCATGTTGCGTCTGAACCTGCGTTCGGCGCCTACACGCGCCTGAGTGAGTACAGCCCCATTTCAAATAATGACTTGCGTCTATTCCTGCGCTCCCCTGCGGCTGAACGCCAAAAAACGGAAAGCAGGGGAACGCAGGTCGGAACGCTCATGTGTAAGAGCCCTACGTCTACTAGAAAATCATGTGATCATTAAATAACCCCAGTAGGCTGTTTTTTCTTCCAATAAGGATTAATTGGATCAAGTACAATCTGCTGTTTAATTATTACAGAGAAAAAGGAAATCATTTTTAAAAATTTGGATTATTTGATTATAATGGAAGTCTATGGGAGACGGCCTTTTCTGTAACTTGGAGCTTTCTGGATAATAGGTTTCCAGATAACGGATCCCATACCTGTATCAGATTTAATATTAAATCCCACCCATTAATAGTTTGTCATTTACTATGACCCTCCTCTTCTATTGTCAAATATTTAGTACTATAAATATCAATGTCTGGCTTTTCCAAGAAAATCAAAATCAATTCCATACTTCTCATAAAGGAACAGAACTGAATTCCAGTTCAACATTATTGTCAAAACTCCATCAAAGATTATTAATACAGGTATATACAGTTCTACATATACTCTTTCCCTTGCCTTTTTGAGAAACCATTCGTTTTTAGTGCAGTTTCTCCCAAGCAGTGGAAATTGCTCCTTGTGCCGAAACATCTAAGAGTCTGCAGTATCCACAAATGTATTTTCATAGGGTCGGCTGAACTGCCGTAGATATTACCCTGTGCAAATGTCGTCTAATAATAATAACACAGCTATTATCTGTTATTGCACATGCCGTATACATATTGGAATATTCTTCTATTTGTGTGACTGTGTTCATTGTTTTGTATAGGTACGCTCCAGAATGTTTGCTGCACTGCAAGTTTTACATTGCCTCTGATGTCTGGTCATTCGGAGTAACCTTGTACGAACTGCTGACATACTGCAATTCAGAATACAGCCCAATGACGGTAATGCTGTTGTATATATGTGTTTTAACATATTGTGCGGTCTCATTTCATAGTGATTCGCCCACCCCACCCCCCTTGGGGTGATTGGGACACAGTTCCTGCTTTTGTTCAATTATAACTTTAAATACCCAGAATTGGGGGGAAATTCATATTACTCCTTGCCTTGCAGTGCCCTTACTTCCTCTCGGGATGCTGACAATTTTATTTTAGGTCTGATGTAGGATGTAACATTTTTATAAATAATTTAAGACAAATGCTGGTATCAGGCAGTCTATCAGAGGCTGGTTGTGTTGAACTAGATTTAGATAAACACTTTTATTTCTGACTGCACATTGATTTTATGCCTAGTTGTTGTTAGGGATGCAACAAATCCACTATTTGGGATTCAGCCGAATCCCCGAATCCTTGGTGAAAGATTCGGCCGAATACTGAACCGAATTCTAATTTGCATATGCAAATTAGGGGCAGGAAAGGAAAAAGTTAAAAAAAATTCTTATTTTGTTACAAAGTCATGTGATTTCCCTCCCCTAATTTACATATGCAAATTAGGGTTCGGATTAAGTTTGGCCAGGCACAAGGATTCGGCCGAAATAGGCTGAATCCTGGATTTGGTGCATCCCTAGTTGTTACATATGAGTAATTCCATGACACCTGGACACAACCAAACAGGTAAAAAACGAAGCCAGCTGTAGATAACTCAATCCTCACTGGCTGCATTTGCCATCCACAGGATTGTTTAATTAACCCTGTAAATGCTAAATACTAGCAGCAATCCCCTTATCTATCTCTCATGAAGTATTATTTCCACTTCTATATTTAGGGAGAAATGTAATAACACTTGCAAAGAGAACAAATGTGTATGTTGCAATGTAATAATCTTCATTAGGCTTTTATTGCATTGTGAATCTTAAGTGCGTTTTGCTGACCTTATACGCTGTGCACTATCGCAAAAAACAACATTTTCAATCTGTATCATACTTTTTACTGAATTGCAAATGATTTTGCGTTAGTGACCAATATAACATCCCCCAATAGGGTTAGGTCAGTTGTGCTGAATGGAAGCTGCTGGGAGTCTGTCTGTCTGGCTTTGGAATTACTTCAGCCTCCTGTCCATAGTGTTTCACTGACAATACAGTTTCACTGTGAATTTATTTTTATTGAAATACATTTCATTCTACAGAAACAAAATAGTTGCAAAACTATTTACACACAATAGATGCATTTTACCCATGATGAATTCAGCTGATCCTCTGATTTATTTTAACAGATGTTTTTGAAAATGATTGGCCCAACACAAGGACAGATGACTGTTACAAGACTTGTACGTGTGTTGGAAGAAGGAAAGCGCTTGCCAATCCCAGCAAACTGCCCAAAGCAGGTAAGGATGTTGCACATACTACTTATCAGGGCCATTTATATATATATATATAAATATATATATATATATATATATATACATAATACACAAAAGCCATGAATAACTTGTAAATTATATCCTTATAAAAGGAGAGTTCTGATGTAATTTATTAGAAGTTACCTCAGAATTTCATGACCTGTATAAAAACACTCGGCCTTCGGCCTCGTATCTTCATATGGTTATGAAACTCCTCTGTAACTTATAATATCCTTATATTTTAGAAAAGGGGGTACTTTATTCTCTATATATAGCAAGGTACACTCACAGGACTTTAATATATGGTGAAATATGGTGACAAAGGCCTCAAGGAAGACTGAAACGTGGGAATAATAATAAAAAACTTTGTTTTTATATATATATATATATATATATATATATATATATATATATATATATATATGTAATCTAAAGGTGCACACCGTTTACAAATGAGAATACCTGGGTGCCTGCCAGTTTGGAGTAAATGCAAAAGTAGAAAATAGCGACACTCACAGGTTTTTTTGCAACTTTAAAAAACCTGAGTGTCGCTATTTTCTACTTTATATATATATATATATATATATATATATATATATATATATATATGAAAAGTTGTGCTCACCACTAATTTTTAAAACCATTAGGCTGTGACCACAAAGGGTAAGGCATTTTTCAGTAGCAGTATGCACAAAATGTCTAAGTCTTAAATATATTGATAATGGGTTGAGTGCAGAGGACCTCTCCGAATCCTTCACTAATGATTTGGCCAAATACGGAACCAAATCTTAATTTGCATATGCAAATTATGGGTGGGAAGGGGAAACATTTTTTACTTACTTGTTTTGTGACGAAAAGTCATGTGATTTCCCTCCCCGCCCCTAATTTGAATATGCAAATTTGGATTTGGTTTGGCCGGGCAGAAGGATTTGGCCGAATCCTTGCCGATTCCCGAACTGAATCCTGGATTCGATGCATCCCTAATATATATATATTGCAATATATTTAAGCTGGTCAACTACGTCAAAATCATCCCATATTGGACCAGTCCTACACTCAAATTGCATTAAGAATTCTATTGTATCCAAGGGCCTTTGCCCAGGGCAGCAGCTTTAGAGAGGCAGCCTTTGGATTCAAAGAAAAATTAAAAATCCCCCTAGCTTACTTTGTAGGAAACAAGAAGTGCCGCATTGGGGGGGGGGGCAGTTTGGTGCAGTGCCCTGGGTACAATTACCCCAGATAATACACTAATGCAATCAAGCAACATTCCCAAGCTTTGTTTCAGGGTAACTACTTACTTGACACTGTGTAAAATGTAAATGAAAACCGAATGGGATGATTTGCAAATCATTTTAACCCTGTATTAAATTGCAAATACAGGTGTGGGATCCGTTATCCTGAAACCTGTTATCCAGAAAGCTTCGAATTACTCCATTTTATTTAAATAATCCAAATGATCAAAAATGATTTCCTTTTTCTCTGTAATAATAAAACAGTACCTTCGATCCCAACTAAGATATAATTAATCCTTATTGGAAGCAAAATCAGCCTATTGGGTTTATTTAATGTTTATGTGATTTTCTAGTAGACTTAAAGGGATACTGTCATGGGAAAAAAAAAATTTTTTTCAAAATAAATCAGTTAATAGTCCTGCTCCAGCAGAATTCTGCACTGAAATCCATTTCTCAAAAGAGCAAACAGATCTTTTTATATTCAATTTTGAAATCTGACATGGGGCTAGACATATTGTCAATTTCCCAGCTGCCCCAAGTCATGTGACTTGTGCTCTGATAAACTTCAATCACTCTTTACTGCTGTACTGCAAGTTGGAGTGATATCACCCCCTCCCTTTTTTCTCCCAGCAGCCAAACAAAAGAGCAATGGGAAGGTAACCAGATAGCAGCTCCCTAACACAAGATAACAGCTGCCTGGTAGATCTAAGAACAACACTCAATAGTAAAAACCCATGTCCCACATGTCCCACTGAGACACATTCAGTTACATTGAGAAGGAAAAACAGCAGCCTGCCAGAAAGCATTTCTCTCCTAAAGTGCAGACACAAGTCACATGACCAGGGGCAGCTGGGAAATTGACAAAATGGCTAGCCCCATGTCAGATTTCAAAATTAAATACAAAAAAAAATCTGTTTGCTCTTTTGAGAAATGGATTTCAGTGCAGAATTCTGCTGGAGCAGCACTATTAACTGATTTATTTTGAAACAAATGTTTTCACATGACAGTATCCCTTTAGGGTATGAATATCCAAATTACTGAAAGATCTGTTATCTGGAAAACTCCAGGTCCTGAGCATTCTGGATAACAGGTCCCATACCTGTAGTACAAAGACGACATATCAAATGTTGAAAGGGAATCATTTTCTGAAAAATATCTGCTCACTTGATGCCAGCAAGTAACACGCGCTCCACACATTAAGCACAGGGGCACTTCAGCATTTAGGTCACTCTATTTGTAGTGTAAGTTACAAAAGAGCAATGTTTAAAGCTAAAGCCTCTAGAGGGATGATTATATCTACCTTCTCTATATATGGCATTACAATGGAAGCAATTGTGACTCAGGAAAGATGAGGGGGATACATTTCTTTCCCTGAGACGTTAGTATTGATATTCCATTACGTCTCATTCATGTGCACTGATTGTGTTCTATGTTCCTCACAGGTGTACCAGCTCATGACCAAATGCTGGGAGCAAAATCCAAGTGACCGCACCACTTTTCAGGACCTAATTAAAGGCTTTGAAGCGATTATAATTACTTTGTAGTCCTATTCTACACACTGGTGAAAGGACGATCCTCACTCAGACTTTAGAACTGTCTTGATGCTGCTCCTGTGGATGCAGATTTTTGTTTTTCACTCTTCTGTTTGTGATATATGACTTCTACCTTTCTACAACTAGATAGGAAATAAGAAAAGCTTCCCTTGTGAATTATACCTCTGGGGCTTGACCAAGCAAAGCTGGGAGCAGGTTAAATGGGATGTTCACTTTAAAGTTAACTGTTAGTATGATATAGAGAGTGGCCTTCTGAGACAATTTGCAATTGGTTTTCATTTTTTATTACTTGTGGTTTTTGAGTTATTTAGCTTTTTATTCAACAGCTCTCCAATTTGTAATTTTAGCCATCTGGTTGCTAGAGCCCAAATTACCCTAGCAACCAAGCACTGATTTGAATAAGAGACTGGAATATGAATAGAAGAGGGACTGAATAAAAAGAGGAGTAATAAAAAGTAACAATACATTTATAGCCTTAAACAGTATTTGTTTTTAGATTTGATTTGAAAGCTGGAAAGAGTCAGAAGAATAAGGCAATTCATTCAAAAACTATAAACAATGAAGATCAATAGAAAAGTTGGTTAGAAGGGGGCTTTCAATAACATACTGAAAGTTAACTTGAAGGTGAACCACCCCTTTAAGGAAGATACAGACACCTGGAGAAATGAAATCAGTGTAACAGAACTGTAACTCTCCCCAGACTTGGGCAGCATGCCAGATGCATACAGAGAGGCTTTATATGTCAAATTCTCTCCTAAAACATGCTGTATTCATAACTTCAGTTTTAACATACCAAATAAATAGAAATATGTATATATATATATAAATACACACACAGCTCATGAGAACTATTCTTGCTCATTGCACAAACACTTGCAGGATATAGATTTTGCAGGCAAATTAACCATTTGATTTCCTTAAGGAAGTGCTTTTGCTTATTGTGCTGGATACTTTGTTGACCTTACATAGAATCCGTTTTCCTGCAGTTAATTCCGATGTCATTATTATTACAATGGCGAGTGTTAGACTAGGAACTACACGCAGAACAAACCACTCGTTTTTGCTGATAGTTTAACATATGCACCTTTATACCCAGATAATACAGAGTTGCACTTAAAACCACATGATACCTTTGCATCACCCGCTGCCAACTGTCAGTCCTTATCCTGAGTTTGAGATATGAAACCATTCCCTTAGCATTTTGGCAAGCTCTTTCTAAAATATAACTCAAAAATCTTGGGTAGCAAATATCTAACATTTTCACAATAAAACAGAAATGCATTTTTACACAAATTGTAGTTCTGTTAATAAAATGTGATTTTGGCTCTTAATAGCACTGACAAATTCCAGTTTTGATTTTTTTTTTCTTATGTTGTTTGTTGGAGCCAAACAAAATGCAATAATAACAATGAGTCTGACGCCCCTTGCGCTCAGCTGCAGCAGGGATCAATGTTATAAAACTGCTTCAATATCAGACATAGATTTTTGTTTTCATGGGGCTCCTGTTACATATAAATCGTTTCCCCTCATGTAGAGAGGTCTGTACTGTGCCAAGGATCATATTTCAATAAAGAGTTTGAATTATATTGTTGCTGAGTGTTATTATGCCCTGAAGTATATTGTGTTGGAATGAATGAATGAATGTAAGCTCCTGTTTACTAATATGAAACACCTGAAAGTGCCAGTACTAGTGAGGTCGGGCTGTCCTTTTCAACTTTCAATATTGGTACATATTGGGGCTGATTCACAAAAGGTAAAAAAAGTGAGTATTTAAAGCATACCTTAAAAATGGCATCAATTCTTATTTTTTTAGAATTAACGATCGATTCACTAGAAAAGCGTGCAACGTGTCCTGAAGATACAGCAGGTGAAGAAGAAATCGCAGGTAAGAACTACATTTATCCGACTGGCAGATTAAGACGCACAGCATTTTCATCCGACAGTCTGATAAATGAAGTTCTTTCATGTGATTTCTCCTTTTCTTAAATCTCCAGGACGTCCGACACGTCGCTTGCTTTTCATTGCATTGCGATGTGTCGGCTCGAGTCGCACTGTCGAGTTCTACCCTAAAAGTTCACTTGTCTGACTTAAAGGGGAAGGAAACCTAGTCGGCGCAAACCCCCCACCCCCCCTCCCGTTTGTGGCCCACCCTCCCTCCTCCCCCCTGGCCTACCCGTCCCGCCTACAGGTCCAGTCCAGGGAGTTCACAGACGACATCTTCTTCCACGTGATCTTCTTCCTGCTGTGAACGGCGTTTTGGCGCATGCCCATTAGGATCATTTCGCCAGTACGGATCTACTGCGCATGCGCCAAAAGCCACACGCATGCGCAGTAGATCGTACCGGCGAAATGATCCTACTGCGCATGCGCCGTTCAAAGCAGGAAGAAGATCGTGTGGAAGAAGATGTCGTCTGTGAACTCCCTGGACTGGACCTGCACAGAAGGGTAAGTAATAAGTTAGGGGCATTTGCCCAGCGGGACGAGTAGGCCAGGGGGGAGGAGGGAGGGTGGGCAACAAACGGGAGGGGGGGTGGGGGGTTTGCGCCTACTAGGTTTCCTTCCCCTTTAAGAAGCAATTTTTTTTTGTTAGTTTTCAGCTAATTGTGTGCGGTATTTTATAGCATGCTTTATTTTGTACTTTAATTTAATTTGATATTGTCACGTTTATTGGCGCAATGTATAGCACATAAGACATTTGGGATGCCACTGACAGAGTAGAAGTCTTTTTCCAGTTATACCTTTTCCTGGGAAACTTGATATAATTCCACAACACAGAACGTAGTGTATTCTGGACCTGCCCAAGGCACTGTGATAATGTGTAAGTGGCTGTAGGTAAGGCTCCAGTTGCTCATAAAGGCCTTTAATAACTGCCCTACAGCTCCTCACTACATCTTCCTCTATTAATCCATCTGATGTTGTTTAGTAACGCCTACTGCTGGGAAGTGTTCAATTTCACAGTTATTATGACACTATTTTATGCTTTTATCGCTTAAAAGATGTTTGTGAATTATTATGAGTTATTAATTCTATTCTATAAGTGTTGCAATGCAATTAGAACACCGCTTTGCAGTAATGTAGAATCAACTCTTGCGATATGTCTATCAAAATACTTTGACGAATCATTCCTTAAATAAACATCTTTTTTTTTTGACACACAAAAATGTGTATTAAGGAATAAGCTTTTGTGAATCGGCCCAATTGTTTCTGCCAATACGACTCTTCTCAGACCATTTTCCCTATAAGAATGGCAGTTGCGCCTGCATTGATTTGTGTCTTTATTATTACTCTCATGATAAGCTCAGTTGTGACACTGGAGATCACAGGCAGATCACCTCTAGGGTTCCAGATATATTGTGATGAAACAGACCTGTCTCTCTAGTCTGGGTTAAAGCTGCACACTTTACCTCTGTATCTTGATTAGACAGGAGAGCATCAGTGACCCACGAATAAATAAAAACATGCAAGTGTCTGTGTATTGGAGGCGGCAGGGGCAGGGGAAATCAGATGAGAAGTTAGAGTTAACTAGGACAGGTGGATATTGGTCATACAACTAGACAATGCTAAACTAAAAGCAACTATTTTGTTACCAACCATCTAGTTAGTTTTTGGCAATTTGTTAAGAGCTGTGACAGTTACAATATGTCCTTAATGAATAGAACACCTGTGAAAAGGTTCACAAAATAATCATTATATTCTTAGCAAACATAAGGTGAGGTTAACAGGAGTCTAGAACTCCCCTATGTGTAGAAATGCTCAAGCCTTGGCCTTATTTTAATTGTTAAAACAAATTGATGGGACATCAAAACCTGTCAAACCTTTGGTTTGTACAAAGCCAGGCTGAGAGCTCCCCCTCTTCAATCAGGGAGAACCGGCATCATTGTCCCACATCTTTACATTACATACATTAGATACATGTCAGAGCCTGGTTCTGTGACAGTTCTTCAACCCACCCTATCAACTTGCACCAAGTTCAATAAGAACTGCTGTCACGATGTGCCCAAGAACACTTAAGAAATAAGATTGTATCACGTGCAACTTTTACAGTAAGTGGATTTTCTATTTTTTTTTTTCAGAAACGTTAAGCTTAATAGTTACATTTGTTAGTATGGAAGTGAAAGACACATTAACCCATTTGTTGTTAATTGTGATCAAGTTGGCCGCTTTTATTGGCCTGTGTATGTCAATCTTTATATCAAGGGGCATTTATGACACGCAATGCAGGCAGCTGAAAAGTCAGCCATGAAAATTCATATGCATTATTTATATTTTGGGGTCTTTTCATTCAAAATCGTTGGGTAGTAAATTGCACGTGGCATCAAAGTGTTTAGAAAACCCAAGGCATTTATATATATATATGGTGTTTTTCTACCCTTTAATATTTGTCTGAAGTCCCACTAGCAGAATAGCTGTTGGAATAAAATAAATTGTTCTGTAAGGTTATCCTAACGTTAGAAGCTTTTGTGACAAACAAACGGGGATACTGACAGTGGGAACATTTGTATTAGTGCAGTAACCCATGGCAAACCAATCAGATTTAAAGGGATTCTGTCATGATTTTTATGATGTAGTTTTTATTTCTAAATGACACTGTTTATACTTTAACTAATTCACTCTACAATGTAAAATGTCATTCCTGAACCAGCAAGTGTATTTTTTAGTTGTAATATTGGTGTGTAGGCAGCCATTTCAGGTCATTTTGCCTGGTCATGTGCTTTCAGAAAGAGCCAGCACTTTAGGATGGAACTGCTTTCTGGCAGGCTGCTGTTTCTCCTACTCAATGTAACTGAATGTGTCGCAGTGGGACCTGGATTTTACTATTGAGTGCTGTTCTTAGATCTACCAGGCAGCTGAAGTCTTGAAGTTCTATGAACTTTTAGCCTTAGGTTTTATACCCTACAGTAAAATGCAGATTTCTTTTTATTGCGTTTGTGTAAAAAACTTGCCATTGGAGACACACAAATTGACAGTTGGAAGGTGTTCCCATGCTGCCGGCTCGTGTGGTTAACACAGAAGGGTCCGTATCAAATACATTCAGCTTGTAGGTAAACGCAGGCCATTTGGAGTCACTTGTAAAAGTAAAACTGTACTATTAACTTTACTGCTTGATATTTACAAATGATTTTTTTTTGCAGGCAATAGCAATATTATTATATTATCAAATCTGTTATTTACCAAGACATATTCAGGTGTAGAAAATATCTACAAATCTTTTTGCCATTTATATTAACAATTCAGCCTGAGAAGTCAAACGTAACCCTTTAGTGCCCAGCTAAAAGGCTTAGAAGAAGAAGATGAACTGCATTGCGCATCTTTGGGTATATGGTAATGGAAGCAGAATTTACTTCTTTTAGTTCAAAAAGTTAATAAACCTTCTTCCTTTTAAAGTATGAATCTCCATTGTGCTCTCCGGATCCTTCAGAGACCTGATTCACGTATCCTGCTGGACTGGCCTCTGTAGCAGATAAAATAGAAGTTCTCTTTTCTTTTGTCGATGCCTAAAACAAAACAAATCTCTTGTGAAGTCAATACGTAGCTCAGGCTGGTAACACATAACCTCAATTTTTAAGAAATGTCTTGGCATCAAGCACGCAGAGATCTGCCACCTGCTGCCTTCAGTCACTATCATGGAGTAGAGGAGCTCGTGTGGGACACCACCTTGGTGACTGCAACTTTAAATTGTTCATTGGTAGTGACTGGGCAGAGGCCACGAGTGAATGTAACAAGCTCACCCCCTCCTTCATTTCTACTGGGAAAATGTGGTGCGACATGTGTAAAAGCAGTCCCCTGTGTTAATGCTATTATTAATGATGTTAACTTCCTCTCTCTCTCTCTCTCTCTCTCTCTCTCCTTTCTTCTTCTTCTTAAATCACCTGTCTTGCCCAACTTTACATTCTCTTTGACAGGTCAAGAAAGAAAGCGTTCAATCCTGCATTTTTAGGTACCAATTGCTCAAGTTTGCAATTGAGGATAAAAATTGTCACCAGCTACATGTTACCCCTTGAAACCTAAGGGTAGGACTACACAGACTATTTTGAAGCGACACAACGCGCTGCGCAAAAAATTCAGGTGTCAAATCGGATGCGACAGAAATAAGGTAAGTGAATGCATTGTTGGATGAAGTCGCAGCGTTGATCCGACGTGACATGACTGATGCAGACGCAGCATTACTATTAAAATTCCATCTGTTGAATATTTATATACCTATAAATTACAGTATTGGGCTTGATTGTTGGTCAAATATCCCACAGTGATGCTATATGTGCCTGGATTTCTTCCTTCACTTACCTTATTGGATGGCACTGTACTCTCTGCCTGGTATGTCATCTGGGCGTTGGAGTAGTATGTTGGTGGTGCTTGAACATATGTACTGTAATTTCCATAAGCCAAACCAGGAGAGGACTAGGAAAGGAAAAACAATCTTACATTTGTCATGACACAAAGTATAAAGTAAAAAAGCTTGAATATACTATACCGGATAATGGTATGTCTCTCCTTCACCTCCTTAGCTGCTCCTTAGAAAATGAATAAAAATCTAATTTGATCTGCAGTAGAAAAGGAAATCTGTGGCCGGAGTGATGGACCTACTGTCCAGCCAATAATTCAGGGCAATACTAGAGTGTGCAGCAAGCACAGTGTCTTAGATCTAGAGCAGGGATCCCCAACCTTTTGAACCTATGAGCAACATTCAGAAGAAAAAGGAGTTGAGGGCAACACAAGCATGAAAAATGTTCCTGGTGCCAAATAAGTGCTATGATTGGCCATTTGGTAGCCCCTATGTGGATTGTCAACCTACATTGAGGCTCTGTTTGGCAGTACAGCTGGTGATTATGCAACCAAAACTTGCCTCCAAGTCTGGAATTCAAAAATAAGCACCTGCTTTGAGGCCACTGGGAGCAACATCCAAGGGGTTGGAGAGCAACAGTACTCATAAGCTACTGGTTGGGGATCACTTATCTAAAGTGAACTGTATGCAGAAAGAGATATGAATAGTTGGATATAGTAATTGGCTTCTGTGTTCCTGAATATTCAGTTTTCCAAGGACCCTTCCAAGACTCTCCAATATCTACACATATCTTAGCAAGGGGGTGCCTATTTCACAGATCATAAAGGGGAAACATTTTCTTTAGTATTCTTGTTGTCCATAATGCCCAAGCAGCTGGTGCAAATACTTGCTGTGTTATTAGCATAAAATACTCTCATCATATCACTACTCACAAAGATGTTTGTTCAATCACCAAAAGCGCATTAAGCCCTGGGTATATGTATAAACATAAATGTTTTTTATGGACCCCAGCCTGCACAAAGGCTCCATACACTACTTTGTGTGACATAATATGGATTGAATCTGGCCCTTGAATCTGCAGTATGAGAAATATTTGACCCAGCACATGCAAAAAAGCGGAACACTGCTAGTCTATCTTTTGAACAAAGTAGAAGGATTATAATCAAAGCACTTTCCCAACAGGAGCAACACCAAAACACATCAATGACACATAATAAAGAGGGATTGTTTAGAAACACTGGGCAAATTTGCGCCCATGTAACCCAGGGAAACCAATCAATTGATTGCTTGAAGTTTTCAACCTATAGCTGGCTGAAAAAAAGCAAATCACGGATTGGTTGCTCTGGGTTACTAACTAATTGCAAATTTGCCCAGCTTCATAAATGAGCAAAAGTTCATTACTGATGCCAGACACAATTTCATTCATTCCCAACATGCACACAAGAAAACCTAGAGTACGCATTTAGCACAAGTGATAGATTTTTAATCAATACAAACTGCTGATGTAAAACTCACAGTAATATTAGGTTAAAGGGCAGGTTCACCTTTAAATTTACTTGTAATATATTCTAAGCCACTTCTAAATTGGACTTCATTTTCCAATTTAGAAGACTTGATTTATTTACCTTCTTCTTCATAATTTTTACTGCTTTCAGATGGTGTTCACTGACCCCTTATTTTTGCTACGGTTTATAATTATTCTTTCTATTCAGATCCTCTCCTGTTTATATTCCAGTCTCTCATTCATGTCAATGCATGGTTGCTAGGGTGACTTGGACCCGGGTCTGGACTGGGAGTCAAAATAGGCCCTGGCATTCCAAGTACACAGAAGCTCAAATAGTCCCCCACCAGCCCACTAAATACTGACTTTCTATGGGACCTTACAGCAGCCCCTCTGGCATTTGCCAAAACCCACAGATTGCCAGTCCGGGCCTGCTTGGACCCTAGCAACCATATTGCTGAAACTAAACAGCGTCTGATGTGTGTAACTGCTAGATGATTAACAAAAAAACAATTTGAAACTAGGGTGCATTTCAGCCTGAAACTGCATAGTTGCATGTTTTTGGTCTGAAAATGCAATACATGACAGTAGCCTAAGGAGTCTCATACAAAACAATTGCACAGCTTTGCATTGAATATTATGGAATAAGGCATTGCTTACAGCTTGCTCTTCACTATGGGACTGCTCCACTTGAGTGCTGCTATAAGCAGAATATTGATCATACCACTACTGCAGGGCTTTCTAGAATGCAAGCAAATGCTGCTGTAGTACATCAAAGTAGCTTAGGGGGAAAAAAAACAATGCCAACATTTTTGAACATATAGAAATGAACTATGTAGATCTCCAAAGGACTAGAATACCTGTGAATAATCTCCATATTGCTGACTGTAGCGAAGATAATTTTCCAGCCCAGGCTGTGATGCAGATTCTGGAGAGGTCAAACTATTCATATTCTGTTGCTGAATGTTCCATACGCCCGTGCCTGGCCAATACAACCATAAATAATATATAAAGATAAACACATGAGAATAGAAATGTAATGATATTTTCTGCAAAGCAGAGGGACTTCAGATTTAAGAATCCATTGCTTCACAATGGAACAAGGTAAGGGTGGGGTTGCATTCCATTGAATGATATTGGGAAATTGTCTTCTTTTAATCTGTGAAGTGCGGTATGTTTATATAGGAAAAATAAATATTTACATCTGTGTTTACAGTATGTACCCTTTTAACTCAGCTAAATTGTATATTTTCCCTTTAAAGGCTTTAAGAGCGCATAAGCCCAAAATGAAAATGAATGTAAAATTGTTTCCAGTCCAGGAGTGCTGCTGAGAAAAAGCCTAGTATTTAAATATACAGACTGGATCTCCAATGACATTTTGTTTGATGCATTCCTGGGAAGTTTGGAGCTTCCCCATTCAGTCAGATCCTGCCAGTGCTCTGACATGAATCAATACTGTCACTCCCTTTATTTAGGAAAAAAATACATTATTGTGGGACACAGTCAACAGGTTTCCCCTTTAATCTATAGATCAAGGCTACAGGCAGCAAGGTCAGAATGATTGTTGTGGTTTCCCTTCAAATGACATCAGCAATCAAACTATCCCATGTGATTTGTCCAAAAACACACGGCACTGGAACCTGGTCCTGTGAACCATCCTTCACCCCACTTTTTTTTTTTTCAATGCCAGATTTTGAGATGGTAGAACTGCTTTATAACTATCTCAGTGGCACCTTCAACATTCCCAAAACTCAAACTGTTATTTTGTGAATGTAATTACCTCGGTTCCACAAGGTTTAGTGCTTGAAAAAGTGTTTATTATACAAATCACCAGTACTCCACCTAGTCCTGTGTATTTTTTCACATGCAATCGTATACAGGTATGGGATCTGTTACCTGGAAACCCATTAGGGTAGGACTACATGGACGTTTTTGGCACGATCCGACGCGCTGCAACAAAACGCCGGCGCCAAATCACATGCAACGGAAATAAGGTAAGTAATGGAAATGTCGGATGAAGTCGCAGCGTTGATCTGACGCGCCAAGACTGTCGGATGCAGACACTGCACGCTGCGTCTGACAGTTGTCGGATCAACTCTGCAACACCATGCGACAATGCATTCACTTACACTATTTATGTCACATGCACGTTGGATCGCGCTAAAAACATCCATGTAGTCCTACCCTTATGCAGAAAGTTCTAAATTATGGAAAGGTTGTCTCCCATAGACTCAATTTTATCCAAATAAGCCAAGTGATTAAAAAATGATTTTCTTTTTCTCCGTAATAATTAAACAGATTCTTCTACTTGGTCCAAACGAAAAAATAATGAATCCATATTGGAGTCAAAACCAGCCTATTGTGTTTATTTAATGTTTACATGATTTTCTAGTAGACTTAAGGTACAGGTATGGGACCTGTTATCCAGAATGCTCGGGACTTGGAGTTTTCCGGATAACGGATCTTTCTGTAATTTGGGTCTTCGTGCCTTAAGTCTACTATAAATCATTTAAACATTAAATAAACCCAATAGGCTGTTTTTGCTTCCAATAAGGATTAATTATATCTTAGTTGGGATCAAGTACAAGCTACTGTTTTATTATAACAGAGAAAAAGGAAATAATTTTTAAAATTTGGATTATTTGCATAAAATGGAATCTATGGGAGACAGCCATTCCGTAATTCGGAGCTTTCTGGATATCGGGTTTCTGGATAAGGGATCCTATACCTGTATTATTATTATTATTATAAATTACGGAAAGTTACATTATCTGGAAGACCCCAGGTCCCTAGCAATCTGGATAACGGCCCAATACCTGAATATTGATTACTCTGGGGAATGCAGTTGAAATAAAAATGGCCATGCAGAGTCAAAAGCAGCAGAACTACACTACATGTATAATGTGGTTTCTATTATGGAACCCCCTAAATTATTTTTGCGTGCAGGTGCAGTACAACTGTTTTATTTACAGGAATCTGGCAGTTTTACTTCCGCTGCAACTGGAGATGCACAGAGCTAATGCTTGGCCTAATTACCATGAAGTAGTGAGCTATTACCAAATGATACCTTTTCCACACAGCAAATATGATAAAGAAACCATATTTTGTTATTTTTCTCACCTGCCACTGAGGAACCAGCCAGTACACTTGCCAGATTAAGATACGGATTTGTACTGAGCCTGATGTCTCTTGGAGGCTCCCCCAGAAGTGAGGTCTGATTAATGGACTTATTCTGAAACAAATGGATATGGATAAACATGTTGCATCCCAATTTTAAATAAGCACATAAAAATGGCCTTTTTGCTGCAGCACATACATCATACAATAATAGATGGAAATTGTAAAGGAAAAGTAATATTCTATTCTTAATGACCCCTTTAGACTAGCTTCAGCCAAACGAAATGCAGATGCACACCTGGTCCCTCTTTCAACGTTCACTGTGCATGGAACCTAGGAGGACGGCACCTCCAATAAATGGTACGTAAATAGAATTAATCCAGCACAAGAAATCTGCTCAAGGGTTATTACCCGTGTTTAATGCCAAGCCAAACAGGTTACAACGTTTCGGGGGCGTACCCCTTCGTCAGGTCACCTGACGAAGGGGTACGCCCCCGAAACCTTGTAACCTGTTTGGCTTGGTATTAAACACGGGTAATAACCCTTGAGCAGATTTCGTGTGCTGGATTAATTCTATTTACGTACCATTTAGACTAGCACTTTGTGATTGGCCCATTCAACCATTAACCATATGTTCACAATTTATTTTAAAGGGATCATAAACTAGGGTGCATCTCTGAATATTTTTGCAATATATATTCAATGTTCTATTTATATAAAAGATTCTCAGATATTTATATTTTTAGACTGCTACTGGTAGATTTTTGGCTTAACTGAGCATCAGCAAACCTATTGTTAACTGAATACAGACGTGCATAGAGAGACACCCTGAACCATAAGCTAAAAGCCAGTCTAGCAGTAAAAAAACTGTGCATTGAAGCTAGAGAATTATTAACTTTAGACTAATTACAGATTTCCAAGCACAAGCTTTCATAAGATAGATTTTTTTTTTTACATAAAGTCAGGTGATAATTGATCACTTGATTAGAGATATAATTAAACAAAAAGTCTTATATTTATTGGAAAGCTAAATATGGTTTTTTACTTCAGTTTTCACAACAGGTAAAAAAAAAAAAAAAATACATTGAGACAAAATGTGTCATTACCCAAAGGTCTATAGTATGTTTGGTGTTTTCATCATCATGGTACTGTGAAGGAGACACACTTACAGACTTTCCATGATCATATGAATCAGAAATGCTAAGTTAATGGCTGGCACTGCTTGCAGACTGCAGTTTATGCTCTGCAACAACTGAGGAAACACTACTCATATAGGGGAACATAGATATTTTGTCAGTATCCAATAGCACATAGAGGGTGGGCCTCCATCTGATCAACTACTGCCAGGCAATAATGCATGCATGTCTTGTTCAGTAACGGCCGGCGGGGTACAGTCACATGCAATTATTCAATAGTCCACATAAGCTGACGATGAATAATGACTTCTAGGGTGCAGGTAATTGGGTACAGCTGGAGAGCCACGGTCTGATATATGCTATTGGATAATTATGAAAAAGAAACATGTCTCACTATTTGAGTGGTGGCCCTCCAGCTGTAGTTAAATCAAAATTTGCTCAATCTTATGTTGAAGGGAGTCATTACTGGCAGAAGGAGGGCACGCCAGAGTTACTGCTTTACTGAAGACTGCTATACACAGTAGAATATGTGCAAATAAAAGTGCTGGGAATGGATGGCCGTCTAATGTGTGCATAATTATTTGTTAATAATGGAACACAGTAAAACTTTACAGTAAGAGAAGTGTTACAGCGCTAGCCATAGTTTCAAAGGGCTGCAAACATGGGGGTTCTCAAGCCTTTTTTTTTTTTTTTTTAAACAGGATTGGTATGTGTGGGAAAAATGACTGATATCAGAAAAGAGTTAATGAGACATTTAAAATGAAGACAAAAAAAAACTCCCCAAACAACAAGAGGAGCATCTTACCAAGAGAGGCGACTCAGTGCTAGCAGACTGGCTTTGTGGCTGATTCTGACCTGCAGGCACCGATTCAGACTGCTGTAAGTAAGTCTGACATCCTGAGCCTTCAAGCAAAGCTACTGATGTAGACTGTTTCTCCTGTGTCAGACAGGACAGGACAGAGCTTATGTGCTGACTGTGGTAGAATGGCGAAATGCCTAGAACAAAATATAGATGGTAAGTTATTGTAAATAGAATCAACACAAAGCTGCCTTGGAAATTAAAAGTATCTCCTCTGAATTTATTCAACAAGCCCTTTAGCAATCTCCATGTATCCCATGTGTAATTGGTTCAATGTAGCGATTTTATAATTTAGGCCTTTCATGCTGCACAGCACTGATCTATATTTGGACAATATGGGAGGATAGAAGGCAGCAAGCTGAAAAACAGACTGGTGTGAACTCAAAACAAGCTATAATTCACATATATCTGAGGATGTACTCCATCTGCCATTATGGTAAAAGCAACAGTAGAAAAAAGGGGGAAAAATGGTTTAAAATTAATAAAAGTGGAAGAGCAGCAAAATAACAAGTATATGAGGAACAGCCCATAAGTAGATTGGACATTCTTACAAAATCTGGTTTCAAATTGTGGTTCCAAAATTCCAAATAAATGAATGTGTCCCTCTCTGAGTTTTTACTACAGGTATGGGATCAGTTACCCGAAAACTTGTTATCCAGAAAGATCCAAATTACTGAACAGGTGTCTCCCATCAATTTAATTTTATCCAAATAATCCAGATTTTTAAAAAGGATTTCCCTTTTCTCTGTAATAATAAAACAGTACCTTGTACTTGATCCCAACTAAGATATAATTAATCCTTATTGGAAGCAAAACCAGTCCTATTGGGTTTATTTAATGTTTACATAATTTTCTAATAGATTTATGGTATGAAGATCCAAATTATGGAAATATCCCTTACCCATTAGAAAAAAAAAGGTCCAGAGCATTCGAGATAATAGGTCCCATAATTGTACTATCATAGGGCACGGGCTTCTGTTAAGACATTAACAATAACCATAAAATCCCCTAAATATGATTTTTAAAAACAGGATCCTTTTTTACTTAGGAAAATACATTACGTCTTGTATAATATTTTTAATTTTTTCCCCCTGACAGTTTTATTAGAAGTTGAACAATTATTTGTACCTCAAAAGTATAAATGAGTGTGTGGACATTTATGCACAGAATACTCAACAAATTCTCCAAAACATGCTAGTAAGTAAAAAAAAATATACTTTATTTACATCAGTTATTAAAATATATAGGAAATACCCCTCTAGCACCCAACGCGTTTCATGCCTATGACTAGGTGCTGGGTAGGCATGAAACGCGTTGGGTGCTAGAGGGGTATTTCCTATGTATTTTAATAACTGATGTAAATAAAGTATATTTTTTTTACTTACTAGCATGCTTTGGAGAATTTGTTGAGTATATGGTTATACTTCTGTTTGGTCACTAGAGGTCTCCAGCATGCTTACAATGAATGTTTACTGGCTTCTATCTCCAATTTGACTAAAATAATTTATGCACAGAACACCCATTCTCTGTATGCTTGCATGTATGAGAATCGCCATGCCAGAGGGCATAGCTAGTAACACAAACTTCTATTTCCATATTTGTATGAAGTGGAAAGAGCTGCCATACTGTGTGTGTGACAATTAGCATCCACTTGGTAAATCAGTAAGCCTGAATTATTGGCAGGTCTAGTCAGATTCAATTCCAGTTGTAGTGGCATTAATT
Organism: Xenopus petersii; assembly: GCA_038501925.1. Lineage (NCBI taxonomy): Eukaryota > Metazoa > Chordata > Amphibia > Anura > Pipidae > Xenopus > Xenopus petersii. The sequence continues at coordinate 67,325,917 of CM076679.1, forward strand.
TGATCTAGCCAACTTAGATTCACGGTTTACTATAATGTACCAAGAGTTAACATGTGTCTCTGAGAATCTTTCAATGACCTTAAATGTGCTGAAAAATACTTTAAAGGGCAAGTCAATCCCAAAATAAAAATTTGCCTAATAAAAGAAAAGAGAATTCTAAGCAACTTTCCAATATACATACAATGTTTCGTGCTTTTAAAGTTATCTGTAAAAACAATTGCTATTGAAAGCAGTATTTGATTGTATCAACAGGCTGAGCCATCAGGGCAGAGAACAGAAAGGGACAAACACTGCTTTTAGCAGAAATACAAATAAAAACAATATATTGCAAAGTTTCTTAGAATGATGTTTTGTTTTTGGGTTTGGCCTTAAACTGAATGTGCCTCTGTGTGTTGCAGTAATTTTAAAATTAGCTTATTAAATAGTTTATCTTTGCAGAGTTTTAAAGTCAAATTACTTTTGTGCACATCTTGTTGCAAAGCCTCCACTGATCCTGGCTGTGATGAGCCCATTGATGTCTGTAACACAGAGACTGGAGCTTCTCCAAGAATGCCGGGTTTCTATTACAAAAGTAATAAAGACAGCTGCTACTTGTATAACAACATACAAATATAAAATTGCTCTACTGCTATACATATTTACGCACATACACTACTTACACAATTATTTGACTGAGCACTTTTTAGCTGCAGAAGTTGCTTCTGTGCCATTTGTAGATGGGAATAGTTTTGCAGCAGGGGATTACCTCCCATACCCTGTGTCTGTGTAGGAATAAGAACACTTTAAAAAAAAAAAAAAAGCAGTTCTAAAATTGCTTTATAAGTAGTGAGAATCCCTAATGCTCAGAAAAAATATGTCCCTTTTAATGTTACAATGTAACTAAAGCTGGCCATGGACGCAAAGATAAAGTCGCACAAAAAGTTGTTTTGTACGATTTTCCAGACATTTTTTATACCATGTCGATCGGACAGGTTAGAAGATTTCTGCCGTCTAACGATAATATCATTGTTAGAATTGCCTATCTGACGAGATCAATGGGTAACCGTCACTACTATTTGCCGGACAAAACTTTCGTACAATTGCTGTCACGGGCAGAACATGGTCTGATTTGTTCTTTTAATACTTTATTTAATCGGAATGCTTAGTGGCAGATCAGAATATCGCGGCGCATGATCATTCGTTGCATATGAGGCTAAAATCTACAAGTCTATGGCCAGCTTAACAGACTGAAATTTCCTGCATTTGCCAAATTTACGGACAGTGCCGGGCCACGCTGGACAGGCGCCCTAGGCAGGCCCGGCAGTTGCGGCGCCTGTGCAAATTCCTGCCCGCGCGCATGCGCAGAAGCGCTGAGAAGAGAAGCGCGAAGCGAAAAGAAGGGAACCGGACTTGGGGTAGGAGACAGGTACGTGCCTGGCGCCCTCCCAGCTTTGCGCCCTAGGCACGTGCCTACTCTGCCTACCCCTAGTTCCGGCCCTGTTTACGGATATACAGCAATGTTTTGTATTTAGCTATGGCTGAGGATCTTGGTGGTATCTTTTAAGACATACTAAATGCAGACAACTCGAATAGCCTTTCTTTGGGTGCTTAGTAGTGCGAGTTCTTCAAATTCAATATGCTCTAAAATAATACCATTATTCTTCTGTTTATCTCTGCTCATGTCTATTATATAAAGGAACAGCAACACCAACACAAATGAATGTAGTTTAAATACAATACGCGGTTACCCTGCACTGTTAAAACAATTGTGTTTGCTTCTAAAAAACACTACTATATTTTATATAAATAAGATGCTGTTTGTCCATGAGGGCCACAATTACAGCTAGAAAAAGAAAAGAGGCAAGTTTCCAAAACAGATACCACATAAATTCATTAGATTAGGGTTTCATAGGGCAAAAACAGACAGGCTACTTTTTGTGGCTACAAAATGTCAAAAAAAAATACTATGCCATAGACTAGACATTAGTGATAATTGGCTTTGCTAAGACACTACTCTGTATTACTAGTAGCTGTGTGTGTCTTCACCCTTATTCACGAAAATAAAAACCCTTCTTATATAAAACAGGACATTTGTTACTAATATAAAAGTTTGTAGATGATGGGTAAACAGATACAAACTTTAAAAGTAAATCAAATAATTTTCAGTTTTTAATGTTACTAAACTTTGGTGACAGAAGTAATAAAACTGACTTGAGAAGAGTTACTTTCTGCTAATATTTATAAATACTTTATTTATAAAGTGCCAACATGTTCCGCAACAATATAAAATACATGTATGCATAAATTGGGCATACAGATTACATGCAAAATTACATTGTGCAATGGATAGAACAGCTAAATATGGCCCTGCCAAAAAGAGCTTTGTAACAAACTTCTGACATTGTGTAAAGCATATGCTTGGACAGTAGTAATGTTTGGGCCGGTCAGATATCTGTGGGTTGGGCGGGTTCAGGCTGTCTGTAGGTTGCAGGCAGGTTTATGTTGAGCTGTTCTTCTGCTCTCCGTGCCAGAGACTTTCCTATGTGAGCTTCTTGTCCCGACAGTGTCTATGCGTAAGCAGGTACCTATCCCACCCCCTTTCGGGATGTCAGAAATGAGTGGGTCAGGTTAAGGCTATAAATAGAAGTGGCGGGTGGGTTAGGTCCCAGTTTTTAATTATTTCTGACCAGCACATCATTAATAGACAGAGATATCAGGGGGTGCTCAGAAAGGAAGTGGTAAGAGCAATTAAACATTTAATCTGGTCATATATGGGCAAAAGGAATGGTTACCTACAAGGGGCCACTTTTGTATAGTTCCATTCATTCCACTCAAACAACCAGAATACTAAGCTCTTCTTGGCCTCCTTTTGGCTGAAATTGCCTAACCAGACCCCAAGAGGACATACATGCCTAGATGGTCAGCTGTATGGTCAAATTGTCTAAACTGCCCAACTTAGTCAGGGTATAGCCAAGCCAAGATGTAACTATCACTATAACTTCATAAGATGCATATGCCAAATGCACAGAAGACCTTATTGATCTAGAGGTTAGAGTTTCTGAATGCAGAGAATTACTGGCTTCCAATTTGTAAATGTTATTTTACCTGGTGCAGTTTGTTGAGCTGTAGAAAAGTGTGGCTTACTGTTGGATTCACAAAGTGAGGCTGTCCTGATGATGAACCTATAAAAGGAAAGGAGTTTATTCTTTAAACACATAAAAGAAACTTTACAGAAAACGAGTAGGGAACTTGCAATAGTTACCAGGATAATAATGCTGACTAAATCTCAGTTTCATAACAGCAATCGTTAAATGTTAATTCAGATGTTTATTGAGGTTTTCTTTAAAAAGTTACCAAAGAATGTCACACTCCTCTCAATCATACCAACTATTAAGACATAAAAAATATATAGGCAATGCTGTATAACGTCAGTTTTTACTCTTCCTTGCTCAGAACAAAGACTGCACGAGTCCTATAACTAAAAATTAAGTTGTGCAGCTTTGCTGGGAAGATTATTGGCTTACCATGCTTTCCTGATCTTCCTCTTTTCTGGGGTTGCAATAACATCTGTAACATTGCTGGATTATTGAAACTTTGCATGATTTGTACCGTGTTTGGTTCTGGAAGCAATCCCTTCCTATTATTCTGCAGCTGTAGATGTACATGTAGAAAACAGTTTATTAACCATATTCTATAGTCTATATAAGTATGCAAATATTTCTTTAAATGCAAAAACTGTGCCTATTTAATTGCTTGGCATGGTATAGTACAATATAAATGAGGAGGTCAGTGCTAAAAATGTACACATTTTAGAAAGTGTTTGGGCCACATTTAAACTTTGTTTTAATTTATGAAGTTCTATCTTGAGTGTTCAACAATCAGACTCCCTGAGAATGGCACACAACTGTCCAAAAGCTTTTGTTCCAGGCCAACCACTGTGGCTCCCATTTACTTCCCCATCATTGATGACCTATGTACCTGCTGGAAAGGTGCTTCAGCAGATAAGAACTTGAAGGAACAGTAACATCAAAAAATGAAAGTAATAAAAATATAATGCAGTGTTGTCCTGCACTGGTAAAACTGATGTTTGCTTCAGAAACACTACTATCGTTTATATAAATAAGCTGCTGTGTAGCAATGGGGGCAGCCATTCAAAAGAGGAAAGGCTCAGGTTGCACAGCAGATAACATATAAGCTCTGTAGAACATAATGGTGTTATCTGGTATCCACTAATTACTCTGTGCCATATAGCCTTTTCCACCCATTTACGCCATTGCTACACAGAAGCTTGTTTATATGAACTATAGCAGTGTTTCTGAAGCAAACATCAGTTTTGCAAGTGCAGGGCAACAGTACATGGTACTTTCAATACTTTAAAACACTTTAATTTTTTGGTGTTCCTTTAACAATTAATATACATGGCAGACAATGTCTCCCCATAAAGATCTGTTTCTCTTCCAAGAAACATATGCAGAAAAAGTAATACAGAGAGCAATAGGTAAAATTCCTTACCATTCCTTGTGCTGCTACAAGTGCTGCTAAAGTGCTTCTGCCTGGAGAGCCTGGGGCACAGAAGGACAGTTGGATTCTGCTTCCTTTAACAGTGGTTCCATCCATCGAATTCCTTACCTCCTCAGCCTGCTCAACTGTCTCATATTCCACCACTGCAAAACCAACAAAACAACCACCTTCATCTTCAGCCAGCTGCAAAACAAAATGAGATGTTTTATTTAGAAGATGCCAAAACCATTTTTTACCATTTAAATAAAACAGCAGCAGACACATTTAAGTGTAAATTCTAAAAATGTAATGTAAAATTCCCTTCCCTCCTCATTCTCTATAATTGTGTCGTGCACTATGCATGGACATTAGGTCCCCTATTCTCAAAAATACACAAGATTTTGGGGTAATACACAAATTTGTTTTAATAACAGTTTCCACAAAATGGCACCTGCCTGCTTGCTGTGATTGTATAATTGTAAGACTAAAGGAAACAAAATCTAAATAATAAATACAGTGTAAGTAAAGGTTATTTTGCTCAACTAACATGATAGAAAATTATTTGGAATTATTTCTTAGGGCGACAGGTCCCCTTTAAGACTTTTGCTAAACATTGTGTTTTTATGGTGAGAGGGAAAAGGCCAGTTCATCTTACACCGGGTCATTTGTGTCATTGCATTCTGCAGAGAACACCTTCAATTTCAAAAAAAGTAGCATTGCTACAAAAGCTCCAGAAAGCAATGAAACCAACATACCTCACCTTCTGTACTGGCATCACTCCATTCTATATAAGCACCTGGGAAATAAGGTATATTTATGGCATGCTACCCAAAAAACAGTACGTTCCACAGTGCTAAAAAGTAATTGTCTAAAGTTGTATGCACTGGCACTGATGGCATCCTAAAAAGTGCACATACACTAAGTCTCACTGCATACGGATGAGGAATTCGCTTATTCAGAAATAAGATAGAACACAAATACCTCTCACCTTTGTTCATATCAACTGAATGAAATACAATTTGATATAGTGTCTAGATGGCCATATTGAACAATATATTATTTGTACTGTTTAAACCAAAAGGTGCATGGATGACTTTACAGCACTTTATTTAATTTTTATTTTTTTAAAGTTACTTTGGTTTACCTTTTCTTTACGTATAAAAACAGGATCTACCCCTTACCTCCTACATTTAAAGCCAAGATATTTAAAAAGGCCTATACTTCCTAGATTGGACCCTGCCATTCAGAACTTTTGGTGGGTGCCAAGGTTCTACATTAAACAAATATTATTATATCATTATTAGACTTTTACTTAACCAGAAAAACAACAGATAGAACTAGATGGTGTTGTTTCTGAAGAAACCACAAGATGTTGGCTTTGAAACGCAAGAGGTGTTGGGGCCAGTCGCCCCTGGTGCATAGAGAGTACACAAAGTTGGTTGAATCTGGTTTAAAACGGTGAAAATTGAAGCAGATCAAATTGTACCATTAAAATCAATCAAAAAACCTGATTGGCTGTTTTTGGCTCCACCCACTTTTAAAATTTGAATCCCAGGCCCCCTGTGAGCGACTGTGCCAAGTTTGATGTCCCTGCCATTAACTGTGAAAGAATGGCAGCAACTTATATATTGACATTGATTAGCAATAGGTAACATTTGATTGGCTGTTTTAAGCTCTACCCAGTTTTCTGAATTTTAACCCCAGTCACCCAGTCATGGTCTGTACCAAGTTTGGGGCCTCTGGCTTTAAAACTGTGAGAATGGTAGTATTTGAAACTTTTACATTGAAGTCAATAGGTAAAATCTGATTGGCTGTTATTGGCTCCACCCACTTTTCCTAAATTTTGACCACAGTCACCCAGTGAGTAATTGTGCTGAGTTTGGGACGCTTGGCATTTACGCCGTAATAATAGCAGCAATTTGGCGTTTTTCATTAAGGTCAATGGGTTTCGGAATCATGACATTTAACGTAATGTAAAAATGACAGCAATTTTATGTTTTTCTATTGAAAATCAATGAATGACATTTGATTGGTTGTTGGTGGCTCCACCCACTTTTCCTAACTTTGAAGTGCAAACACCCAGTGACCACATTTGTGATATTCGAGGTCCATGACAGCAATAATTTGCAAATGGCAGCAATTTTAATTTTTCCCATTGAAATCATCAAAGAAATCTGATTGGTTGTTTTTGGCTCCACCCACTTTTCCAGATTTTGATCCCGGTCCTCCAGTGACCAACTGTGCCAAGTTTGAGGACCCTCCCATGAACAATCTAAGAGCGGCGACAGTTTTAACTTTTCCCATTGAAACAAATGGCTAATATTTGATTGGCTGTGGTAGACTCCGCCCACTTTTCCAAATTCTAACCCCAGTGACCCATGGTGCCAAGTTTGGGGTCTCTGGCTTTAACACTGTGGGAATGACAGTGTTTGGCATTTTCTCATTGAAGTCAATAGGGAAAATCTGATTGGCTGTTTGTTGCTCCGCCCACTTTTTGGAGTCCCCAAAATATGACAGAACTTTTCAGGTTGACCCCATGACTAAGTGACCCAAGTTTGGTGAGTGTAACTTTAAAGGACCAGTAACATCAAAAATTTTTTACAAAAAATTCGTTACTATACAACGAAAAATAAACAGCTTGACAAATTAAACTTGTAAATTTCAAAGCCTTTATTTAGAAAAACCTTACCGAAACTTCACTTCCTGTTCTCTTCAAAACAGGCGATACGGCGACCATCCATCCTGCAGTGCTCGATATCTTTTCCCTGGCTATTCTAGTGACAGCTGTGAAGGAAGCTGAGGCTCCGCTCTCGAGTGCTGGCTGGTGGAGCAGGGTTTGTAGTGGGGTTCCTGATGAGCTACGAGCCTGCCAGTGCCTGAGTGCACCTCACCTTCCCCGCTGCCTCTCACTCTGCTCTGCTGCTGCCGACGCTGATGTTGCGCGCTGCTGCGGGCCCTACATCTGCTCCCCAAAAAGACCGACTTCGATGTGGTGGGAGACCAAAGACCACGATCACAATGTTCATCCTGCAGAGGCCCAATAAGCGTCTGACCCTCAGCGAGATTTCATCAGCAACTGCTTCCCCTACTACCGTGATTAGTTCTCCGCCTTGCCGAACTCCATCCGCCACAACCTGTCCCTCAACGACTGCTTAATCTGGACGCTGGACCCGGAGTCGGCTGACATGCAGGGAGCGGATGCTGCTGATGCCTTCCCTCCCCACATCACCGGAGAGACAAAACCCTGTATCTCTGCTGTGAGCTGTGGGCGGGAACCAGAGCTCACACTACAGGCGCAAAGAGGAGCAGTGCGGGAAGCGGGGCATCAGCAGGATCAGCAGCTCCCCATCCTTTTTTTCCACTGCCGGCGTCTCATCCTCTTCTCCCACCACATCGCTACAGGCTAAAGACCACGATTTGCGCCTGTAGTGTGAGCTCTGGTTCCCGCACACAGCTCACAGCAGAGATACAGGGTTTTGTCTCTCCGGTGATGTGGGGAGGGAAGGCATCAGCAGCATCCGCTCCCTGCATGTCAGCCGACTCCGGGTCCAGCGTCCAGATTAAGCAGTCGTTGAGGGACAGGTTGTGGCGGATGGAGTTCGGCAAGGCGGAGAACTAATCACGGTAGTAGGGGAAGCAGTTGCTGATGAAATCTCGCTGAGGGTCAGACGCTTATTGGGCCTCTGCAGGATGAACATTGTGATCGTGGTCTTTGGTCTCCCACCACATCGAAGTCGGTCTTTTTGGGGAGCAGATGTAGGGCCCGCAGCAGCGCGCAACATCAGCGTCGGCAGCAGCAGAGCAGAGTGAGAGGCAGCGGGGAAGGTAAGGTGCACTCAGGCACTGGCAGGCTCGTAGCTCATCAGGAACCCCACTACAAACCCTGCTCCACCAGCCAGCACTCGAGAGCGGAGCCTCAGCTTCCTTCACAGCTGTCACTAGAATAGCCAGGGAAAAGATATCGAGCACTGCAGGATGGATGGTCGCCGTATCGCCTGTTTTGAAGAGAACAGGAAGTGAAGTTTCGGTAAGGTTTTTCTAAATAAAGGCTTTGAAATTTACAAGTTTAATTTGTCAAGCTGTTTATTTTTCGTTGTATAGTAACGAATTTTTTGTAAAAAATTTTTGATGTTACTGGTCCTTTAATGCTGTACGAGTGGCAAAAGTTTCAAATTTTCCAATGAAAGTCTATGGGAAAAAATGGGGTCTTTGGGGGGCCGCCACAGGGCCACGGAGGGTGGGATTGCTTAACAGAGCACAAGCAACCTATTCGGGTATGAGCCCAACAAGTGTGCAAAGTTTCATAATTGTACTCCTAAAACTCTGGGAGGAGTAGCGTTTAGAAAATTGCTAAAATTTCATTGGCTGTTGGTAACTCCGCCCACTTTGGGGTGCCCCCCAAAAATACATATTTTTATTCGGGGTGGCACCAACAATATGCGGTCCGAGTTTGGGGAGTGTAGCTTCAAAACTGTACGAGCGGCAGCGATTTGAAAATTTTCCCTGTCAAAGTCAATACGAAAAAAGGCGTCTTCGGTGGTCCGCCGCACAGGCGCAGTGGGTGGGATTGCTTACTAAAGCACAAGCAACATACTTTGCTATAAGGCGAATAGGTGTGGAAAGTTTGGAGCTTGTACCCCTAAAACTGTAGGAGGAGTAGCGTTTAGAAAACCGGGGGGCGCTAATAATAATAAGAACTAGAGGGTGTCGTTTCTGAAGAAACCACGGGATGTTGGTTATGAAACGCTATAGGTGTCTTGCCCAGTCGCCCCCGGTGCCTAGAGAGTACACAAAGTCGGTAGAATCCGGATTAAAACGGTGAAATTTAAAGTCAATCCAATTTTACCATTGAAATCCATTCAAACAAACTGGCTATTTTTGGCTCCGCCCACTTTTAAAAATTTGCATCCCAGTCACCCCTTCACCAAATGGACCAAGTTTGAGCACTCTTACATTAACAGTGTAAGATTGACAGGAATTTAAATATTCCCATTGAATAGCGTTTGGTAAAATGTGATTAGCTGTCTTAAGCTCCGCCCAGTTTTCTGAATTTTAACCCCAGTTACCTAGTCATGGTCAGTGCCAAGTTTGGGGCCTCCGGTTTTAAAACTGTGAGAACGGCGGTAATACAAAATTTTACATTAAAGTCAAGAGGTGAAAACTGATTGGCCGTTTTTGGCTCCACCCACTTTTCCTAAATTTTGACCGCAGTCACCCAGTGAGTAATTGAGTCAAGTTTGGTACACCTAGCATTTAAACTGTGATAATAGCAGCAGTTTATCATTTTTCTTTAAGGTCAATGGCTGAAATCTGATTGGTTGTTGTTGCCCCGCCCCTTTTTTTTCCTAATTATGAACCACAGTCACTCAGTGACTAACATTTCAAAGTTTGTGAATGCTGTCATTTAATGTGTAAAAATGGCAGCATTTTTATTTTTTTCTAGTGAAAATCAATGAATGAAATTCGATTGGTTGTTGGTGGCTCCGCCCACTTTTTCTAAACTTGAAGTGGAAACCCCGAGCGGCCACATTTGTGATATTCAAGGTCCCTGACATCAATACTGTGAGAATGGCAGCCTTCTTAATTGTTCCCATTAAAATCAATCAAAGAAATCTGATTGGCTGTCTTAAGCTCCGCCCAGTTTTCTGAATTTTAACCCCAGTTACCTAGTCATGGTCAGTGCCAAGTTTGGGACCTCTGGTTTTAAAACTGTGAGAACGGCAGTAATCAAAAATTTTACATTGAAGTCAATAGGTGAAAACTGATTGGCCGTTTTTGGCTCCACCCACTTTTCCTAAATTTTGACCGCAGTCACCCAGTGAGTAATTGAGCCAAGTTTGGTACACCTAGCATTTAAACCGTGATAATAGCAGCAGTTTATCATTTTTAATTAAGGTCAATGGCTGAAATCTGATTGGCTGTTGTTGCCCCGCCCCTTTTTTTTCCTAATTGTGAACCACAGTCACTCAGTGACTAACATTCCAAAGTTTGGGAATGCTGTCATTTATTGTGTAAAAATGGCAGCATTTTTATTTTTTTCTATTGAAAATCAATGAATGAAATTCGATTGGTTGTTGGTGGCTCCGCCCACTTTTTCTAAACTTGAAGTGGAAACCCCCAGCGACCACATTTGTGATATTCAAGGTCCCTGACATCAATACTGAGAGAATGGCAGCCTTCTTAATTGTTCTCATTAAAATCAAAGAAATCTGATTGGTTGGTTTTGGCTCCACCCACTTTTCTTAATTTTAATCCCAGTCCCCCAGTGACCAACTGTGCCAAGTTTGAGGACCCTGCCATTAACCGTCTAAGAGCGGCAGCAGTTTTCCTATTTATTTGAATGGCTGAAATTTGATTGGCTGTTGTAGACTCCGCCCCCTTTAGGTAAATTTTAGCCGAGTCACCCAGTGACCCACGGTGCCAAGTTTGGGAGAGCTCTAGCTTTAATACTGTGAGAATTACAGCTGTTTACATTTTCTCATTGAAGTCAATAGGGAAAATCTGATTGGTTGTTTGCGGCTCCGCCCACTTTTTTGGGTCCCCAAAATAGGACAGAATTTTTCAGTTTCACCCCATGACTAAATGAGCCAAGTTTGGTGAGTGTAACTTCAAAGCTGTACAAGTGGCAAAAGTTTCAAGTTTTCCAATGAAAGTCTATGGGGAAAAATGGGGTCGTCGGGGGGTCGCCACAGGGGCACGGAGGGTGGGATCGCTTAACAAAGCACAAGCAACCTATTCGGGTATGAGCCGAACAAGTGTGCAAAGTATCATAATTGTACTCCTAAACCTCTGGGAGGAGTAGCGTATAGAAAATTGCTAAATTTTCATTGGGCGTTGGTAGCTCCGCCCACTTTGGGGTGCCCCCCCAAAATACTTATTTTTATTCGGGGTGACATCAACAATATGTGGTCCGAGTTTGGGGACTGTATCTTCAAAACTGTACGAGTGGCGGCGATTTGACATTTTTCCCTGTCAAAGTCAATGGGAAAAAAGGGGTCGTCGGGGGGTCGCCACAGGGGCGGGGTGGGTGGGATCGCTTATTAAAGCACAAGCAACGTACTTTGCTATAAGAGGAATAAGTGTGGAAAGTTTGGCGCTTGCACCCCTAAAACTGTAGGAGGAGTAGCGTTTAGAAAATGGGGTTCGCCAATAATAATAATAAGAACGAGCTGAACTCGAAGAACAGTATGTTGGCTATTTCATAGCCAACATAATAAGAACGAGCTGAACTAGTAGATCAAGATGTTGGCTTTTTCAAAGCCAACATAACGAGCTGAACTAGTAGAACAGTATGTTGGCTTCTTCAAAGCCAACATAATAAACACACTGAACCTTACCTGGCAGAACAATGGCTTGTATAAAGCAGAGAACAGCTGTGTTAGTTCATCACAATCATTGTAGCCCTTAGGAAGCTTATTAACACACAGGCACTTTGAGTGAATGAGTTCCATGGTCAGGTGATTGCTATCCATCCACTGTGCAAAAAGGGTAAATTCTGCCACTGGTTTTCCAAATAATTCCAGCCTGGCATTAGAGGCAGAATCTTTTTTCATGTACTCCACAAATCCATATCCCTTGGAATGGCCCGTAAGTTCACTATAGACCAGTAGGCACCTCTCAGTATTGCCATAAGCTCTCACTAAATCTTCAAAGTCGTGCAATGTGAATAACGGGGGCAAATTGGTAACACAGAGTACAGCATCCGTAGGCTGAAGTTGAACTGAAATTTCTCTGTCTCGAAGTGTGTGCTGATGAAACTTCTGAATGACATTTTGTGCTTGCTCTCCATTTAAAAAAGTGACAAAGGCTGAAATTAGAGGAATCAATTTGAAAATTAAATAATACATGCTGAGATGTCATCTATAGAGGAGAATTATAGTTATTCTGAGAAAGAAACATTTTGTTTAGACACTAACAGAACTCATACCATAACTGTCAATATTTGTATGCAAGAAGATGATCCCATTTAAAGAACCACCGCCTTCTTTCCAAATTGTATACTACTATTTATAAGTGTCTGACCCTTATTCACATAGCTTCTATTTCATCTCAATGTGACTTGTGTTGCCAGTATACATGCTGCAACATGAATCATAGAAAACCCTGGAGCAATAAATCTGCTGGCACTATGGTAATTTTCACTTTAGCGTGTGTTCCTCTATAAGTAGCTGGACTACAGTTGGCCACATTTCTTAGTGATCTGCTTGTAGGCCAAATTTAAATATATATTGTGTGATTTTGTCACAAACAAATATCCCCTACAAGATGGACCTAAAATGTGGAATTTTAAAAATTCTTTTGGACTTGAGCAAGCCACGTAATTTCACTATGGGTGTTTGGCAGGCAACTAGCAACTCTAAACATTGCAGAAATGCCAGATGGAGAATTATATGTAAACTCAAATACAGTATTTATTTAATTTTTTTGGTTACTGAATATGAAATAAGGCTTCAGGTTTGCTTAGCTATTTCTGTACATGTTTAGTGAAAAAAAAAAAGTTATGTATATATCGAATTATGCAAAAAGAAAATCTTGTCTACAATACTGGTTTCTCCAGTGAAACTATTTAAAACTCCTTTCTAATAATAAAATAGTCTGTTGTACTTGAGCCTTATAAGCTGCATTAATCCATAATAATGGCAAAATGCCATATTTGGCTTATTTAGGGTAATGGCAAGCAGGGAGTTGTCATCCTTGATTAAATCTGCGCTACTTTGGACAGCAAACCTTCGACTTTGGAAGTCTACCTGCAGTAGAACGGGAAGGCAACAAATCTCCCTATCTGCCCTAGCAGGTTTGTAAATATTCTTTTTATTTCAGGTACTTCAGGAACCTACAAGGAAAGATTCTTTTGGATCTCGTAATTAAAAAAAAAAATAAAAAAAAACAACAACATCTCTAGCATTTTGATGGGTGAGCATTCAGGGAATAGTGATCATAGAATGGTTGCCTTTGCGATTATATTGCAGAAACAACTTTATAAGGGAGCAACTAAAGAATCTTGTAAAAAGATTTTACAGGGTTAAACACAGAAGGAAAATTTAAAGTCTTTAAAATGCTGCTTAATAAATACACATGTCCGTATATTCCCTTTGTAAGCAAGGAAATCCTTTATGGTTTGATAGAAGTGTGGGTGACAGTAAGAAAGAAAATAAAAAAAAAAGAGGCAACCAAGTTAGCTGGGACAGCTTTAACTTTTATCATCTTTAAAGAGGCCAATAATAAAAATGGAAAAACTAATAAAAAAACACTAAAAATTAAAATACAATACAAATACATTTAACTTGCAAAATGATCAAAGATCCCTAATGAGTGACAACATCAATTTATTTTTAGTTTAGCTGGCCCTTTAAACATTATCTGAAAACAACAGACAGAGATCAGTACATGAAACAATTGAATATTTGCAATTACACAGCAGAAAAATTACACAACTATGCAAATAGCACTTCACAGAAAAGCACAGATACCATTTCAAAAGGGTTAAGTAAAATGTTCAAGTGCAGGTCATAGAATTTAGCCATGCCTAATTGCTTAAAGGAAAACTATACCCCCCAAACAATGTAGGTCTCTATAAAAAGATATTGCATAAAACAGCTCATATGTAAAATCCTGCTTCATGTAAATAAACAATTTTCATAACAATATACTTTTCTAGTAGTACGTGCCATTGGGTAATCATAAATAGAAAATTGCCATTTTAAAAAATAAGGGCCGCCCCCTGGGATCGTAGGATTCACTGTACTCACAAACATACCAACAAACCATACATGTTAGGTCACATGAACCAATTAACAGATAGAGTTCTGTCTTTTTACTTCTTCCTGTTACAGTTAGAGTTGAAGTATTTCTGGTCAGGTGATCTCTGAGACAGCACACAGACCATCATGAAATGGTGGCTCAAGGCAAGAGATGTAAAAGGGCAATATTTACTTAAATATATATTCCAGTTTGGTAAGATTCTTTAATATGCCACTTAATATAATATGAACTATCTGTTGCTTAAGTGTTCATTTTGGGGATATAGTTTTCCTTTAATTTTGATCTCAGCAATATGGAGAAACCAATCTGGTTAGGGTGAGATGGATTAAAAGAAATCAAAAAGTCCGATCTCTAAAATACAAAGATAAAGATTCACTTGTGCTTTATTGAAACCAGATCTAAAGACAAGACAAAGCAAGTTCCTAATGGTTATTTCGTTCTCTGTCTTTAAGGTTAATGGCACATGGAATGCTTTCAGTCTGGTTCATTTCATACTGTGGCAACATTAGTCTTGATTGTACATAAAAATAGATGTCATATAGTGCGATGTTTGTGAAAGGACATGCAAAGAGAATCAGGGGTCAAAGGCAAACTAAAGTACTAGAATTTTTTTTTTTGCAGAAAAGCTGGTCTCTGCATTGGCCTCCATGTACAGCAGACCTATGCAACTAAATCCAAGACCCCAACCCAATCTTCAAGCACTTACCTTCAGTCTGGTGACTTTGTGACCCACGTGTGCCCAGATCACCTGCACAACTCCTAAGCCAGTAGGAATCACAAGGACAATGATATAAAGATGGGGAGCTGGACATACCAGAGAGCACCTGAAAGATAAACATTACAGATCGGGGACTATAAAACTAGTTGCACAGGGCTGCTGTACTAGATACATTTTCAGCACTCCTATGCAAAGAGACAAGCTTATCTGCAAAGTATATGTAGGGATAAGTAATCCATTATCCATTTTACGGTAAGTACAGCTACATTTGCCAGCAATGTATACATTTTTCTTTGTTTCAGGATTCTATATCTAACATTTACTAACTTTTCCAGAAACGTATACATTCCTGCACAAAGTAGAGATTTTCCGAAAATAACAGGAATTAGCATGTGCCTATGTTTCCAACAATGTAGAGCTCCTTGGCCTATAGGTAAATTTAATGTAGATTAATATTTTGAAAATATATTTTTTAGTGTCAGTATCACTTTAAAGTAATGGTTTAGTTGCATAAAAACCATGTCTACTGCCAATAGCAAATCACAGGCCCTTTTTTGGCACACCAGGGACGCTTATGTTGCTCTCCAACATTATTTTACACTTGAATGTGGCTCACGGTTAAAAAAGGTTGGGGACACCTGAACTTGAGAGATGAAGACTTGTATGCGGGGGGGGGGGGCAGCATAATAGAGGTAAATCAATGTACACCATGTAGGGGAACCGCAGCTAGAAAAAAGAAAGCTTGTAATTACAGAAAGGCCGTCTACCATAGACTCCAGTTTATCAAAATAATGCACATTCTTAATATTTTTCCTTTTTCTCTGAAATAATAAAACAGTACCTTGTACTTGGTCCAAATGAAGATGTAATTAATCCTTATTGGTGTTCAGGGGTGTAACAGCAAAGGAAGCAGACCCAACTGAGGGGGGCCAAGGTCTACTTCCGCTATAGGAGGGCGTAGAATGTGACCCACATTTTTTTCCTCGTCAGAGGAGACCTGCAATATCAGCTAGAGTGGGGAGTGGAGGTCTCCAAAGTTACTCCACTGTCAGTGTGCATAAAGCACATGCACATTCTTTGAAACAGCAGAAGGGTCTATTCAAAGACAGCAGACTTTACACCTGAATGGAACAGCTTCTTTATGTGTACCCAAGCATTATAACAAGGACTATATTTATGGCCAGTTTAACCCATGAATCTTAGAGGACATGTTTTATTTTACCAACATATGTTCATAACGTCATTTTGTATTTTTTTTGGCTTGCAAAGTTTGCAAAAATTGACAGCCACAATTGTGATTATATATATTGTGATATTTTACACCCCTGAAATAAAAAGTATGGTATTACCTGTTTTTTTATTTTTGTCCACGTAGCAGTATTTAATTTCGTAGCCTTTCAGCAAGTCATGGATATCCTGCAGATGAACGAGGAATGGAAAATTTAAACACATGGATTTAGTTTGTGTCAGGAAACAAAGCTCAAACTCAAACAAAGTAAAGTTGACTTATGTTCTAGCAAATCTTGGCACAAATTAACCTAATGTGACCCCCTGCTATACCTATGCACACTGGAGGCCGTAAGAGAACTTTTCTGGGAAAACGTGAAAGCTTTTTCTAGGGAACGTTAGAAATTTTAGCCTTTAAAAAAGGAATTTTATGTCAGAGTCCCCCAAACTTACATTCTGTGGTTGTTGTTGTCCTCCTCCTCCTAGCTTCCCACATATGCATGCCTACCTAAGCATTTCTATTAACATTTCAAATTCAGCAGCTCAATATTGTTCACAAAAATATACACATATTATAAGATTAGTAACTAAAAACACAGACAGGTAGAAAAAATGTGTTGGTTTCTTTTATTTTCAGAGTATCAATTAGAAGCAAGTTAAAGATATACCTGTCTATCCTGCTTTCCTGGAAGGCTAGTCTTTTACCTGACACACCTAATATTAGGGATGCACCGAATCCAGAATTCGTTTCGGTATTCGGCCAAGATTCGGCCTTTTTCAGCTGGATTTGGATTCGGCCGTATCCTTCTGCCCAGCCGAACGGAATTCAAATCCTAATTTGCATATGCAAAATAGGGTCAGGGAGGTAAATCACGTGACTTTTTGTCACAAAACAAAGAAGTAAAAAATGTTTTCCCATTCCCACCCCTAATTAGCATATGCAAATTAGGGTTCAGATTCGGTTCGGTATTCGCCCGAATCTTTCGCGAAGGATTCGGGGGTTTGGCCGAAACCAAAATAGTGGATTCGGTGCTTTCCTACCTAAAATCTCATCACTTCCAATGAATTTTGATTGTGTATCAACATCTAAAAGTGGTACATCTAAATGGATGCATGCACATAGTTTTTTTTAAAATAAGAAATATTTCCAAGTTCAAATTTTTATTTCTAAATAAAACTGCTAGTTGATGCAAAGGAAGAAAATAAATGCTGAAAAATCAACAACTGAACTAAAAAAAAGTGCTTGGAAGATGAACAACCTTTTTAAGCAAAAATACTTATAATTAGTATACCAATACATTATGGGGCAGATTTACTAAAGGGCAAAGAGGCGGTTGCGAGCAAAAATTCACCAGAAATCCATTCCGCAGGGAGATTGCTAATTAACTAGCAAGTTTAGTGGACAATTCACTAGCAAAAGAGTACATCGCTAACAAAGTTTTGTGCCCTTTTGCAAGGCGAAAGTGCAAATTTTCCATAATGTTACCCCTTTCACCAGAGTTTCTTACGCCACCTTAGACCTTGCGAACTGATCAGATGACGATACATTCTCCTCTTATGTCAATCTTATGTCAGTGACATCATATCCTGTATGCCGAAAAGTTATAAAAAAATTGCGGGATTGTATTTAAAAGTTGTAACTGTTAAAACATTTTTGTTATAACATTTTTTTTAACAATTTAAGGGGCATGCCACATTTGTTTAAGGGTGGGCTCATGTCTAGGGCATTAGAGGATCTCTTGCCTTTATTTTGCTTCCTTGAACAGTTTTAATAATAAGTGGCCACTTGAAGCATTCGCACCAACATCACTAATAAAGACGTCTATATGACCTATATGTACCTGCCCTATTCAAATTGACCTAAGCGTAAGAGTACTAGCAAAGTTTCGCTAGGCAGAAACGAACGTTAGCGAAAGTTCGCCATGAAATGCTCGCGCTGAAGAATTAACACTAGTGAAACTTCGGTTGACGAGACGCAACTTTGCTTAACGGCTGGCGAAGTGGCGCAAGTATGGCGAAGCCTTAATAGCTGAAAATGAGCCCTTTAGTGAATTTGCCCCTATGTGTAATTCTCCTTAAAATTATTATAAATGACACTGTTCTCCGGCCAAAAATTATTTTGGCATAATGACATAATGACTCTCAACTTTCCTATATATTACAGAAAGTTTCCCTTTCTGCTTTCTGGGCCTGACTTGTAATACAAAGTAACAGGAGTCGGTTCTTCTCCAGGCCCCAGCTGGTTTTTGCTCCACTGCTTCAGGAGACAGTAAGGGAGACTGTAAACAGATACTGCTCATATTTACAATTCCAAAATAAATAAATTATTGAAAATGATCAAGTATGCATTGGAAAGTTGCTTAGAACTACGTTTTCGTCCAGTAGACAAAAGGGATCGAGAGAAGGAACCCTTTAAAGGGGTAAAAAAAAATAACAGCACAAATAAGGGATCCGCTATATGATATTTTTCTTTTTTTGTGAATTCCTCCAGTAGTTTGATTTCTACTTTTTTGCAAAACAAAAAAAGTATCCAGCTGCTGTCCAGTGTATCACCACTGTCAATAAAATGGTTAATATTTGAGAACTGCTCACCCTCTTTACCCTTCAAAGGAACTTTAGAAGTAAAGCATATGCAAGGCTTGAGAATGCAAGCTGATGAATTATTCTTGTTACCAAGCCTGACATTTAATTTTTTATTTCTTTTATTTCTTAGGCACATGCTGTCAGATGTCATAAATAAAACATAACACTACCCAGTGGGCTGAAGACATCTAACAAAGCAAAGCAACAGAGAGCATCATGATAAAAACCCAAATGTGCAAAAACAAGCTTTTATAACTTAGAGAAATCTTCTCTTTACGATAATGCTGTGGTATGTGGCACATACAGTTCACATACAGGGGCAGATTTACATAGGGTCGAATATCGAGGGTTAATTAACCCTCGATATTCGACTGCTGAATGTAAATCCTTCGACTTCGAATATCTAAGTCGAAGGATTTACTGCAAATAATTAGATCGAACGAAAAATCGTTCGATCAAACGATTAAATCCTTCAAATCGTTCGATTCGAAGGATTTTAATCCATCGATCGAACGATTTTTCTTCGACCAAAAAAACACTAGAAAGCCTATGGGGACCTTCCCCATAGGCGAACATTACACACTAGGTTTTAGGTGGCGAAGTAGGGGGTCGAAGTTTTTTTTAAAGAGACAGTACTTCGACTATCAAATGGTCGAATGCTTTTTAGTTCGAATCATTCGAAGGTCGAAGTAGCCAATTCGATTGTCGAAGTAGCCAAAAAAAACATTCAAAATTCAAAATTTATTCTATTCCTTCACTCAAGTAAATGGGCCCCTCAGTGTTTAGGTTGTAACCAAACTCTGAACTTAATTTGTTTATCAGTGTTTTTCAAACCTTTAGATGCAACCACCCTAACATTTGGTCAAGGTTTTCTTTACCTTAAAGAATAGGCCCACTGAATATATTTGGGATATATGATTTGGGGAAAGGTTATGGATAATTTACTAAGCAAGATATTATGGCAAAAGACAAACATGTAACTAACATTTTCAAAGGGGCTTTGCTTCAATCTGCCATATATACCATAAATAAACTCTCCTCCCGTATATCTAAACGAGTGCTACATTTCAAAGTATTATAAAACTACTTTGAGGAAAAATGTGGCAAAGTATATAGCACGTGAAAAAGCCGGAAGCCGAAAGCCGGTAGTGGAGGGCAGGGAGAGCAAGAAGAAGAGCTCAACCCAGACCCACGAATAATGGTGTTGGGTCGGCCCGAACACGCACATCACTACATCTCAGTAATCTAGGTAAAGACACAATTTGCTACATTAAAGGAGAATTCAACCCGTAACATAAAAAATTAAACTTCGGAAGCAGACATTTTCTTCACATATGGAGTTGGAGTAATATTCCGGTCCCAAACAATTGCGCATGTGCTGGAAGTTGCGAAAATTTCAAAAAGAATTATGTAACTTTCTGCGCATGCGCAGTTTGTTCCGGACCGGAATATTACTCTGTGCATGTGCCGAAAACTCTGCGCTGCTTCCGAAGTTTAACGAAGAAAAGAAGATGGCAGTGGTGAACTTCCAAGGACAGAATCTGCACCGAGGAGTAAGTAAAAAGTTAGGGACATTTGCCTGGGGGGGTCTACGTAGGGTACGGTTTTTTTATGTTACAGGTTGAATTCTCCTTTAATTTGATACATTTCTCAGCAGTATCTGTGGAATATGCCACTTGTTTGTATCAATTATAACAGCTGATTTTAATGAAACACAGGGATTCTGCTCAGCAGGGCCAAAAATAAGAAATTGTTCAACTAAATGTATCAATTTAGAACAGTTTTACACAGAGTCGGCGACCCCTGGGCCAAATTTTATGTGTGGGCACCCAGAGGCAGGCATCATCAATCACCCTCCCGGGACCCTTTCTAGATAGCAAGTATGCAGCGGGACAGAACGCACAGGCCGGGTACCTCCCCCATCCCGCACAGAATCAGAGGGGTCAGAAAGCACGGATATCTGTGTACCTAGACCCCAGAGTACATGCATGAGGTGTGGGGGGGGGGTGTCTCAGGTTGCCCATGGCTAGCAGAGAGTTTATTTTGGTGACATGTATTTGAATATGAATATTGTAATATGCAGGTAAGGGGAGATGCGTTGCTGATGCAGTGAAGGGGCAAGTATAATTAGTCATGAAGTTGTGGATATAGGTTAGGACAATTACATATACAATCTACATGCTATGGGTGTCAGTTAAGCAGTAGGTTTAAGTTGCTTTATAGGCAGCTGGTGATGACCAGAGGGTGCAGTGCCCAATATGGGTCCCTCCCTACTAACAGCCCCACACTATCTGCCCACAGTGGAGGTTTAGCTCGCACCTTAACTAACGCCCACCCTTCATTGCTACTGTCCCACCTGGCCGGTGCAATCTTGCGGCAGGTTCTTCATGAGAATCTTCCTGCGTTTCCTAAGCTCCCACAGACTTGTCTCTAATCTCCGGACTTTCTCTGTCTCGTCCAGCGCAGGCAAAGTTGCGGCTGCTCCCTCACTACACGCAGGCTGCTTTAGCTGGTACTCCTGTGAGTCTTGGGAGGCTATATTAATGGCTTCCGGATTGCTATCCTCTTCTTGCCCAGGAGACCTCTGGGGAAGTCCACTGTCGCGTGCCGCCATTTTGCAGCGGCTGACTTGGTGTAAAGAGATGCGGGGCGGGCCCTGTCATTCTCCCTGCCCACCCGTACAACTTCTCTTTACAGCAAGTCAAATTGCCTGTATAGTTGGGAGGGGATTCCGGCTGGTGTTTCCTTCAGAGAGTCCCTCAACTCCAGTTTGTTTGCAATTTGAGCAGTCTGGTTGCAAGGGTCTAAATTCCCCTATACAATTATTTGAATAAGAGTCTGGAATAGGTGAGGCCTGAATAGACAGCTGAGTAATAAGAAGTAGCGATAACAACTGTATATTGTAGCTTTACACAGCACTTATTTTTAGATGGGGTCAGTGACCCCCCCCCCCCCATTTGAAAGCTGGAAAGTCAGAAGAAGGCAAATAATTCAAAAGCCATAAAAAATATATAATACCTTTTGAAAAAGGTTGTTAGATTATATAAATTAGCTTGTCAACTACTTTTATCGGGGTGCGTTTTGAAGGTACATAAGGGCCTGAAAAACAAATGCATGGTTTGTGGAAGCACATGGTCAGTGGCAGGGAAAGGGTGTACAAATGGCCATACACACAAAATCTCTGCCTGCTTTGGCCAACCAGTCGTGCTGACCCATTCAATTGTTTGCCCTGTGAAGGATCAAAAGTAAATGCCAGTGCACTTCTCTTCCAATTAGATATTTAACTTCCAAATAGATTATCTTGGATATTTGGCCAGATATCAGTCTGGTGGTGGCAAAGGTCAAATTCACGGTCTTAAGTTGCAGGCTCACACACAACATTAATGACTGGTGGTGGTTTTGAACTTCAAGTATTTGTGCCTTAAAGGAACAGTAACACCAACATATTCAAGTGTTTTACGTAATGAAAATATAATGTACCGTTGTGCCAAACTGCTAAACTAGCATGTCTGCTTCAGGAAGACTGCTTTCGTTTATATAAACAAGTTGCTATGTAGCCATGTGGGTCAAACAAGCCGACCAAAAAATAAGGCTTTATGAGCACATCTGGAATTATCAACCACCGAAGGAAAAAGATATAGCAAGAAAGAACTTAGGGACTGAAAGCAGTGAAAAGAGAAGAGGAATGGCCATAGAGTTAAATAAAAAACTGAATTTATTGGGACATATTAAAATCTATTAGAAAGGCTTTTTTTTGTGGGGTCTAATGGATTTTAATATGTCACAATAAATTCAGTTTTTTATTCGCATGAGTACATTAATTTTGCTTTTTTTTATAATTTCCTCTTTTGGTCAGTAGAGGTCACTCATGCATTGATATATATATAAATATCCCAAGGTGACGGCACTCCACAAATAGTCAGGATACACAGGTCATCTAGTCATATTCAAGGTTTATTAGTGGACCAACGTTTCGATTCCGTATTGGAATCTTCGTCAGGGTGAGAACAGTGCCAAAACACAAACAGCCAGTTTAAATACACAAAATGGCGCCAAAACCCTAGAGAAAAGAGTGTATAGTGAAAGAAAAAGATGAAGATGCGCAAAGCCCTATCAGGCCCCCTTACCATATAGAGAAATCCGCCAGTAGCTGCGCTTAGTCTTAGGCGTAGACCCTGGTGGGTAGTGGGATGATTTGGAACTGCCACATCCTCCAGGCTGTCAGCGGTGAGTCGGCAACCCGGAAGTTGCTAGCAGGGTCAGTGACAGCAAGCGCTGTTTACCGTTGCTAGGTAACCAATGCGGTTCGCAATATATATAATAGGTGTGCTGATCGCTACAATGTGTTGGATTTTTAATGGCCACATTGTGTCACAAGTCAGGTGGCAAATACTTAAAAAAATAAAAGCAAGAGCTGGACAGGACAAGAAAAAGTTTTATTACAACGAGAGTCATATTGGATTTGGGCTCTGCAAACTATGGTTCCTTGTGGTTTGAATAAGGAGTTTAGCCTATCTTGTTATTTATAGATTTTAACTCCTAATTTCCCTTTTTTTTCACAGAGATGAATATTGATGTTGAATGTAGCATGGACATATTATTCTATTCAACTGACAGGGTAAAACAGTGTTTTTCTAAATGGTAAAAATATGTAATATTGTTTGCTATTATGTTGTAACAATGTTTGGTTATTGATATTTTGTTACCGTGTTGCAAATGAATAATACCCTTACCGTGGCTTTGACTCCCTGGATTATGGGTGCTTTAACAGGACAAAAAGGACATCACTTTTTGACTTAGTGATGCCTCTACCTACACTAAGGATATTGGTTTCTTTTTTGGACAATTTAAATAGCTTTAAGCTTTATCATGGTCTTTTTGATTTAGTGATGCCTCTACCTACACTATGGACATTGGATTCTTTTGGATATTTTGTTACATTTATCTATATTGATGTAGGTTTTCATTGACATGAGTGTTTCAACCTACACTCTGGGCATTCAATGTTTTCTATTGACATTGGGATCGGGTTTCTCCAGTTAATTAGATATGCTAATTGTATGATGTCGCTGATATTTTTCTAAAAACTGCACTGCCTCACTTTTTGTCTGACGAAGGGGCTTGCCCCGAAACGTTACATTGCTTTCACCATAAACACACAGGGTTAATCCCACTTGCAAGATACCGTTGTGCCGGTTTTCTGTCGTATTGACATAGAGGCAGCCATTCAAGATGGAAAAAGGAGACATGATACACAGCAGATAAGCTCTGTAATATACAATGGGATTCTTTAGAACTTATGTTATCTACTGTGTATCCTGTGCTTAAATGGCTGCCCCCAGCAGCTTATTTATATAATCTATAGTTGTGTTTCTGAAGCAGACACACCAGTTTTACCAGTGCTGGGCAACATGACATTATACTTTTGTAAAATTGCGGTCTGTCAATTAATGGCCAGAACAGTCGGATTTGTTATTTTTCCTACTTTTTTAATCTAAATGGTTAGGAGCATGTTGACAGACTGAAACAACCTATTGTTCGTCATGTAAAGTTTAAAATCTGCACGTCTATGACCAGCTTTACCCTGGCTACTACTATGGGACATGGGCTACATTTTAACATCTTAGATAAAATAATTAAATGGGTTTTTACCTTTTATTATGTTATAGAATGGCTAATTCCAAACAACTTTTCAATTGGCCTTAATTTTTTTTAGTATTTGAACAACTTGCTGACTTCTGACTCTTTCTAGCTTTCAAATGGGGGTCACTGACCCCACTAAAAACAAATGCTCTGTGAAGATACAAATTTATTATTAATCTTTCTTTTTATGACTTCTCTTTCTTTCCATTCCCATTCATGTTGCAGTTTCTCATTCAAATCGGTGCAAGGTTGCTAGGGTAATGTGAACCCTAGCCACCAGATTGCTGAAATTGCAAATTGGAGAGCAACTGATTAAAAAGATAACTCCAAAACCACATATAATAAAAATTAAACCAATTGCAGATTATCTCAGAATATCACTCTCCAAATCACACTAAAGGTTAATTTAAAGGTGAACAACCCCTTTAATATAGTTTAACTGAATAAGATAAATGTGGAATCACAGGGTTACCATTCTGTTATCAATAGCTTTATTCATTACTGGACAGTAACACCAGGAAATAACACATTGTTCATCATGTAGCACATTCACAAAACACCTTTACTAATACTAGATCTATTATTTCAGCACAGGTGGAATTGTTTGGCAAAGTATACCCACCACCTCAGGAAGGGATTCCAGTAACTAGAAATATTATGGGTAGAGTGTCTGCCAAACAGCTTTATAGGCTAGTGGTGCTCAAAAGGGAAGTTTTAATCTACCAATCAGATCACAACAGCAGAGCATTGAACTAAATGGTTGTTTTTAGATGCATAAACATTTATTGCCAATTCTGCTGTTTCTTGAGATGAATTCAAATTTTGCAGCACGTCACTTGTGTTTCCACTTTTCACAGTTGCCAGCTAGTAATGCTGCATGTAAATCATTTATGGGTGGAATGCTAGTCTGAATGACACACCCTTCTATTAATGAAATATCTTTTATTAGCAGCTCATTTTAAACAATTTACAAAAATGTGTTTGCTATCACTTTCTAATTGGATCTGATTCAATAGGTTGTGACATTGTAGTCTCTGGGTGCTGGGAGACAATGGGGGGGGCAATAAGGAGAAGCTTATTTTCTTTGCATTACACATCCACTGATGGTGAGTAGCTAAGGGATAGAGAACTACAGACCCTTTGCAAATTAGCCAGAAGACGCCTAGGCAATAGGAAAGCCAGAGTGTACCAATAAACATCCCTAAATCAGTCTTAATCTAGAAATGCCCGGGCAGAGATGCCTTCCTGCTTTACAAGGGCAAGTATACACAAATCTAGATTGTGCTAGAGCAGTGATCCCCAACCAGTGGCTCACGAGCACCATGTTGCTCACCAACCCCGTGGATGTTGCTCCCAGTGGCATCAAAGTAGCTGCTTATTTTTGAATTCCAGGCTTGGAGGCAAGTTTTGGTTGCAAAAAAACAAGTGTACTGCCAAACAAGGCCTCCTGTAGGCTACCAAACAGCCCTTATTTTACATCCCCATGGACTTTTCCTTGCTTATGTTGCTCTCAAACTCTTTTTTACATTTAAATGTGGCTCACGAGTAAAAAAGGTTGAGGACCCTGTGCTAGAGTGAGTGTCACTAGCACCGAAAGTCAATTAAAAGCAGCCAAATGCAATAAACTGTGCTCTAAACTTCAAGGCTAAGGGGCAAATTCACTAACCTGTGGAAATTCGCCAGTGACGGCTTCACTCACATCGCCATAGTTCGCCAGGCGAAAATTCCCCAGAACAACGCTAATTCACTAACATGTGAAGTTGCGTCCAGGGCGCGAACGATAGCAAAGTTTAAGTTTCGCTAGCGTTTATTCGGCAAGCAAAGCGAAGTTGCGCTAGCGTCGGCTAATTTGCATACGGCCGGAAGATAAATTTCAATGGACGTATATGTTGTAGCAAATACATTACATTACACAAGCCCAGGGAATCTTAATAAAAGAAAATAGAGTTGTTATAATGCCCTACACATGTGCCCAGTGTATAGTTTATGTGCCATTTGTTAGGAAATGTAGGGGGGAAGCCGGGCACCCTAAAAAATATTTACGATCTTTTCCAGCCTATCACCCTAAAAAACTGTAAAGTTGCCAGCGTTTTTGGGACTTTGCAAAATGTTCAACTTTTTTTGAGGAACGCCTATCTACTCTATTGCACTTCGCCTGGTCTGAGGTGGCGAAGGCAAGTCTGGGGCAAAACATAACGTTCAGTAAAATCCGCATCTTAGTTAATTTGTGTAGTTACGTCCATTCGACAGAGCCAAAATTCGCCTGGCATTAGAGTGCAAAGTAGCGCTACAGCCTAGCTCCGCTAGCGAATTTACACCTGCGCCCGTTAGTAAATCGGTAAAGTGCCGAAATGACGTCACGCTGGCGAATTTTAGCTAACGTTACTCACTTTGCCCTTTAGTGAATTCCCCCCGAAGACTCAGCCTTATTTATCAAAATCCAAATTTTCTAAACTAACTAAAAAAAGTCAGACCAAACTAGAATTCGCATTTAGACTTTATTTATTATTAAAAAGAGCTTGAAAAAAACATGTAAAAAACTGAGTGAAAGTCCAAATTGTACAAGTTTTTTTCCATGAATGGCTCAATTTTTCAGATTTCGGCCTGAAAAGTTTGAAATACTCGATTTTCGAGCTAATTCCAGCACAGACCACAGAAACTTCCAAATAGAATACGGACCTCTCCCATTGACTTATATAGAACCTTGGTAAGTCTGAGATTCCGGATTTTCAGATCCAGACTTTTTCCATCCTCTGAGTATAATAAATCTTGGTAAAAAAAAAAAAATTTCCATTAAAAATTTGGATTGCATAGAAAAAAATCTCGAATTTTTTGAGTTTTTGGCATTTGGACTTTAATAAATAACCCCTTAAACTTTAAGTTTAGAAAACAAGCTACACTTTCTCCTCCACAGTCTGGTAGCCAACAACAATTTCTCCTTGTTATTATGTTATACATACAGTACCAGATACAATTCCACATAACAGTCATATAGAAAAATCTGTCTCTCTTACAGGTCAAAAATATATCTTTTATAAAAAAAATTACAGTTGTTACAGATTTCCAGTTGAAGTTTCACAAATTACATTGGGAATACAACACAATTATTGACTTTAGTGATTTTCTTAGATACAAATGAAATGTTACAAAAGAATACACTTACGTAAAACCAACAGGCCACAATCTATACAACAATCTTTACTTTATGGTGGACTGCACCCATCAGAGATTTCTAACCTGCAGCTGTTGTGCTACAACTCCCAGTTTCCTGGGAAATCACCAGGAGGGGTTGGGAGTTGTAGTTCAAAGATGTTAGATCTGCAGGTTGGGAACTACTGCCATAGCTCAGGAGGAATGAACCAAATGCTTAAAATGCTTCACCCCTTCACTTTTATGGCAGAAATAACTGGGGAAGGGATTTTTAGCAATGTTTCCCTAACCTCCTCCACATTACAGTCAAAATCACCCTGTGTTTCATTGCCCTTATATATAATATCTAGAAAATATTTGTCCTTTCAGTCATTTTCCACAACTCATATGACTTATGATTGTCTCAGTAAACGGATAATGATTTAAAGAGTTCAACCCAGTAGCATTTAGGAAATGTCTTAGAATTCCATTAAATAAGCCACTTTGCAATTATTAGTTCTAGCCTTCACCCTTTGGTGCCCCCAGCTACATCATGCAGCTCTAGCACCTTGAATTTAGTGGGCTGACTAAACAAAGCAGCAGCATTTAAACGTGCACCAGAAACCGTGGAGGAGTTGTGTGCTGACACAGAATCACTAACTGACTAAACAAAGCAGCAGCATTTACATGGGTAATAAGATTTATAGTTTTGAGTGTATAAATGGGCCAACATTTGTGACAGCATTCATTTACTTAAATGTAATATCCTCGATGGATAGAAAGAAGTGCGGTAATATAAAAGCATAATTCTTCAATTTTGGGTAATCTTATCACTGTCAGTTAAAGCTAAGCACTCAACTGAGGCAGAAAAGTGTCATTATGTGTAAAACCTGGGAACTTTTGCACTTTGCCTATATTAGTTGATGAGCCTTCGTATCTTTTTGACATAGACATTTGTCGCCATGTTGTTTGCCTCAGCTGGGGCATTCCCTGTAAATATTGATAAGCACAGAACAGTATGATGTATTTAAATGGTTGTCTACAGAGAACATTATGTGGTATGTATAACAAATATGCATACCAGGAATATTCAGTTCAATAAGCTACAGCACCCAGCAGGGCTCTTATAGGCAACATATTGTACTGCGGTGGCTTTAATTATGCAGTCCACTGCAAGGAAAGTAATGAGTTAATGCAGACCATTTTGAATGCCGCACAGAGCGGCCCAGTGCAGGTAGAATACAACATGTTGGGTTCCGTCTACGTTAGTTACTACTTTTCTTATCTTCAGCCCTACTGAGCATAATTCAGAAATGATGTCATAACTGATAACAATAGTTGCTAACATTCCACAGATGGTACTGAGAAATGTATCACCTAAATGTAGCAAATTGTAACA
This sequence comes from Xenopus petersii, assembly GCA_038501925.1. NCBI lineage: Eukaryota > Metazoa > Chordata > Amphibia > Anura > Pipidae > Xenopus > Xenopus petersii. Next base: position 67,354,857 of record CM076679.1, read on the forward strand.
GTACAGAATCTGCACCAAAGACTGAAACACCAGAGACAGGAACATAACTTCAGTTTATGTATACGGTCTCTAATAAATTTTCCTGTTAATAGATCCACTAAAGCAAGGGTCCCCAACCGTTTTTTTTACCTGTGAGCCACATTCAAATGTAAAAAGAGTTGGCGAGCAACACAAGCATAAAAGAAAGTTCCTGGGGATGCCAAATAGGGGCTGTGATTGACTATTGGCAGTCCCTATGTGGATTGAAAGCTTAGAGGAGGCTCTGTTTGGTAGTACACAAGGTTTTTATGCAACTAAAACTTGCTTTCAAGCCAGGAATTCAAAAATAAGCTCCTGCTTTGAGGCCACTAACATCTATGGGGTGGGAGAGCAACATGTTGGGGATCACTGCACTAGAGTGTAGCGGCAGCACTAGGGTGACCCAAAATTACAAAGCCACACGATATTAAAATGCACCATTCTGCACTTAATACATGGTGACCATATTAACTGTAAACTCTTGAGTATTACTTTGTCAATGTATAAAAACACAGATGTATTTTAAGGATGATCAATGAGAGTATTATTTAGGCAAATGTAATACAAATATTTTTCCAGTTTGCATTTTTTAAACCCATCCCAACTGATATTTCTGTATTCCAATGTACCAATTCTGCAGGGAGATTTTAATCCCCCCAAAACTTTAATAAATAACCCATCTAGCTATCTTAAATAGTAATATAGTTACTATAGAATCATGTGGCTAAATGATGGTAAGACTAAAAATAAGGAAAACATTTGTTTAAAGACTTTGCAGTGCCAAGTCCATTCCAATGTGTTCTACGTCTGACTTTTGTTCTTATGGCCAAAACAACGGAAGTGGATATTGTGAATTTCTTGGTGGCTGTGAAGTCGATAAAAATAAAGTGTACTGGATTCAAGGAGTGTTGTTACAGATGTGGGCCAGATGCTGTAGGACCATACATGTGCCAAGAGAGGTCCTTAACCAGCTGTGTCGACCATGGAATGCCTTAGCTGGATTTCTACAGAGAGATGGCTTGCCATTTCAGCCAAGATCAGCTTTATTGGCTGACCAATTCACTCAATGTACTGTCAGCTAAAGAACTTAAAGGGATTCTGTAATGAATGATTTTTTTGGTGTTGTTTTTATTTCTAAAGTACGCTGCAAATAATTCACTCTACAATATAAAATTGAATTCCTGAACCAGCAAGTGTATTTTTTTAGTTGTTATATTGGTGTGTAGACAGCCATCTCAGGTAATTTTGCCTGGTCATGTGCTTTCAGACAGAGCCAGCACTTTAGGATGGAACTGCTTTCTGGCAGGCTGTTGTTTCTCCTACTCAATGTAACTGAATGTGTCAAAGTGGGACCTGCATTTTACTATTGAGTGTTGTTCTTAGATCTACCAGGCAGCTGTTATCTTGTGTTAGGGAGCTGCTATCTGGTTACCATCCCATTGTTCTGATGTTTGGCTGCTGGGGGGTGGGAGGGGGGTGATATCACTCCAACTTGCAGTACAGCAGTAAAGAGTGACTTTAGTTTATCAGAGCACAAGTCATATGACTGGGGGCAGCTGGGAAACTGACTGTCTAGCCCCCTGTCAGATTTCAAAGTTAAATATAAAAAAAAATCAGTTAGCTTTTTTGAGAAATGGATTTCAATGCAGAATTCTGATGCGTTTTGAAAAAATTTTTTTTATTCATGACAGTATCCCTTTAAAGTCACAAATAGCTGTATCAGGTACACTCCTGACAATGAATACACAGTGGCTTAATTCACATGTAACTCTTTTGCTTTAAAAGGCCTGGAATACAGTAAAAGGAGATATATTTTTAATGAAAATAATGGGCTTCATATAGTGGTTATTCTAACGTCCAGCCAACAGTGGTTGTGCGGTCGTGTTTTCCACAACCCACACCAGACCCGGTCCCGACCTCCCTCAATCTGGTCCCTCCGGCGCCCGATTTCCCCCTTCTTTTTAAAGACCCGCGCCACCCCACGAATGATGCCACAAAAGAGGCCAGGCGAGAAGCCACGTGTCTATAAAACCAGAAGCCAGCAGTATAGAAGAGCTCAACCCGGACCCACCCGCAAATGGGGGAGCGAGGTTGGCTTGAACCTGCCCGACCCGTGAGTAGACCTAATTCTAAACCTGATTCTTAAAAGGCCAATAACCTAAAGCTTTATGTATGTATTGCTTTTTTATTTATACGGTGCTTCTATATGCATTCTGCTAAAAGCATTACTGGCATTAAAGGTCTCATTTTTATCAAAAGATTTTTTATTCTGTGTGTATAAAAAAATACAACATGTATGAAGACTTTGCTTGGGTATAACTGAATGTTAGGGTGAACAACAAACGTTATGAAATCCAGCCCATCCTGCCCGGTTACTGTGAGCAATTCTATACATACACATTGCATATTCAGGAGCAAATGTACATTGCATTTTAGACAAATTTAGAGCACATTATATGATTAACCTTTTTTTAAGGTTACTGGACTGGAGCAAAAATGAAACTGAAGCTGTACCCTATATTTAAATATGTTTAAAGTGTAATTTAACAGACGGACAACAAACAATAACTGGGGTATGGAAAACAAAATAATTACTTACACACTTGCATTTAAACATATGAGCTGGAGCTGCCATCAATTTCTCAGCATTTTTCCTGTACATGGAAAGTTTAGTTAGGTCTAGAATCAAGAATACTGAAGCCAGGGCCTGCATCATCAGACTTCCCACCCACTTAGACAAATGGCAATAAAACCAAATATGGCACATTTTTTCCTTTACGTTAATTTGAAACGTTTTTTTTTTTTTGTTGAGAATTGCGAATAAAGACGTTATCACCATATTACCTTTTTTTGTTTAAAACACAAAGACTGTATTTAAGTGGCTTTTAATACAGGAACTATGCATTTGCCCGGGTTTAAAATGTGGTTATTAAAGAAAAACCCTGATATGTGGTCACCTAGAATCAAGAAAAATAAAAAATAAAGAAAAAAAGCTTAGCAGCAAGTGGCTTTAACAAGTGATCACACAATAGAAAACCAAGAAGAACCAGACTGAAAGAAATCAATGCATTGCTTCCTGTGTAGATAATGTACTGTAGGAGAAATCCTAATTATTCTTTGTAGAGAACACTCCATTGCATTCACTTCACTCTTCTTCAGGTAAACACAGTGTTTAATGTTCTTAGGGAAGGGTGTAGGGTTTCCACTGTCCGCAAGTTTTGAATATTCAATAAATAGTAGAAAAATAATCCTTTCATTAAAAATTGAGATGCATTGTTAAGAAACTATTAACATTTCTACTCAAGAAGATGAGTATAGTTTTTTTCAGGTTTAGATACTTTTTTTTTTAATAAACCAGTATCTTCATTTGTTCAACACATGTCCAAGGTCAAATGATAAAAAGTATCTTGTCCTTCACTTCGGTCTGAAATCCACTCTTTTTGCAGCAGTTTTGCATGCCTTATGCTTTTCCACTTTTTTTGTACTGAGGTTCACATAAAAATTTGCAGAATAGGGTTTTTTTTTCATTTCTAAATGTCAAGCCTATTCAACAATTGCTTAAAATGCATTTGTTGACTGCAGCACCGAGTGGTCTCATTTTCCATGGCCATTTGGCAGTAGTTTCAGTTCCATCAGCATTCAGCATCCACAGAGTGTACTGTCACAGCTGCTTGTAAATGGTGACTGTGATATAAAGCTGGATGATGCAGTCTGTAATGGTGATGAAATTTGTGGCTTAAAAGTGCAGCAGTCTGAGGGGGTGTGTCTGGTTCTAGATCTTCATCATGGTTGCCCACATCAACCCCAGCTGACAAAGGATCATTATTGCAAGGTGGGTTTTCACTATCTTCTTGAGGGCTCATGGTGCTATAACCTATATTTAAAAAAATATATAGGATATAAGAAACATAGAGGATACCATTCTTTTCATCAACATTATCATGAAAATGCTCAATTCAAAGCAATAAACAAAGCATGCTCTATTATTATCACATTTCCATAGTAATAATTTGTACAAAAAATGTGATTGTGTGTTTGAGTACACACAATATTACAATTTCAAGCTTATTGAACTTAGTGGAAAGAAAAAAGCACTCAGTTTCAGGTTTAAGTGCAGTATTTGTATATACAGATCTCTATGTATATACGATTTCTCCAAACGAGCGTATCTCTCCCCTATATGTCCACCGTGAGGTGGGGGATATCAGGCTGATCAGATCATGGGTCCTAGGGCCCAACAATCGGAACATACAGGCAGTTGGATTGTGGGGTTGCATCAACAAACAGATGCGGTCCGCAATCAAACAGGATTTTTACCCCTGCCCGATCAACATCTGGCTGACTTTCAGCCAGATATCGATCAGGGACGCCCGTCGGAGGGTCCCACACACGGGCCAATAAGCTGCCTACTCGGTCTGTCTGCAGCTTTTATTGGCCTGTTTATGGCCAGCTTAACACTAATCAGACCACCACAAAGATCTTAATAATAATATGGTTTATGTTGGTGCCAAAAAGATCTATATAGGTACTACTACAAAGCTAATAAGTGATTCATAATCAAATATTATTAAAGTTAAGTAAGTGCCCCAGCAGGCACGAAACGCGTTAGGTCTTGCTCTGATGTCCTAATACATTTTTCATTTTTTAATTGATTGATTCATTATTTTGGGGGACACTCACATTTTTTCTTTTTTGAAATGTTCACCACAAAGATCTTCCCTAACTGCTCCATTTAGTTCTGCTTGCCTGAAGTACAATTCTACTGAATATAGAAACTTGTTATAAACAATCTATAGTAACTATTGTATACGCAAAATAGGTAATGGCTATAAACTCCCAGGAAATGGAATGTGGCCAGTGCCCTGTCTATCTGTTTATAGCATTTACCTAACTTTATATTGCTTTAAAGCCAACTCCTCTGTGTATAATTGTTTTTGTCAGCCAGTAATCTATACCTGTTAAAATGTAATAAAAAGGTAAAAATAATCTACACTGCATTATTCAAAGCTTTATAAAAGCATCAAATAAAATAGTGATTGTAGTGATATGTCTAGCACCAGAGACCATAAATGTAAATCTACATTCGTTAAGGACATTATGCACAAGTTATGTTACTGCAAGCGGCACCTGCTAATGCAAAACAGAAAGAAGCACAGACATTATCTTACCATGATCACTCTCTGTACCAGACCTTCCCCAGTAACGCCGCCTTCGTTCTGGACTGTGTGCATGCCTTTCCATTACGGCTGCTATGAATCTTGTGTTACTTACTGTGAAACAAAGATATAGTTAGCATGGCACTCTAATGCTGCCTAATGTGTTCACATATAGCAGATTTAAAAACACTCACTGATTCCCCGATCCTCATGGCTGTCTTCATCTCTTTCATCTCTGTCATTTTCCAGATTAGACATTCGTACAGACATTTCTATAAACCACACACAAATGATTAATACAAAAACAGAACAATGTTAAATACTTAATGCTAAAATTCCTAAAGCTAAAAGCTAGTTATGACATCTAAACCAAAGGGTCCACTCCAAATCCAATATTGTGCCTGTTGCTTCCAAAAGTGCCAAGACTTCACCTCTCAAAATATTGAAAGGGATCAATACATTTTAATGACAATTTCAGAAAATTGTCCTCGGGTTTTATAACACTTGGCACTATTAGAGTTCTTGCAGGAACTTAATAGCAAATCTACTTGAAGGCACAACTGCCTTACATCACATTGTGTGTGGACTGTTAAATAAATTTATTTTAAGGATATGAAAAAGTTTATATTTCTAGCTTTTCTAGACATGGTAATATAGTGCAAAAGAGCTGCTGTGTGGAACATGAACATTGTATTGATAAGTAAAGTCATGTTTAATAATAAGTGTTACAATGGTCAACAAGTTCCCTAAAACCTAGATATATTTAGTATTAAATGTAAAAGATTTACCTTGGGCTGCAAGTGGTGACATATGCTGGTGGCTCCTCCTATGAATCTGGTGACGATAGGCGTATACAGCCAGGACAAGCACCATTATACAGCCCATAATTCCTCCAGCCACAGGCCCAACAGGAGCACTTTTAATCATGCTCAGTGTGATTACTTCATCCCCTGTTGGAAAGTAAATATCACAACCAAATTAAAAACTCGATGTTGCTATTGAAGTGAGAATACACTGACTACCCCCCTCCTAGAGCTTTAGCACATGGGCAGATTTCACTTCGGGTGACTTCGGAAATCGAAGTGCCGCAAGTGCATTGCCGCAGGTGATTTTTCATTTTAGCAGGCGGAAAGCAGGGGGAAGGCAGTTCGGGGAGATTGATGCTCCGAAGAAGAGGCGATTAGTTGCCAGGAGACTAATTCTCCCCGAATCTGCCTGTATGCTAAAGCCCTTAGAACAGAGATCCCCAACCTTTTGAACCCGTGAGCAACATTCAGAAGTAAAAGGAGTTAGGGAGCAACACAAGCATGAAAAATGTTCTTGGGGTGCCAAATAAGTGCTGTGATTGGCCATTTGGTAGCCCCTATGTGGATTGTCAACCTACATTGAGGCTCTGTTTGGCAATACACCTGGTTTTTATACAACCAAAACTTGCCTCCAAGCCAGGAATTGAAAAATAAGCTCCTGCTTTGAGGCCACTGGAAGCAACATCCAAGGGGTTGGGGAGCAACATGTTGCTCACGAGCTACTGGTTGGAGGTCACTGCCTTAGAAAAATGAAAACTTTACACTTCAATATTAGAAAAACGGTCACAAATAGAAAGTGATTGGAAAAAGTCTTTAGTTCTGTCGAACTGTCTGAAACAAACTGCACTGAAAAAAGTGTTTGAAGGTGAACAACCCCTTTATTTCTGTAATACAGTGTGACAAAGAGAGATTTCCATATTAGTGATGTGTGGGTCAGGTCAGGAAAAACTCAACCCACACACAACCCTAACCTGCATATTGCCATTGTAGTACCCACACCTGACCCATGTCATCTTGCTCAGTACACTACTTCTGTGTATGCCTCTGGTTCTACGACTCAAAATCTTCGGGAGAAGTGGAGGGTATACTTCCCCAGTCTGACCCACACCCAACCTTAACCTGCAATGATTGACAACATTTCAACCCAAACCCACTGACAACCAGTGGTCAACCTGTGGGTCAATGCAGGTTCAAAGTATTCTGAAAATTTTTCATTTGTTTATATATTCTTTAATATCTTTAAAAAAATGTAAATTACCTATTGAACTAATATCATCTGCATACGGACTTTTAGCTCCAACAATGCCTCCAAAGCATTCCTTCTGGAGTGCACAATATGGTTTGTCTAGGTGGGTCTTCCCATCACTATCCACCATACACCATTCACAATCCAAAACTCCAAAGCAATAACTGTAGGAAAAAAAGTATCCAGTATAAAAATAAAGTATCAAAATAAAGTGTCAGTTAAATGGAGCATACAAAGATATGTATAGGTAGAGAGAGATTTTTTTTTCACAGCATAACAACAGAAGGCACAGTCACTTTATGTTCATATTTTATTCTAACACCTTCCAGCGTGGCCCAAAATAGTTATATTTGATAAATGAAGGTAGATTAATATGTACAAAAGTCTAATCTAGAGGATCACAAGAGGACCAAGAAAGTGAAATCCTGTACATGAACTTGGTTACTAGGGATGCACCGAATCCACTATTTTGGATTTGGCCGAACCCCCGAATCCTTTGTGAAAGATTCGGCCGAATACCGAACCGAATCCGAACCCTAATTTGCATATGCAAATTCGGGGTGGGAAGGGGAAAACATTTCTACTTCCTTGTTTTCTGACAAAAAGTCACGTAATTTCCCTCCCCGCCCCTAATTTGCATATGCAAATGAGGGTTTGGATTCGGTTCGGCCTGGCAGAAGGATTCGGCCGAATCCGAATCCTGCTGAAAAAGGCCGAATCCCGAAACCGAATCCTGGATTCGGTGCATCCCTATTGTTACACTGGTTAGGGCACAATTACAGATACTGTTGCCTTGCTGTAATCTAGTCACCATCAGTAGAAGACAAACAATAAATCTGAATATTTAAAAGGAAACTGCAGCACAGCCAAGGATTTATAAACTGGATATTCAGCTGAAATTTGGCCTAGCAAAGTACCAACAGCAGCAAATGAATGGCACTGACAAAACTTGGGAGCTTTTCAGGAACAGAAGAAATGTGACTTTGATTACACTGACTGACTGACCACGGAAATATAAAAAATATGATTTCAAGGGGTAGTTCACTAGTAAGTTAACTTTTGTGTGTTATCAAATGTACAATTTTAATTGGTCTTTTAAAAGTAGTTATCACTTGCCTTTTTCTTCTTCTGCACTTTACATTTTTTAAATGGAGATCACTGATCTCAGCATCGAAAAAAAAACTATTGCTTTGTGAGGCTACTGTTATTGTTACATATTACTTATCTATTCAGGCCAGGGTCGTAACTATAGAGGAAGCTGACCCTGTGGCTGCAGGGGGGCCCAGGAGGTATAGGGCCCCCCTGATGCCCTAGTTTATATACAATTTCAATAAATATTGGTAAAACAGGTCAACCTCAACCTCTAGACATTTTGGGGGCATGAAAATAATTTGTTGTGGGGCCCGGTAATTCAGTGATTCCACTGATTCAGGCCCTCTCCTGGATCAGTCTCTCATTCAAAACACTGCCTGATTGCTAGCGTCATTTGAACCCTTGAAAAGAGACCGAAGTTCCAAACTAGGGAGCTTCTGAATAAAACACACAGCAAATTAAAATGAAGTGTAAAAAAATTCAGACTGTCCAAATGCACTAATATTTGGAAGGTGAACTACCCCCTTTAAAATAAAATGCTAATTCAGGCTGATATCATTTCAATTGGAAAATAATAATAATATCTCAATATCTACCTATATAATAATATTTCAAATGTTCTACTCTAGAATAAATATAAGAAATGCCAAATTCACCTGCTTTCCATCCTTTGTGTGCATCCAGTATTAACACATTGAAAAAGTGCATCCTGTAGACTGGGATCAAGCATGGTGAAGGTCATGGGCTCCTGGTGAACTTCACAACTTGGATTCCTGCAACATTAAAAAATGTCAGTGGAACAGCACTGCCATTTACTTGTAACAAGTCATAAAAAATAAAATATATAATTATTCTGACACACCTTTAGTCTGGGATCTGCATAAAAGAGTAAATATTTCTTCAAAATATTTTTAATAATGAATCTAATTACAGTTGGGTAATAACAGAAGCTTATACTTGGCCATTACAACAACAACATTTAAACAGGAAATATGCAAAGGGTCTCTTTGAACTCTACCAGTACCTTGTGATAGCTGAGCAACAATAACAGCATTTGATTAATGGTGCTTAAAGATGCAAATCCTACAGCAAAATATGCTTAAGTGGTAAAAAAAAAAGATGAATGTCCTGTGTGCACAATAAACTATACTCATTGCATACTATATAAAATAAAGATAACTCCTGATGGCAAAATATGCTTTGCTTTCCCTATAATGTCCATGCACAAATGTATGCCTTTTATTTTCTTGTCTGATTTTGGTACATTACCATAAATTCACTAAAACTAAATCCCATCACTAAATTAGATTATATAAGACAAAAAATAAATATTTTTTTAATTTGGAACTTTGCAATTAATGTTTATTGTAGAATAATATTTACGGTACCTGCTTTCTGCATTTGTAAGATTTCCAGTGCACTCGTTCACCTCTAGAGGGCACTCACATGGGCATTCACACTCATTCTGCTCCATTCTAAGACAAAAATGAATCAGTACATAATATATTGCACAGCTTTTCAATAAACAGGCACACATTATTATTATTATTATTAATAACACATGTTTATAAAGCGCTATTAGATTCCACAGCATTGTACAATAAATGGATGTAAATGCAACAGAGTACCTGCTGAATTCACCAGCTGGTAGTTGTGAATTGGCATTCAGTTATTTTTTCTATTACTGCCCATATGGAATCACATGATTTGTATGGCCAGAGAGAGGTCCCGGATTTGTATGGGTAGTAGCTCTATAGTTAATCCCTTGTACTGTTCCACACTGCAGTTAAATGCAATCTGAAAGCATGCAATTGACCAAAAATTTTTTCATGGGGAAGCAAGAGCACTCGACTGCAAACTCAATCAAGATGAATATCTTATCATTATCCTTTGCTTAGCGCTGTTATGGACAAGGGCCAGATTACTATTTAGTCTCCTGATATTTTAGATCTGTAGCTTTGCAGAGCATTAATCTTACTTGATTGCAGTGGACCATTTGACCAATTATGGCCTGTTTGCTAAGATAACTATTTTTATGTCTTAAAGGGATACTGTCATGACAAAAAAACATTTTTTCAAAATGAATCAGTTAATGGTGCTGCTCCAGCAGAATTCTGCACTGAAATCCGTTTCTCAAAAGAGCAAACAGATTTTTTTATATTCAATTTTGAAATCTGACACGGGGCTAGACATTTTGTCAATTTCCCAGCTGCCCCAAGTCATGTGACTTGTGCTCTGATAAACTTCAATCACTCTACTGCAAGTTAGAGTGATATCACCCCCCTCCCTCCCCCCCCCCCAGCAGCCAAACAAAAGAACAATGGGAAGGTAACCAGATATCAGCTCCCTAACACAAGATAACAGCTGCCTGGTAGATCTAAGAACAACACTCAATAGTAAAAACCCATGTCCCACTGAGACACATTCACTTACATTGAGAAGGAAAAACAGCAGCCTGCTAGAAAGCAGTTCTCTCCTAAAGTGCAGGCACAAGTCACATGACCAGGGGCAGCTAGGAAATTGACAAAATGTCTAGCCCCATGTCAGATTTCAAAATTGAATATAAAAAAAATATGTTTGCTCTTTTGAGAAATGGATTTCAGTGCAGAATTCTGCTGGAGCAGCACTATTAACTGATGTGTTTTGAAAAAAATGTTTTTTCCCATGACAGTATCCCTTTAAGGTCCCCATAGATGCAAAGATTTCTCTTGCCGAACTACCGATTTTAGCGAAGTCAGACCAATCCTTCGAAATTATCGTGCGGTTAGTGGGATTCGAATGATCGAACATCTTACGATTTTTCGGCCGACATCTGTCAGGAAATTGATCGGCCAGGTTAAAAAAATTTTGTCGGTCCCAGTGCAATCTATCTAAGTTTGCAGGGCCAAGCAGGCAGCTCCCCTTTGTTTTCCTGGCAAAATTTTTAGTTGATGGACAATTCATATGATCATACGATCGTTCCGAAATAATCGTGGTCTCACAATGACGATCGGATCTTTTAAAAAATCTCAACATCTATGGCCAGCTTTAGATCTAGGACATATTATGTCCATATCTTTAATGGAGTTGTCCAGTATAAGAATAAAAACTGGGTAAATAAAAGATGCAATATATAAAGGCCGGAGTGACTGGGTGTTTAACAATAGCCAGAGCTCTCGCATTGCTTACTAGTCAAGTAAGGCATATGAGTCATAACTGTTTGCTTTTGAATCTGATCTACATGCTGATGATCAAATGCAAACTCAATGAACAGTTTTGTTCCATGTGGCCCCCCCTTAAATCGCAGACTAACTCAGAGTTACAGAGCTGCAAAGCAGGAAGTTGTTTTCTGGCTAATATCCAAGATTTTTTAAAGGGTCAGCGTTAATTCAAAGCTGGCTGGCTATTATGTTAGACATCCAGTCACTCCAGCCTTTATACATTACATTTTTGCCTAACTTTATTAGAAACATTTTTATTCTGCACAGCCTAATAACCTAGTTTTTGTTTTTACGCTGAACTGTTCCTTTAACACTAACAAAGCATTGTTGCTTATACTGCTGCCATTGCCATTTGCCCCTATATGTAACACCAGTGTCATAACAGAGTTATAGAACAGGCCTTAAAGTAAAAGTAATATTAATCGTACATAAAAAATATTTGTTACAGTTGCAGTTAGTGCCATTTATGATCTTGTAATCCCTCTTTTACAATCATGTTTGTTTATTTACCTGTGACAGTTGAGGCACAGCCGATCTACCATGCTGCAGGCACAAAAAGCAAGAGAATCACAGGTTTCATTTACTATTCCCACAAAAGAATTTGTCCCTGGTACTCTGGTCAGTCGGTACTTGGAGCAGTGACTTCCATGAACAAGGTTCGTCAGATCCCCCTAGTGGATGCAAATATACTGATAAAACAATTTGCACAAGAAAAATCGGAAAATATTATATTATTATTGCTGTTGCAGCGCCTGAGCTGTAAAGTTGTTGTTGGAAATTGCGGACATACTCATCAAAAAGACACTTTGTATTAATACAGTGTATTTTATAGCTATGCTCACACACAAGATTCAGTGTCCTCCATCGTTAAAAATATTAAGGGACAGATTTATTATGTATACGGTGTAAAAAAAAAAAGCAGAATAATTTGGCACACAACTCAAGGCATCGGAATGAAAAGAAAAAGCGTCGTAAAGAAATGTACATTTTTTTACATGCTTTTTCTTTGAACAACTTCCGCCAGAACTTACTTAATGTCTGAAGCAATGTAAAATAACAGAGGCAAACCTGGCATTCGTATAGCATAAAATAAAACACCCCTTGATAAATTTGCCATTTATTTTAGACAGATTTTTACACAGTTTTTTCAGTAAATTCACAGCATCATAAATAAGCCCCTAAGTATGCCCAGGTGCATTTACTTATAGTAACCAAAAAGCTATTTATTTTTAAAGGGGAACTATTGCGAAAATTAAGATTTTATACAAGTGTCAGCATACTGAAACTTTCTAAATACAATCAATTAAATAGTCTGTACTGTTTCTGAAATAATCAAGTTTATCTTCACTATCCCTCTCTCAGCATCTGTTTCACTTCATTCTGTCTTCATGCAGCGGTTGGGTGTCAGTTATTCATTGACAGTTAGATCCAATATGTTTTACAGGGGGCTCCTTTTGTCTAGAAGATGTATTAGACAGTGGCATAACTACCGGGGGAGCAAAGGGTGCAATTGCACCAGGGACCGTTCTCTCCTTCTCCCCCTCAGGGGAAAAAGGCAGTTATTTTGTTAGATTTTGTTTGTACTGGTATCAGTTATTTGAATGAGCTCTAATTCATCCCCCCCATAAGATTTATTGGATCTAACTGTCAATGACTATCTGACACAACTCCAGCATCAAGATAGAATGAAGAGTGAAGATAAACTTGATTATTTTCAGAAACAATGCAGATTAAATTTACATTTCTTATTTCAGTATGCTGAAGCTTATATTCATTTTGAATTTTCGCAATAGTTCCCATTTTAACAGGTGACTAGTAACTGGTCCCTATTCTTTAAAGGAAAACTATTCCCCCAAAATGAACACTTAAGCAACAAATAGTTTACATCATATTAAGTGGCATATTAAAGAATCTTACCAAACTGGTCTATATATTTTAGTAAATCTTGCAGTTTTACATCTCTTGCCTTGAACCATCATTTCATGATGATCTCTGTGCTGCTTCAGAGATCACCTGACCAGAAATAATACAACTCTAACTATAACAGGAAGAAGTGTTGAAGCAAAAGACAGAACTCTGTCTGTTATTTGGCTCATGTGACCTAACAAGTATGGTTTGTTGGTATGTTTGTGTGCACAGTAAATCATACGATCCCAGGGGGCAGCCCTTATTTTTTAAAATGGGAATTTTCTATTTATGATTACCCAATGGCACATACTAGTAAAAAAGTATATAATTATGAAAATGGCTTATTTACATCAAGCAGGGATTTACATATGAACTGTTTTATGCAATATCTTTTTATAGAGACCTACATTGTTTGGGGGGTATAGTTTTCCTTTAAGGGCAATGCCAAATGGAGCAATTTCTGTTGTTTTGCCAGCCACATTTTTCTTTCAAATCTTTTTTGTTGGTTGCAAAAACAGCATATACTTTTCTCATAACAAAGTTTTTTTTTTTTTTTTATGCATTCGTAGATATAGAAAATGTGTATCCTCCTACGCAGAGGGGATTACAGGCATAACATACAAATGTCTTGAGAGTGAAGGAAGAGCAACGGCTCCGGACACTCCACATAGCGACACATCAGGAAACAGCATGTAGTATAAGTAAAGAGTATATGTTGAATAAAAAAAAAAACAAAATAAAAAGAGAACTAAACAATATACCGAAGCAACCGTGTCCGTATTCATTAAATTGTCAACAGTTAGCTCTTAGTTCAGGTTTGAAACTGCCTTAAGTTCCATCATATAGGTTTCAATTTAGTATAAATCACTTGATAAGTCAGGTACAGAGTGGTACAGAGACATTGGAAGATGGAAAAAACCTGCACTAGACAAAGTTTAGCGTATACTGGCATAGTGCATCCAGGGAGTCCAGATCTTAGTAAAGGTGGAATAGGTATCAGTAGATATACTCAATAATCTTTCATTTACCATTATCCAATTCATTTTTAAGCGAAACATAACCATAGGAATAGAAGTTTTTTTCCATGAGGCAGCAATAGTTTGTTTCGCTGCTACAAAAACAAACTGTATCAACTTGCGATGATATTTATCCGAAAGTGGAATATTGGTATTGAGTAAGACCATCTTAGGATCTTTTTGAAGCCTAACTCCCATTATTGAATCTATTAGTGTGAATATCCTGGACCAAAATCTGAACGCCTGTCTGCACTGCCACCAAACATGTAACATAGTGCCGTCCATTCCACAATTTCGGAAACAGAGGGGACTGACAGCGGGATAATATTTATGTAGTTTGGTAGGAACCAAGTACCATCTAGAGATCACCTTGTATAGAGTTTCCTGCGCCAATGTATTTATGGAGGATTTGGCTGTATTCACCCACGTTTGTTGCCAGGAAGCATCGTCTATTATATTACCCAGATCCCGTTCCCACGGAGTAGTATATTGTGGAGGGGAAGTAATTGCTGAATTTAAAATGTCCTTATATAACATAGATATTATACCCCCACTACAAGGGAACTTAACACACATTTGTTCCCAAGCGGAAGAGGATAGGATATCAGCACATCCTTTAGTCACTTCAGTCAGAAAATGTTGTATCTGAACATAGCGAAAGCTTTCCGCTCGTGGAGGATTATACTGGTCGACTATAGTGGACCATTTCCTGAGGCCTTGCAAGCCAAAGAACTGAGTGACATATAACATGTTGTGAGAGTGCCACCAACGAAAATCAGTACCTTGTAGACCTGGTCGAAAAACAGGGTTGCCAAGAACAGGCATAGCCGGACAATGAGGTGATTTTAATGGAGTTCTTAATATTACTTGGTCCCATACAGCTAGTGCCATTTTTAAAATTGGGGTGGAAGCGATGGGCCGTTTACATTTGGAAATCCAAGGTAACACTGCAGGATTAATCGGCTTGAGTTGTGCGACTTCTATTTGAGCCCATAATGGGAGGGTGAGTCTATAAAAATGAATCAACGGCGCAATTTGCGCCGCTTGATAATAGAAAAAAATGTTAGGGACACTCAGGCCACCCCTATTCCTGGGTAAAAAAAGAGGTATTTCGGGCCAAACGTGATTTTTTTCCCGGCCCAAATAAAATTCGCAAATTTTTGTTGTATTTTGTATAATTGTGATTTTGCAATTTCAATAGGCAGAACGCGGAAAAAATATAATAGTTTAGGTAAAAGAACCATCTTAATTGCATTTATCCTTCCGAACCATGAGATATGTAGTTTAGACCAGGCCACAAGAGACTTAGTAATATCTATCCAAAGTGGAGGATAATTAGCTCGATATAAACCTTCGAGATTTGAAGTAATTTGCACCCCTAAATAACTTAACTGTTTGACTTTCCACTGCAGATCAAAATTAAGCTTAAGTAATTTTTCTTGGGATGGAGAAATATTCAAAGGAAGGGCTTCAGACTTAGTCGAATTAATCACCAGTCCAGATACCCGCCCAAAGTGATGGAGGATATTAAACAAATGCGGGAGAGATGTCAGCGGTTTCGTTAAGGTCAGCAATAAGTCATCAGCAAAAAGCATTTGTTTGTGAGTGTGGTGGGCTATTGTCGTACCAGTAATCTTTGAGTCCTGCCTAATCAATATTGCTAGAGGTTCAATTGCCAGAATAAATAAGAGTGGGGAGAGGGGACATCCCTGTCTCGTCCCTCTGTGGAGGGTAATCTTATCAGAGGCAAAAGGACCCCATTTAAGAAAGGCTTGTGGAGTGTTATATAGTGCCTGAATTGATGAAAGAAACTTATCCCCAAAGTTCCATTTGCGCAAAATATAATATAAATATTCCCAGGAGACGGAATCAAAGGCCTTTTGAATATCCAGCGCTAATAGTACTGCTGGGGTGTGGGAGGAGTTAAGGGTGTATAGCAATTGTAATAAACGTCGAACGTTATCCCCACCATCTCTATTAGGGACAAATCCAACTTGATCAGGATGGATTAAGGTAGCTAAGAAGGAGTTCAGGCGTGTAGCTAGTATTTTCCCAAAAATTTTTATATCGTTGTTTAATATGGAAATGGGACGATAGTTACCACAATCTAATGAGTCTTTATTAGGTTTGGGGAGCAAAGCAATCTGTGCCAATATTGAATCAGAGTGCAGTTTACCTCCGTGCATTAATTTATTAAATAAATTAGTAAGATGCGGAGCCAAGATTGGGGCAAATTTTTTATAATACATAATTGAAAAGCCATCAGGTCCCGGAGTTTTAGAATTAGGGAGTAATTTAATTGCCAGTAAAGTTTCTTCCACAGTAACATTATTGTCCATTAAGAGGCGCTGGTCAGGAGTCAAGGTAGGCAAGTTTACAGCCGAAAACAAACTATCTGCATGTGGCACAGTAAAAGTGGATGGATCCTGATAGATTTTGGAGTAGAAAGCAACAAATTCTCGTAAAATTGTTTTCGGGTTGCCAGTAATTGAACCAGATTTGGTTCGAATTTTATATAATGGTGAATGTGGGGTCATTACTGAGTGTAAGGTGCGTGCTAGGGGAGTATCTGGTTTATTCCCTTTGCGATAACGCCTATTAAGTTGCCATTGACGTACATTGTCAATATCCTGCGAATAGAGCAAGTCCAATTCCCTTTTAACATCCAAAATACTTGTTTGCAACTTAGGAGAGACTATAATTTTATTTTGTTTCTCCAAGATCAATAATTTATTTTCCAATTCCTGGATTTTAGCTTGTTTTGTTTTTTTGCGAGCTGCAGCCATACTTATAAAGTCACCCCGCAATACAGATTTATGGGCCTCCCACAGTGTAATTGGAGATGACACCGTACCCTGATTCAATGCAAAATATTGCTGAATGTTACCTTCAATTTGGGATCGCAACTGAGGCATAGCGAGTAAAGCATTGTTCAATCGCCATCGAAATTCTGTAGGTTTGCTTATCAGTGATGATAAATCCACTAGTACTACAGAATGATCCGACCAAGCGAGTGGCACAATTTTAGCAGAAGTAATATTCGGCAATAACGTTTGCGCCACAAAGATATGGTCTATACGGGAATAAGTTTTGTGTGGATTAGAGAAATAAGTATAATCTTTAGTTGTAGGCCAATGCTCTCTCCATGCGTCTATTACCAATAACATGCGGAGTATAGTTCGTATCTTTGTAGCACAAGCAGTGTCCGCCATTGAATGTGAAGGATCCTTAAATGTTTTATCCAATTTGGCCTGCAAGCAAATGTTAGAGTCTCCACCCATTATCAAGTGACCTTTACAAAATGATGTAAGTATTCCTTGCAGCTCCTCAAAAAAAGTCACCTCAGTGTCTTGCATTTCACCAACAAGCAATACATATCTACCATGCGGGTCTTTCTTCAATGTCTGAAGCTTAAAGTGGAGGGACTTAGTAAAGCAAATGGCCACACCATTTTTTTTAACAGAATTTGCAGCCAAATAATATTGAGGGAAGTACGAAGATAAGTAAGCCGGGGTGGAATCTAGGGAAAAATGCGTCTCTTGTAGCCAGCCACATTTTTCAACAGCTGAAATATGTATATACTCCACTGCCCTATATGAAAATCACTTCTGCTCTACTAAAAAGCATAGCTTATATATATATATATATATATATATATATATATATATATATATATATATATATATATATATATATATATATATATATATATATATACACATACATACCTGGGTGCAGTATCAATAATTTAAATCTCTACCCATCGAATAAGATCTGCACTCTCAGGACTTATGAATTGATACATTTATTGTTAAAACAATAAATATATATTTTTATAAATATATATATATATATATATATATATATATATATATATATATTTATATATAAATATTTTTAAAAGGGAAGTTCAGCTTTGACTTTTATTATGATATAGACAGTAATAATAATGATAAGAGATAATGGTAATCGGGATAAGACACACAAATTATAACATTTACAAAAGTTGTAAGCTTACCACAATACTAGTATTGAATTTATAAAACCTCTGTACAGTTCTGTCACTGAAACTGTTGCACAGATTCTTCTTAACAAAGTTGGGATGGTTTAGGATGTCATTTGCAACTAAAGGTTCCTGTGAAACAAAATATAAGGATATAGTGATCAGCGAAACTGCATAACATTCCTTATGTTCTTAAATTAAAATGCACTGGCACCTTGTGGGTAATGTGCTGCTGCTCCACAGGAGCATGGCCTTTGGGATCAATTAAAGTTGGGTGAGCAACAAGATAACCTCTGTCTTCCATGATAAAGCACCTGACAAAGAAAAACAGGTTGTTACAACACTGGATCACTAATGTGTACAAATGCTGTATGCTGGTCAGGGTTCATGCCACCAAAACAGTACATACAAGTATGAGACCTGTTATCCAGAATGCTCAAAACGTGGGGTTTTCCAGATAATGGATCTTTCCCTAACTACAATCTTCATACTTTCAGTCTACTAAAAATAATTTAAACATGAAATAAACCCAATAGGATTTTATAGGTACTGTTCTATTATTACAGAGAAGTAGGAAATAATTTGTAAAAATTTGAATTATCTGATTAAAATGGAGTCTACTGGAGCTTTCTGTGTAAGGAGTTTCTGGATAACGTAACCCATACCTGTATATATGTTATATTCTTAAAGGGTAACTGGCATTGCAATAAACTTGCACTCAAACTGTAGTGGATGCTAACTTTATGTATTTTTTTTTCTTTATAGTATTAATGATTTATTATTGCATCCTCAACCTAAAGTTTATTTCTTACCGCAAACTGTAATATTGACATATCCAACAACAAATATACAAGATATTTTATATAACTAAGACCAAGTCACAAGAAGAAAAAAGATCTTATACCGTGGGGCTAAAAGGAATTATCACAACTATGGCAATTAGGGTAAAATGCACAGTTTTGCTGAATTCTATTGGATACTTTTCTTTTATTAAAGTTTTCTGAATACTGTTTAAACTATATTTTGGTGATTGGTACAAGTACAACACTTCTTTTTTTTAGCATAAGTGGTACAATAGAATCCCCCATTTAACATTTTTTAGGGGACCAGGAAAAATGGTGTAAAATCTAGGAAACCATGAAGTCAGGGAAATGTTTTGTATGTTAGATTCTGATGGAACAAAAAAAACCAAGGGATGTAAAATTAAGAATATTGAACATTTTCTGGTACAAAATAACAAAACAAATACACGGAACGTCTTGCTTAGGTAACTATACAGTAAATGTCCTTAGTTTGTACCTTATTTTGTTGCCTCCATCTTGATTGCAAACTGGAAGTAGCTCCATAAGCACTTTGTAAAAGTACCTCAGAGTAAAATCTATGCCCATCACTGCAACTGTGTTTCCAGGAGAGATCTGGGAACTGAACACAGAACAGAAAAAGAATGAGAAAAGATCGAACACAAAATCAGTTTACCATAAAGCTAAAAACCCCTGCACTCTTAGTATCCGGCAAGGAACAAGTATTCTGCAAGGAACATACAACTTGCAGCCACCTAGCTGTTGCTGATATACAAACCCCAGCATCTTCCATCTAGAAAACAGCTGAGTGGCCAAAGGATGTATACTGTTGTATTAAACCACAGAATAAAGGTAGTGTTTACCATATGGGGCAAGCCACACTAATTGCTACTGCTAAAATAAAAGGGCTGGTTAGAGATAAGGATAGTGATAAGAAAGCAGGAGACAGAGATCAATATCTACTTAAGCAAAAGCTTTACTAATCAAATGTAGTAAATTGAATTGTGCTTGGTTGCTAAATGAAGCATTGCCACTAGAAATTTCTGCAAGTTACATTCCACTGACTAAGGGTAAGGCAACACTGGGCGTTTTGGGGAGATTTGGTCGCCTGGCGACTTATCGACTTTATGGCGGCCAATCTCCCCAAACGCCTTCCCTCACTCTGCGCCGGCTACATTAAAATATGCCAGCGCTAATCACACGTGGCAGTCGTTTTCCTAAGTATTCCGAAGTGGAAACTTCGGAAAACGAATCGCCGCTTGTGATTAGCACTGGCGTTTTTTCATTTTAGCCAGCAGAGTGAGAAAAGGCGTTTGGGAGATTGGTCGCCACAAAGACGAGGCGATTAGTCGCCAGACGACCAAATCTCCCCAAAACGCCCAGTGTGGCCTTCCCCTTCCCCTACATAACTCATGTATCATGAGTTAGTTTCAGAGATGCTATGTTGATAGTAGCTTTTGTTGCTTAAAAATGTGGCAAGCTGTCTTGGCTTCTAAACCTCATGGTGACCAAAAAAACCTAGGAGTCATAGCTTTAAAATGTCTGAATACAAAAGGGGTCATTTAATATTGACCAGGAAAGAAATGAATGCTTAGTGCAGCAAGACTCTGACACACAAGTTAGAGGACAAGAGGGTCACCCTCTGAAAAGAAGCAGAGACCTGTGGCAATTCTGTGAGCCAGGTAGGCAAAAAAATAGATATATTGTGCCTGTTTTTTACACTTAGCACACCGCATAGAAGGTCACGAATGACCCATTATAGCCTTAGCAAAGTAACTTTATCTGCCTGCTTCACCTAGTAGCAGAATGCAAAGTTTACTAATGAAATCGTCAAAGGTCTATCAGGGGACCAAAACTTGGTGAATAAAAATTCTTTATTTCTTTTCACAAAAGACCAGTGGGTTCAATACTTTTTGTTATGAGTAATTCTTTGCATCCTGCACCCTGCCATTGGTTATAAATGAGAAAGCAGCTACATATATTTCTAGCCAGTTCATGAACAAAAGAGGGATTTCTTTAATGGTTGCTGTACTTCCTACTAAGAGTTACAAGGTCAACAATGAACTCCTGCAATTAGATTTACTTAAAACTGACCCTCTGCTGATACATAGTACAGTATGCAAGCATGGGATAAAACATCCATCACTCGGACTCTGCTATCACTCGGACTGTGTCCCTCAAACAGGGAAACCAAGCTAAGAACAGTAGGATTAGCTAATTTAACAGATACTTTTTAAATCCTGACAATACTCCATACTGGAGAAGTACTAAGTTTGAATATTCAATAATACAGATTATCCTTACCTGGAGGAATGTATAGTGTGGCTTATGGTGACAACATAACCAGCTCCTCCAACATCCAAATACGGACCAGTAAAAGTGATCAACCCAGGGTTCGCCAAAGCATGCAAGTACCTAGTATACCAGAATTGAAAGCTATTAAACTCATTTATAAAATGCTTCATTATTGATCTCATCATTATCTGAATAAGATGATGACTGCCTTGAGCTAGTACTAGCATCATATTCTCTGACTTATGATTAATATTATGAACCTGAAACTTACCACTGTCTCCTAGTGGGATCAAATGCTTTGTCCATAAGAGAGCCAGGGTAAATTCTGAGCACCCCATTGGGTGTTGCTATGTAACGCCGCACAATGTAGCTGTTCAAGCTGCTCATTTCCATTTGGGTCATCCATTCATCTGTGACGTGACTGGTAGCCATGACTTCATTTCTGACAGAAAACTGAAAGAAAAAGTGCCACATAGCAGGGGTTCCCTTAAGACTCACACGGAAGCGCATTAATCTGCTCCTGGGGATTCCTAAAAAGACTTGGAATGATAATCTAATCCCAGTTACCTTTTATGTCTACTCAATGTGCATGATCTCAGCGGCATAAAGGAAAATTGTTTCTAAAGATATATACGGCACTAGCATAGCAATACATTTTTAGCTTGCATTTTTCAGGGTGTAAACCAACTATGGTCCATTTTATGTTTCCCCTTCTCTTTATTATTTGTATATGTATATGTATATTGCAAGAAACCCTAAAGTTAAAAAACCCTACCCCCCTACCCTACATAGACGCCCCTTAGCCTAAGTGTTACCCCGGGCAAATGCCCCCAAGTCTTACCCCTCCGTGCAGATTCTGTCCAGCGGAGTTCACTGGCGCCATCTTCTTCTCTTCGGTAATCTTCGGAATGACACTGGCGTATCGGCGCATGTGCAGTTGGAGCAATTTTCTGATTTGCAACCACTGCGCATGCGCCAAAACTCATAAAAAAAAAATCTTCATTCTGAAGATTATCAAAGCTGCTGAAGATGGCGTCTGTGAACTCCAATGCCTGAATCTGCACCGAGGGGTTAGTAAAACGTTAGGGGCATTTGCCCGGGGTAACCCTTAGGCTGGGGGGGAGGGTCTATGTAGGGTACGGTTTTTTTAACTTTTGGGTTTGCCTCTACTTTAAGGTTTGGCAGTTGGTCTGTATTGTTATTTTGCCTCTCCTCTTTGTATGTCTATGTTGCTAATAAATGTTGAAAGTTACAGGAGGGTACTTATAGGTGATATGTGATATTATGGCATTAGGATAAAAAAAATACGTTGTCATGCAGCAGCTAACTGTATTATTTTAATCAGCATTCTCACAATGCTCAATACAAAGTATATAAAAAACCAAAAACTCACCCAAAACCCACTACTAATCCCTTAATTGAAAAGTTCCATGGATAACCCCAACCCTACGATTATCATTCAAAAAGTGAGCATATTCATTTTAAAAACAAAAAGTAGCCCCCCATGTACAACAGCTCAATTGGAATCTACAACAGAAACCAATGCAAGAGTCAGTGATATCTAATTACTAGTACTATGGCAAGCAGCCCCCTCAAGCAATAAAAAAAATATTTTTAAATATTTATGCTTGTGTATAGAATTCTGTTATTTTCTTTATGCTAAAGATAACTGTGTGCCTTTAGATACATGAGCTAAAAAATACAATAATCAGTGCAATTGTTAAATAAGTTTTAACTATAACATTACATGCAGCTAAGTATTTTACCCCTCCATGTTTATACCCTATTTTTCATATAAGAATGATGTTATGGGGAATGTTGCCTACTATTTCTGTATTCGGACTCTCTAACAACAATATGGTAACTGCCTGACCACTAGCACAGGGATAGACTCCTGACCCTGTGTAGATTGTAGTGATATGATAAAAATTACCTTCAAGCCAGGATTTGCAATTAGTCGTGTATTATCACTCAGATATGCTGTATAGTGCTCAACCATCCGCTTGGTTTCAGGCTGACTCAGGTGCTCATAGGGTGAAGAAAAACTTCCAGCAGCTAACATTACAGTTGGACTTTCTGAAAGATTTAAATGACATTAGCAATTTAGTTAAAATGGTGTAATACAATTCTGGGAACACCCCAGAATTGTATCACACCATTTAACTTAATTGCTAATAACTATCGTCGCACAAATTTTACCAGTTACCTACCTAAAGTGGCAAGTTGCTTAAAATGGAGGCAGGCAGACGGCTGGCCTAAAAGATCAAGGCGATGATACAATAATTTGCTACTGGGGACAGTGTTCAGGTTTTTTAGTTGTTTGACTGGTATCTCAGGTTGAATTACTACGATGCAAAGAATGAAGGATGTGTCCTGAACCTAGAGCAAAAGTGCAAACAGATAAAAAAAATGGATTGCAATGGGCTTTGACAACACAGCAGAAATAGGTTACAGGCAAGTAGTTTGTTCATAATAATAATTTTAAAAAAACTGTTGACTTTGGGCACCTATTTTCAAAATAAAACAATGACATTTGAATATACCAAAAGAAAATGGGAATACATATTTGGCAAATATTTTTAAATCAAAACTCACCGAAGACTACTGACCAAACACCACTAAATAGGAACACTAATTTGTATATTCAAACTTTAGATAAACAAAACAGTTTCAGTTTCATAAAC
Organism: Xenopus petersii; assembly: GCA_038501925.1. NCBI lineage: Eukaryota > Metazoa > Chordata > Amphibia > Anura > Pipidae > Xenopus > Xenopus petersii. The sequence continues at coordinate 67,379,081 of CM076679.1, forward strand.
CATTTGAGAATGCTATGTATTATTTGAGAACGCTATGTATTTGTGAAAGATGCTCTGGACAGTATGCACTTAACTTAAGTACAGTCATTTAGGTAATGTTCTGTTTTAAAGCATATAGAATACACTGTTAGTCTAGATCTTTATTTGTACCATTTTCCAAGCGTAGCTGACATTATATGCTTCTTTTCCAGGGTCTCGCAGCTTGTTGATGTGCCAAGACAGCGATGAGTTTACAGGCACTGTAATAATCTGGCTGCCCAGAGGGAGGCTACATGGGAAACAGACACCAGTAAGTTCCATGAAAGGAAATATTAGAATCAAGCTGACAGAAAGCTAACTGAGCACTCTCATTGCATTGACAATGCTTGTGATGTGTGCAAGTTCCACCACAACTCATCACATAGCTTCAATTGCGTATTTGGTATTGCAAAACAACAGACAAAAAGAAAACATTGTACCCCAGGGGAATAAAGAGGGCTTTGTGATAAACTACAAATTCCTATTTGGCAAACTAGACATACTTGTTTGAGAGAAAGAGGGTGTGTATGCTGGGGAACACTACAGGTACTTCTGCAGATTTCCTTACAAAGAGTAAAGCTGGCCATAGACGCAAAGATCCGATCGTACGAATCGTGGATTCGTACGATTTTCGGACCATGTGTGGAGAGTCCCGACATTTTTCGTCCGTCGGAGATCGGTCGTTTGGTCGATCGGACAGGTTAGAGAATTTCTGTCGCCTGCCGATAATATCTCTGCGTGTATTGCCGATCGTACGATTTTCAGAGGGAGACTGTCACTAGTGTTGTCAGACATAAGTATCGTACGATTGCTGTCAGGGGCAGAACATTGGCTGATCTGTTCTAATTTGATCGGAATGGTAAAGACTTTGATCTGAATGGTTAGTGGAGGGTCGGGAGATGGGAAAGTCCGATCGTACGTTGATTCGTACGATCGGATCTTTGCGTCTATGGCCAGCTTTAGTGTCAACAGAAAGAGTGTTTAAGGTTCTAAAAAAAAGAGAGAGAACTTCAGGTCTTCACAGACAGTAACATTAATAGGCATATTATCTATATGTTTTACCCCATGTAAAACATCCATCAATGTTAAAATAAATGCAGTGTGTCAGTTTGCTGTACTTAAGATATTCACTTTTCCTAAAATTACATACTTGGCTATTGAGTCTGTTTTCCTATAACTTGGTTAAATGTGTAACTAAATTGTGCCCCAACTAAATAAGACTTGTTGTGTGCCCCTGCCAAAGAAGTGGAGGGTGGCTGCCAGAGATATTAAGATAGTAATTATAATGGGGTTGTAAATTAAAACTGTTGGCACACAGGGCATTTTCAGCCAGCGGATATACCATGCCATTTCCGATTGACTTGAGAGGAAAATTCCTGAAAGCACCAGAACTGGTAATTTTCAGCAGAAAAAAAGTTGTTATGAGCATTTATCATCAACCTGTAACACTAGTCTTATTGCTAGATTACTATATGTATACCGACTTTTTATTGACCTCCACAGATTAAGTTGTTGCAAGTATGGTGCCTTCACCACAAATATACTAAAGACAATCTCCTCTTCTAATGAAACTATACAATTATGTAATGCTTTATATTACCTGAGGATGTTCTGACGCACCAAGGCAAATTTGGGGATATTTTCATAATGTATGATATCTGTGTGCAGTGGAGGTTCTACCAGTAAGTAAGGTCTTGTGAGTGAAGGATGCATCAGAGTGTAACCTTGGAGGAGAAAAGATTTTAAATAAAATGTTAAAAGCAGCATAAGCACCAAAAATAAACCACTCATCACATGCACTAATTAGGTCAGGTACAAATTTAAATAACCTTTTAAATGTTCACATAAAATGGCATTTTTGTTTATTTCATATGATGGAGAATTGTTTATTAATATATTTTAATACAGTAAAGGCAAAAAAAAAAAAAACCTTACCTTTGTTATCTATCAGAAAGGTATATGATGCCAAGGAATCCTGGTAGTAGGTCACATCTTCAAGGATATATGCAAGGTTAACATCTACTCCAACAATTCCCAACAATAAGTTTCCAAAGTAACAAGGCTTGCTGACTGTCATGATCAAACCTGCAAAAGACAACAACACAAAACAGTAAATATTATAGAATGGCATTACAGAAATCCCATCTGAGAAAATAATTCTAGATTTGGTCAAGACCAACCAAAGTTGCCCTAGAAAAGGCAACCAGTATGGCAAAGCCCAACGTATTAATGCAATTATAATAAAAAAGAATGCTACATGGATATAATTAGTCACGCTACTTTTCTAATTTAAAGGACAAAAAGTATAAGACAATTACCATGTAAAATTTTTAACTTAAATGCATTAATTTTAGTTTAGTTATAACACTTTTAGTTTAGCAATAAAACTGTGCAATCCTATAATGGATGCAACATTAGTGCACTAACTACTGCTGAACAATATGCTTATGGTCTACCAGTACAGGCTAATCAATAAATAGAGAAGGAATTTATTTACATCCACATTTGCTGCTTTATTATGGATACCGCAAAAAAAAAAATCTAGTATTGAAAATATATAAATTCTCTTACCATCACCCATTTCATCAGTGAAAGGCAGACTAAACACAGCTTCATCAATCATTCGATTGGGAAGATTGGTATAAAATCGTCCCACAGTCGTCTCCAGGTTGCTGAGCTGGTTTAGCACCATCATGCTTCCCTTTGTAACAGGAAGCCCTGTCTTGTCAGACACACCATACTTTGCCGAGTTTTGCTCTGCCAGGTCACGAAGAAATGCTAATTCCTTCAAACCTGTAACTCCCTCTGAAGAAGAAACATAATTAAATATTAATAGTGCACTTCTGAACAAATATTCACTGAATTAGTTAATAAATATGCCAACTAATAAATGTCTGGCAGCTGTTAGAACTGATAACATAGTTGCTAATACTCCAGAGATGCTGCTGAAAAAAAAAATCAACTAAATGTTGCAAAATTTAAACAGTTTAGAGTCTGCACCTGAATTACTGAGCTGCCAAACTACCTTCCCAGAATTTTGGGGATCCTCATGAAAAACAACATTTGTTTACTTCTTTTACTTAAGCAGTTGCCTTTCTTTTCTACCTGGTGTAAGTTACTTTAACAAAAAGTAAATCTGCTGACTTAAATGCAAGATATCTGTAAATTTTGTGTTTCATACTTCCCCACTCCATTGAGGGGAGTAATTCTGTGCATATGCTGCCAAAAGTATGTTAAAACAGTAACAATTTATTTCACTGGGAGGTGGCTAAAATATTGGTACACCCCTGTGAAATGTTCTTTCTTTGTCTTTTCCCATTTTGATGTAATGGGAAAGACATAATGACTAAATCACCTTACCTGAGCAACACAATTTTTCTGACTTCAAATCTGATTTATGGTCTTATATTAAACTTAAAAAAACAAAAAAACAAAACAAATAAAATGTGTGCCTCTACAGAGAAGTTTCCTTTACATTAAATGGTTCAAATACATTCCAGCAGATTCTTACTAAGGAAACACTCAATAAGGAGCTCAAACTTTTGCCAATGCTTGTATATACGACCTAGATTATTTTCGAAACATTATCTTCATAAAGTCAAAAGAGTTTATTTGCAGAACTCTCTACATCCTTTATTCTCACCATTCATAATAGCGTAAGTTAATATCATGACAGAATTGTTCAGCAGACTGTTCGCTTCGCTTATGACACGTAAAGTAGCTTTTTTATCCTCTTCAGAAGAATCCTTAGATGTAATACCAGATGATAAATAGATAATCATAATGTCTGTATCTTAAAAGAAAGGAAGAAATAAAGCAAACATTAAAATTGGTGTAAATGATTTCCACATAAAACTATAACCTACTAAAATTACTCAGTAATACTTGTTCTAGTTACTGTGTTATAATACATGGAACTCTATGTATCATATTATTATACTTGAACTACTTTAAGACTGTGGGACATTTGACTGACTTTATCAGGCCAAAAAGGGCCAAATCTAAACTTGAAGCACATGTAATGGTGATGGGTGGACTGCTGCTCACAAACACTCAAGCCTGTGACCACCTTGTGTGCTTGTTGTTCACCTTTCAACATTTTAGTTGGTTTCAGATAAAGACTTTTTCAAATTACTTCCGATTTTCTAGTTGCAGCCGTTTTTCTATTATTGAAATCTAAAGGTTAATAGATTCATTCAAAAGGTTAATTTTTTATCTTCTTATGTCTTTCTGAAGCAGCTCTGGGATGGGGGGTCGCTGACCATGTAAACTGTTCTAAACTGATACATTAAGGGGCAGATTTATCAAAATGTGAGTTCAGATTTGAATAAATAAAAACTGACAAACATTCTATTCATTCTTATGGGATTTTTGGAAGCATATTTCTTAGATGGGGAGTTTTAATTTTCACCTATTGATAAATATGCTTCATAAAACCCATAGGAATGAATAGCACATGGTTAAGTTTTTATTTATTAAATTCTGAACTCACAATATCTGCCCCTAAATTGATAATTTGTTGTCCCTGAGTTTCATTAAAGACAGCTGTTACAATTGATACAATAGTAACTAATATTCACAGAAGTGTCTGCAGAATGTATTAAGTTTAGCAAACATTAACAATTGCTAGAATTAAATGTAACAATTCAGAGTGCGCATGGATCATTGAGCTGCCAGACTGAAACACCAGGGACAGGAACATGAAACTTTAGACGGTAAAAAATAAAAAGTAACTGAATAAAGGCTTTATTTCTGTCGAACAATCAGAAAGCAACTGAACTGAAAAAAAGTGTTTGGAAAGTGAACAACCCCTTTAAGGCAACACATTTTCCATAGCTATTTGTGAAGCAATCAATGGCTGAGACATTTTGACTAAAATTGTTTTTAGCATACATGTAATTCTTTGATCATTTTAAATGATTGTTTAATGTATACACAAATGTATTGTACAGCACTACAGAACGTACTGGCACTTTACAAGTGTGTTAATATTATTATATATCTTGTTATTATTATTATACTATATAAAAAAAAAAGTACAAACAAAATAGTTTCAAGTCACATGTATATATAAGTTGTTAAAGGTACTCAAACTGCAGGATATTAAAAACAATACCATATTTACATTTGCTTTGGAGAAACAGAATGGAGTGGTGCTAAGCACAAGGTTATTACAAAATATTCTCTGTTTTTCCAATATTGTGCAGTTACTACAGTTATATGGATTGACATTAAAAAAACATAACATACATGTATATATATATCTATTGTAAAATTTATTTCAGAAGACAGACCATAAAAAGGAAAGTAATATTAATTTCATAAATAGTCAAAAACCTTTGCAGCAAATGTGAAGGGAAACTATACCCCCTTTACCAGAATTCCAAAATGACATGTCTTGGACATTGTGTATCGCAGACAGAGTATTAATACCTGGGCAGTGTAATGACTGCAACTTTAAAGGGATGCTGTCATGATTTTTATTCCTAAACTACACGTTTACACTACAAATACTTCTATCTACAAAAATTCTGTATCACCTCACTACATTCAAAATAGTACAATCTTTACAATCAAAAACATTATTCTACTGTTGTCGTATCTCGTTCTGGAGCTCACTTATCCTGCCAGATCTAAAAAATGAAACAAGTCACCAAAATTCTTACTTGCATGAATTCTTGTGCCATTATTGGTATTTCTAATCAGTTGAAAAGCTTTCTGAAATCCAAGTGCATGTTGAGTAGGGCTGTCTGAAGACTTAACAGAAGATACAAAGCTTGCCATTTCTCTCTTGGTTTCGCTGGTGGCAGGAGACAGGAACGTCTTGTAACACTGATCCAGAGAGCATGTTCTCACAACATCAGCTACAGTTAGAACGGAGATCTGCACAAGAGTGAATCATCTGCTTAACACCACCACATATACAGCAAATAGCAACGCATTTAAATGTGTAATACATTTGGAAAGAACAGCATTACTTTTTGGGCCCAAAAATGACTGCTTTGCCATGTATCTAAAAAGAAAATATCTAAGAGAAGGTGTGTGTTTTTTATATTTCTTGTGTGTAATTCTTTAAATGCAGGAAGATGTATTCTTTACATGCTTTGAAACTGAGGACACTGGCCAATTTTGCTGCCAGGGTATGTGTAAGTATACTGGTCAACAACCTCTCCATTTACCCACTTGCTTGAACAGGCAAATTTACATGTATGTAACGTATCAGAGCTCATTATACCATGCACATTGACAACAGCCTACCTATTGTTCTAGAAACTGGCTTGTAGAAGATGCATGCTATTGGAGGATACTTGCCAAGATGAAAGTTATGCTATATTTTACAAAGCTTGTTCAAACACCTTGCTAAAACATATTCTTCTTTGCAGACTTTAGCCGTACAAATATATTACTGTTGATAAATTATTTAATTGCTCTGTTTGGTGCACAGAAATCAATCGCTTTAAAGTTACTTATTCAAAGTTACTGTCCCTTTGATGTTAAAGATTAAAATTGTTCCTTATAAAAACGGGAAAAATGCTTACTTTGTCATGTTCATCGATTGAATTCAATATAACATGCGCTGCGTCTCTTGCGATCTGGAGTTGAGTCTCTGTAATGGAAGCTCCATGGTCCACAATGACTACAATATGTTTTGACTGGGGGCGAACCGTGGACACATAGACTGGTCTGTAGGGGAAGTAATTGTGTTGATTGGAATTTAATATTTAGTATTTTAGTAGTATTCTACCCCCACAAAATGTTGCCCTTTAAATACAACAATGCTTTGCATAGAATTTGGACATATGCTCAATTCCTAACAGCAGAACAGGAGACAGACATCTTCAAACAGATTGTTTGGCCACTTGTGTCTAAAGTGTTTCTAGCAAGAATTTCAAATATTGCACTAGAAGCCACTCAAACAAACAAATGTGTTGGTTCAAGTAACCTTCGACCATTCTGAAGTGAATCAAAGGGGAAGGGACAGTTAAGGTTACATATATTAATTTTAACACCAATCATCACTATATAAATAACTCAATATTCACTCAGCCCTACGACTCCTGACAGCACTGGGTAGACTCCAGATAATAAACCGTATACATATATACACACATACGTACTCATCGTGGCATTCAAGAGTCAGCCAATAAAAGTAATCTAAGAATAATCTCAGATACTTATCTACATAAACATCTTGTCAAATGAGCTGCAACATGTGGCTGGGAAATGAGCTGATTCAGCAGCTGTAGCAGGTCAATAGAACAATTTATTGTGCTGCTTGTGCATACAGAAAAGCAAGCAAATTAAGTAATCATTAGTTGTTTCATTATATATGATAAATTAGCAACAAGTAAGGAACATAAAGAAAATCTTTCAACATGTTCAAATGGAACTACTACTTAGTCTATTTTTGTAACCGCAACCAGGGATAAAGGAAGTGCACTGCAATTTATATTCTGTGAAAATAGCAATAACATCTGGGTTTCTCTACAGAAGGATCAACTATTGATCAATATACACACAGAACACATTAACCTGAAAGATAGGAATACATGGCCTTATTATTATAATAGCCATTAAAACACAATGATGCAGAGATTTACATTTTATCATTACTCATATCAGAACCTATGCTAGACTTCATAAGGAATTAGTATGTTGGTAGAATGAGTGCTTGGTTTTAATAAGAAATAACATTTAAATGAAAAATATATGCTTTCTATTTTGCATTATAAAAACTCCATGCCAGACATTAGCCTTAATATTTAGGTAATTGTAATTCTCTTTATTTTTTTTACTCTACTACTAATCCTATTAAAAGCAGGACATACATCCAGTGTGACATTCTTATTTTAAAAATTATCTCCTTAAAGGCAACTTTTTTTTTTTTTACTGGTATGGGACCGGTTGTGTACAAATGCTCGGGACCTGAGGTTTTCCAGATAAGGGGTCTTTATGTAATTTGATATGCCATTCTTTGTCTGTTTAAAAGAACGGTAACACCAAAAAATTAAAGCGTTTTAAAGGAATGACAATATAATGTATTGTTGCCCTGCACTGGTAAAACTGGTGTTTGCGCTGTAGAAACACAACTATAGTTTATAGCGGCAGCCATTTAGGGCAGACATACTCAGATTTGGGGAGATCTAAATCACCGGTGGGATGGCACTCTGAGCGGTTTGTTTTCCGAAGTCGTCTGAAGTTTCCTTGTGAAGCAACTTCGGAAAACGAAGTGCACCTTTTGCCATCCCGCCGGCAATTTACATTCTAGCCGACAGGAGGCAGTTCAGGGAGATTAGTCACCCCAAAGAAGAGGAGATTTGTCGCTGGGGGACTAATCTCTTCAAATCTGAGCGTGTCTCTGCCCTTAAAAGGGAAGGAAACCTAGTCGGCGCTAACCCCCCACCCTCCCTCCCATTTGTTGCCCACCCTCCCTCCGCCGTTCAAAGCAGTAAGAAGATGTCGTCTGTGAACTCCCTGGACTGGACCTGCGCAGAAGGGTAAGTAACAAGTTAGGGGTATTTGCCCAGCGGAACGGGTAGGCCAGGGGGGAGGGTGGGCAACAAACGGGAGGGGGGGTGCCCCCATGACTACACAGCAGCTTGTTTATATAAACTATAGTAGAGTTTCTGAGACAAACACACCAGTTGTACCAGTGCAGCGCAACAATACATTATATTTTCATCACTTTAAAACACTTTCATGTTTTGGTATTACTGTTCCTTTAAATCATTTAAACATTTAATAAACCCAATAAAATAGTTTTGCCTCAAATAAGGATTAATTATATCTTAGTTTGGATCAAGTATTGCCTCAAATAAGGGTTAATTATTTCTTAGTTGGGATCAAGTATTGTCATAAATAAGGATTAATTATATCTTAGTTGGGAGCAAGTACAAGGTAATGATTAATTATTACAGAGAAAAAGGGAATAATTTTCAAATTTTGTTTAAAATGGACTCTATTGGAGATGACCTTCCTGTAATTTGGAACTGTCTGCATAACGTATCCCTATAATGCACTGTTCCTGGTGATTAATATCAGAATTTCAGCAAAAGGTCCCCATCTGCCTGTCACCAAGATCTATGGGAAACAAACTGCCTAAAGCATATGCAACAATGGACCTGCTCAGAAAAACTGGGAAAAGTTAGCTATTAGTAAGGCTAGCGCCAGAAGATTTAGGTTCCTCCACAGGCAGATAATCTGCTGCCCTGCTGCTCTTCTTTTCTTAAGAGAGGGCAGATTTCAGTGTGAAAGGCAATATGTTGAGTTTCAGACCAAATTCCATCGCATCTGCCTGCATCCGAGTGGAGACAATGTTTCTGGGTGCAGGCAGAGTAGGAGCAAAGGAGTGGATTCTCGGCAGAACGAGATCCACAATCACCTTGTCGTAGCCTTAGAATCACAGCATTGTTTACTCAGTTTAGTATTTATAAAAGGTAAATTTAGTTCTTTTGCTTTATAGTACATAAAAATGTAGCAAGTTTAATGATGTGAGGTCTCCTGCAAATGACCTATATTCTTTCTTTTTAATATTGTTTGTCTTAATTTACCCTGCAAAAAAAACCCGATATATTTCAGGATAGTTACATTTAAGCAATAAGAAACCACATGAAATCACTTAAAATGACCTGGTAAATCCAAAACATTCTCATTAGTACTAATGCTGTATACCTGCTGCGATGCTCATAGCTGCTTTTACATCGGAACTTGTGTGCAGGGAAAACTGTGAAAATACCTTCTTCTGAGCTGAAATACTGCCATTTGATTCCAGGGTTGGATTTCAGATTGTCAGCAAGCACTAACAACACAGAGGAAAAAATATGAGAACTAAAACCTGTAAAAATTTTGCATGCTTTCAAAATATCTGTGGACTAAATAAATGCTTTCTATGAGACTGTTCAGATGTATGGTTGCCATACAGTTTCCATTTTTTTTTTTTAAACAAAGCCCCGTACAGCTTTAACACTGTTCTCTGGCTTGGACAAGTGGCAACTGTAAATTTGCTGTACACAGCTATGAAATCTCCAGCAAAAATATTGACTGTATGAATGGTTTTAACATGGTACAATCATAGCATGTACATCTCTAACATGGCAGTTAAAGTAGGGTTACCCACTTTTCTGGAAAAAAAAATACAGGCCTTCCTATATATTTATCTTTTTTCCCTAATAATAAAATTGGGATCAGCCATCATTTTTCCCGGCCAGGCAGGTAAAATACTGGCCAGGTGGCAACGCTAAGTTAGAGAGATCTTAAATCCAGAATTTGACTTTAAAGGGCAAGTCAAACTCAAAATAAAAATTTGTTCAATAAAAGAAAACATAATTGTAAGCAACTCTGTAAGATACATTACAAAGTTATTGGTATACAGTATGTATTGCTATTGAAAGCAATGTTTGTCTGTCCATTTGCGAATAAGGAAGTCTGGAGAGTCTTTGAAAAGTGTGTCGTTTTTATTATCGCACTACATGTTTCGGACCCAACAGGTCCTTCCTCTGATGCACCAGAGGAAGGACCTGTTGGGTCCGAAACATGTAGTGCGATAATAAAAACTACACACTTTTCAAAGACTCTCCAGACTTCCTTATTCGCTTATGTTACTGAGGTGGAGATGGCTACTCCATTGGTCTGTGGAAGAGTCTGATAACTTGAAAGCTACTGGTGGATCACTGAGAAAACCATTTCGAGTTACATTGTCTGTCCATTTCTATTCTCTGACCTGATGGCCCAGACTGTTGATACAATGTAATACAAGGTGGCTGATTAACAGACCTGTCTTCACATGGGCATAAAGAATAATTTCGGTATTAAGGCAGTACTATGGGGCAAATTCACTAAGATTCGTAGTTGCGCCAGGGGTAACTTCGCCGCACTTCGCCAGGCGCAGTTTCGCCAGCGCTTCGCAAATTCACTAAAATCCGAAGTTGCACTCAGGGGTAGTGTAAGGTTACGAAGTTGCGCTAGCGTTGATTCGCTAAGTGAAGCGAAGTTACGCTAGCGATGGTTAATTTGCATACGGCGCCAAATTCAAATTTCAATGGAGGAATACGTAGAATCACTACAAATGCCTGGGAAACCTTCAAAACATCAAATAAAAATTTTATTTTGCCCTACACATGTGCCCACTGTATAGGTAAGTTGCCATGAGTCAGGAAATGTAGGGGGGAAGGAGGGGAGCCCCAAAAAATTTTTTGATCTTTTTCAGCCTATCACCCATAATGTAGAAAACACGCCAGCGTTTTTTGGGACTTAGAAAAAAATGACTTTTTTTGAAGCAATCCCTATCTACTCTATTGCGCTTCGCCTGGCCTGAGGTGGTGAAGGAAGTCTAGTGTAAAAGGTAACGTTCAGTACACTGCGCGCGTTAGTGAATTTGTGTAGTTACGTCCGTAGCGAAAATTCGCCAGGCGTAAGGGTGCGAAGTAACACTAGTGAATCTACGCCAGCGTTCGTTAATGAATTTGCGCAGTAACAAAAATGCCAAACGCTAGCGAAGTAACGCTAGCGTTCGGCGCTTAGTGAATTTGCCTCTATGTGTCTACACATGAGGCATGTAAATACCTTCTGTTACACTGCATGTCTTGCATGTGAAGGGCTTTTTAAACACATCTCACCCTAACTAGGTTAGTTTCTCTGAGGAACTTAAAACTTTTGCAACATCTGAAAAAGGAGTTAAGGTGCCCATACACTGAGAGATCCGCTCGTTTTGCGATGTCATCAAACAAGCGGATATCTCCCTGATATGCCCACCTTGAGGCATCTTAACGAATAGCAATAGGCGGCCGCGATCCAACGGGATTTTTTGTCCCATCAGATCGAGATCTGGCCGACTTTCGCCCAGATCTCGATCGGTGAAGCCCGTCGGGGGGCCCCCATACACGGCCAATAAGCTGCCGACACGGTCTGTCGGCAGCTTTTATCGGCCCGTGTATGGCCACCTTAACTTGGAAAGTTACTCAGAATGATGTTTTTTTTATTAGGCAATTTTTTTATTTTGGGATTGACTTGCCCTTTAAATAAGAACCACATGATAATTTGCAAAAGTTCTGCCAGACATTTTCTGATGGGTGCCTGTCAAGCTCTTGAGGCTTTATCTGACCTATTAACATCTATATTATTATTCTCCCCTCCTTTATTACAGCCTCATTCTAAACACCATCAATCAAGTGTATTTATAGTAACCAAGTGTTTACTTCACTGATGGGGTCAGTTTCTAACACACTGAAAGATGAACTGAAACCATGAACTTTGAATCCTACAGATTATTTCTAAACAATCTGTAAGTGCCTGGAGCTGTGCCCCTCATGAATGTAAACAGGGAGCTAGTAACGGCTTTTAGCAATCACAGTATAGGGAACACAATAATGTAAATTAACATTTTCCTTCTACTTTGAACATTCCATCAAGAACACTTAAAAGGGCAAGTATTACTAAAATATGAGAACAGTTATACTTACTAATAATGTATGTGCATTGAATAAAAAATACTGTTCTGCCCAGCTCCCAGTGCTAGTGCTTGAAAAGGAGCAAAGTGGACCCTGATCTTTTAAAGCATATTATAAGCGGAAGGTCTATGGGACATGGCTGTTTGAGGACCCATGCCATCTGACAGACAACAGTGGTGGTCAAAGTGATAACATCCACCTGTCAACACTTCTAATGTCAATCAATTAGAGATGCACCAATCCACTTTTAGGTTTTGACTAATCCTGAAACCATTGTGAAAGCTTTGGCCGAATACCAAACTGAATCCAAACCCTAATTTGCATATGTACATTAGGGAAACGAGGAGGAAAGACAAACATGCGCACAGTGCACAGTTAAAAGAATTCTTTACTTCCTTGTTTGTGTAATAAAATGTAATGTAATTTTTTTGATTTGGATCTGGATATTGCTAAATACAAATCCTTTCAAAAAAGGCTGAATCTTTGTCGAATCTTGAACCGATTCCTGGATTCGGTGCATCCCTTAAATTAATAAAAGGCACCTTGTCCAAGTTCTGTGCAAAAATGTAGCTTCACAGAGGTAATTACAGATATACTGTATGTTTATGACAATCTGTCAAGATTCTTTAAAGGGGTGGTTCAGTTTTAAGTTAACTTTTAGTATGTTATAGAACGGCTAATTCTAAGCAACTTTTCCATTGGTCGTCATTATTTATAGGTTTTTAATTATTTGCCTTCTGACTCTTTCCAGCTTTCAAATGGGGGTCACTGAAACCATCTAAAACAAACGATCTATAAGGCTACACATTAAATGTTATTGTTACTTGTTATTGCTCATCTTTCTATTCAGGCCCTCTCCTATTATTCATATTCCAGTCTCTTATTCATATTGATGCATGGTTGCCAGGGTAATTTGAACCCTTGCAAACAGACTGCTAAAATTGCAAACTGGAGAGCTGCTGAATAAAAAGCTAAATAACCAAAAAAACACAAATAATAAAAAATGAAAACCAATTGCAAATTATCTCAGAATATCACTCTAAACATCAGGGGTGCCCAAAAGGTAGATCGGGATCTACCAGTAGACCTTTAGCTGGTGATCAGTAGATCTCAAGTCACTGTCTAGTCTTAAAATCTACAGCTTGTCTAAATCACCCTTCTGTTTAATTCAGGTATTTATTCTGTTATGGTTACATAAGGAATAGTTTATAATAAATAATTAATATTGTTATTATAATAATACAATGATATAATAACACATAATAAATAATAACATTCTTAAATATAGCAATATGTATAACTTTACCCATAAATCAATATAACATTTATGCAATACAAAATGCTAACAATGCGATTATGGATGTAGATCATAATGGGACAGCATCACTAAAAATAGACCTTACATTAATAAAGTATGGGCACGGCTGCTCTACATCATACTATAAGTTCATGTAAAGGTGAACAACACCTTTAATAAGTCAGTCATTATAAATGATCATCTATACTAAAGATTCATTTTTTCCTATAGTACCCCTTTAGGCCTCTTTCCATTCCCATATGCAGCAGCACTTTGGTTAGCATTTATAACTGAGATTGCCACTTGGATTGGTGTACACAATTTTTCTTTCTAGCAGCCTGGTTTACTGCAGCTGTTGCCTGAGGCATGGGAGTATAAATACACCTTTGCACAATATAATGTAAAAGCAAAACAAATATACGTTGAAATTAAATGACCAATTATGGTATGTTACCAACCTGAGTTTAAATCTCGCCCTGGATTAAATGCTCGACTGTTTACAGTAGTAGAAAGTCTGTCGCAGCTAATAGTTTTGGACACATTTGTATTAAAATTCCCATCAAATCTGAAATAAAATAAATGTAATCTTACTATTTCCATGCAACAATAAAATGTAAAAGTACAAATATCACCATTAAGAACCAATATGTAAATGTAGGACAACAAACTCTCATTGCGATTTGCCTATACAATATTGGGCAACTACTGTTTAATCCAGTAAAAAGTATAAAAATAAAAACTGGATAAATAGGCTGTGCAAAATAAAAAATGTTTCTAATATAGTTAGTTAGCCAAAAATGTAATGTATAAAGGCTGGAGTGACTGGATGTCTAACATAACAGAACACTACTTCCTACTTTGCAGCTCTCTTGGTTTCCACTGATTGGTTACCAGGCAGTAACCAATCAGTAACTCGAGGGGAGGCCACATGGGTCATAATTGTTGCTTTTGAATCTGAGCTGAATGCTATGGATCAATTGCAAACTCACTGAACAGTTATGTACCATGTGGCCCCCTTCTTCAAGTCACTGACTAACTCAGAGTTACAAAGCTGAAAAGCAGGAAGTTCTGTTATGTTAGACATCCAGTCACTCCAGCCCTTATAGATTACATTTTTGGCTAACTAACTATACTAACATTTTTTATTTTGCACAGCCTCTTTATACAGTTTTTTTTTTCACTGGACTGTTCCTTTAATGAATTCTGTGCCAGACAGAACAGCACCTGTAAGGTAAGCCCCACAAGTCATCCTTCAATAAAAAGTAACTACTTCTAAAAGGCATGAGAGAGGCAAGCTCCTTTCCCAAAGAGTTAAAATAATGGCAGTTGGGTGGATGGGCACTTCTGCTGATGCAGTGTGCATGCACACACAATGACAGGAATGACAACAGTCAAATGTATCCCTTGAAAAGCAAAACAAGGTTGCCTTCAATGGGGAGAAAAACACATTTATTTAACCGTAATTGGTTTCCTCGCTTACTTTCATCAGATCAAAAAGCCGCCTGAAATTCATTTTCAAGGGAAGTTACATTAAGGAAGGAAAAAGTGGGGGAGAAATAGAAGAGGGGAAAAGTGCCTTCTGTATTCACTTTAATGAAGAACTGATCGAAACTGCATCCCAAGGGAGAAAACAGTGCAGTGACTCCCACTTTGATCTCCTCCCCACAGAGAAATCCGCTCCCTGCATGGCTTGCAAGATGTTCGTTTGATTGACATCTGCTCTGATGTGCAGACTGCTTTGAACTTCAGACATTAAATTCCCATCAGGCCACAGTCATTTTTATTCTCCTTCAACAGGATTTACAAGCAGGAGATCAGCAATGTAGAAGATAAAATAAAATTGCAGATGCTTTGAATCTTACATCAAGCTAGTGCTAACTTCGGCTGGGACTATTTTTGATGTGGCCTAAATTCAGTGTAAATTGCAGGTTCACTTAAATATTAGCATTTTAAGATTTGTATTTCTTACATTTATAAGAAAACAAAAACAACAAAGGAGCTAACTTTGCAATTAGTATAAGGCAATGATTGTTTAAAGCCAAAGCATGTTTAAAGGGAACAGTAACACCAAAAATAAAAGTGTTTTAATGGAATGACAATATAATGTAGTGTTGCCCTGTCCAGGTTAAATGGGTGTGTTTGCTTCAGAAAGACTATTATAGTTGATATAAACAAACTGCTTTTATAGCCATGGGGGCAGCCAATCAAGCACAGGATACACAGTAGACAGCAGATACATTCTGAAGAATCCCATTGTATACTACAGAGTTTATCTCTTATCTGCTCTGTATTCTGTGCCTTTTCTCCTTTTCCTGCTTTGAATGGCTGCCCCAATGGCTACACAGCAGCTTGTTTATATAAACTATTGTAGAGTTTCTGAAGTAAATACACCTGTTGTACCAGTGCAGCGCAACAGTACTTTATATTCTATTTACTTCAAAACAGTTTAATTTTTTGGTGTTACTGTTCAGTCACTTTTTAGTATTAAGTGTCACATAAGGCATTTTTATCCATGCAATAGTATTGTTTCTGGTGCGTGTGAGATATTAAAGGGGTGATCCGCCTTAAATTAAATTTTTTGTAATATTTTACTGTACTGCACATGTGCAGGTCAGTCTAAAGGTGGCCATACACGGGCCGATAAAAGCTGCCGACAGACCGAGTCAGCAGCTTATTGGCCCGTGTATGGGGGCCCCCGACGGGCTTCCCCGATCAAGATCTGGCCGAAAGGCGGACAGATCTCGATCAGATGGGACTAAAAATCCTGTCGGATTGCGGCCGCATCTGTTCGTTGATGCGGCCCCGCGATCCGACCGCCCATTAAGGCATCGTTAGGATCCGATCGTTGGGCCCTAGGGCCCACGATCGGATCAGCCCGATATTGCCCACCTCAAGGTGGGCATATCGGAGGGAGATCCGCTCTTTTGGCGACGTCGCCAAACGAGCGGATCTCTCCAAGTATGGCCACCTTAAGTCTCCTCAGGGATGCCTGTGAAAGTTAAGAAACATGGTGTAGAGGAGCACCAGTGTGGGAGAATTCCAATATTAAATTCAAAGGGGTATACCCTAATAAATGGGAACAATGAATTGAGCTTTCCTTGTAAATACACATTTTACAAACTATCTTTCAATATTAGCAGATAATTACCCATAGTGCAATACCTTATTCCATTGAAATGCTTTTAGGGATGCACACAATTTCAAATGACTATAGATCCTCCATAGAAGATATAGCAAAATACTGAACCAAATCGGAAATCGAATTTATACATTCACGTTTTAGCACAATCAATAACATTTCATTATCTGTAAATAACATTCTCCTTATATTTCTGCTATGTAAGCTGGTATTAAGGCTCAGAACCAGTAAGTGAGTAACTAATGATTTAGCCCAGTCGTCCCCAACCAGTAGCTCGTGAGCAACATGTTGCTCACCAACCCCTTGAATGTTGCTCCCAGTGATATCAAAGCAGGTGCTTATTTTTGAATTTCTGGCTTGGAGGCAAGTTTTGGTTGTATAAAAACCAGGTGTGCTGCCAAACAAATACTCCTCTAGGCTACCAGTCCACATAGGGGCTACTAAACAGCCAATTACAGCCCTTATTTACATCCCCATGGATTTTTCCATGCTTGTGTTGCTCTCCAACTCTGTTTTTACATTTAAATGTGGCTCTTAAGTAAAAAAAAGGTTGGGGACCACTGATTTAGCCAAATCTGATTCTTACACACAGAGATTAGATTTGTCTGAATCCTAAATCAAATAACGAAATCAGGGATCTGTTGTGAAGCACTAGTATGTTTACTAAAGCTAGGTGACATAAGTACCAATACTATGTGATTCAACCCTTTTGTATGTGAGCTATATAAGTCTATCTAAAACCATCTTGCCACACAGCTTCCAGACTGAATTTATACCCGTCCACAGGTCTCTTGCCAGTTTAAGAGTCAACGACTTTATACTATAAGACATATAATATGGCCGCAGTTCAATGCTTATTTTGTTAAGGTTATGTCTATGGATCTTTGCAGTGTAAATAGCATTGTAGCTTACTCCATCATTGAAGCTGGAATAGTGCAACAGTCCTGGATGGCCGTCAATGGAGATGTCAGGTGAGCAGTGTAAGATGCTTCTACAACCTGTTTGTTGCGTGTCACCACATCTAAATATCGGTTAAATTTTTCACGGATCTTCTTTGCCAGCTAAGAGAGAGAAAACAATGTATAAATGTCACTGGAACAAAGAGAAAATAGAAGAAGCTGAAGTAGATGAGGACTAAGAGATTCTACAGACAGGGCCGGATTTCTGTGGCGGGCGCACCTAGGCCACACAGTCCAATCAACCAGTCACCTAGTGCCCACCCTCACTACCCCCCTTCCCCTGCGCGCGAGCATGCATGCGCACAAGCACCGGCGAACTGGGGGTGCACAGCTCCCCATGAAGCAGCTAGGCAGGATGCGCCCCTAGGCCCGGGCCTGTCTACAGAAATACTCCAAGGCAGTGTGATTTTTAGCGAATAGGTGGACCAGGGTATCAGGTAAGTGATTTTAGCACAGCCCAGTGATTTTACTTTAAACTCTATATTGAACTGAAAATAAGACAAAGACAACTTATCAAATACTGAAATTGAGAAATGTTATTAATTTCGAGAAATGTCAATGGATGACAGATTTGCATGCAGGCCAATGTAGCACCCTGACTTTTATTTTTACTGTGGAGCCATGCATGTAATATGTGCAGAATGTGGTTTCGACTGAGCAAGGCCTTCCCTGAAAAAAGACAGTGCCTGGATAGCATATGGCAGCATAAATTCCACTTAAACACATATATATATCATGCTGGCTTTTAAATGTTGTCCTGATAACAGGCAGGATGATACATGCCGCCTTTAGCCTGGAGGATACCACATCCATGATTTCCAAGAAGAATTTCAAATTTTAATTTGACAGATGACAGTTTTCCACTTCACCTCAGTTCATTTTAAATGCGATAGGACCCATTCATCTTTGCATGGATATTTATGTTCACAGTTAATGGTTTTTGAAAGTATTCCTGAATCCCTACAATGATATTCACTATAGAATTGTGTCTATGTGCTGTCTGAGGGTCTGAAGAGCACAGCAATCCAATGCTGGTTTTGGTCTTGTATACAAAGAATTCCCCTCATTGTCTAAATCGTTTAATGCTATTATGTACTGTGGAACCCAAATTCTTTGCAATTTTATATGAAGGAATAATATTCTTAAATTGTTGTCATCTGCCTGTGCAGTGTTTTACATAGTGGGTACCCCTCTTTACTTCTGAGACACCCAGTCTCTCTGTGATGTTCTCTTTTTAGCATTAGACACATTTTCCAGTCTTTTCTTGCCCCTGACGCAACTTTTTTTTTAAATGTGGTGCTGGAATCAAATTAAAAGTGAGTTTATATTTTGCAGAAAACAAGAACATTTCTCAGTTTCAACATTGGATGTGTTGACTTTGTAAAATTTGTAATTAAATAAATGGTTTAAATGATTTGCTAATCATCTAAGGTTGTTTTATTTACATTTAACACAGATTCCCAACTTTTTCAATAGGAAAACTAAAATCAATAGACAATCAGTTTGTAATACGAGACATCAAAGGGAATGCTATTTTTTAAAGGGGGTCTACTTCTTTAGGGCTAGTCCACACGGGGAGATAGCGACGCGTTTGCGGTCGCGGCGACAAAGCGCCGAGACAGTCGCCGCGACCGGCGCAGGCGACAGTTTTGTATGGGCGCCTATGTAAAAACGCCTGTGCTAACCACACGAGGCGATGCGCTTTTCAACAGTCGCCTGAAAAAGCCTGGCGAGGCATTTTCAGGCGACTGTTGAAAAGCGCATCGCAAACGCGTCGCTATCTCCCCGTGTGGAATAGCCCTTAGAGTGCAAGGAGAGGCATTAAGCTTGCCCAGGTGCGGTAACCTATAGCAACCAATAACAGGTAGTATTCACTAGAAACCTGTTCAAGTTTCTGGTTGCCAAGGGTTACTGCACCGGGGCAAATGTAGTGCTTTTTATTACATATGGGGAGGTTAGACTGCTAATACCAGACTTTGGACTCTCCTTTAGAACTACTCAGTCTGACTTAACCCCTTTAAATGAGAATAAGATACATTCACAGCACCAGAAATATGCAAACAGAAATGGACAAGAACTTTTTTAATTTTTGTTGCAAGTGCTACTTTCAACCATCAAACATATACTTTATATGAGTTAAGGCAAATGCTTTTTTTATGTGATTATGCTGTCCCTTTTAAATTAATTAGCACAATGCAGTCAGACCAAGACAATCACTTACACTCTATGCAGATATATCTGCAGTAAACATGGATAACACACAGGATAAGTGTAGTTGTCACATTCCAAACTTCATAGAACAATTATAACATATTAGTGCCCATCACATTAATATACTCTGTCAGGTTAGCCTCTGAATACACTTTTAAATTTGCATGCTTAAAGCCTACTTGTACCCTTTATTCAATGTAAAGAGACAAAGCCTCCCCTGTCTCCAAATAATAATCCAATTTCCCTAATTAAGAACCCCCAGCTGGGATGTTGAGAGCATAATGACAAATGTAATTCTTGAGTATTTCCAGCAGAACACTTCAGCACACTTTACTCCTAGGAATGAGTAATGGCTAAACAAGATGCATTCTCCCAATGGCTTCAATCAAAATCTACAACTCAACGCAGGGTCTCTAAGGAACCAGATTGCTAAATGAAAACATTTCTGGAACAAAGCTACACATTTAATTATCTTTAATTAGTCTTTGAGAATAATATATTTCAAGTACAGAATAGACTTATTTATCCTGCATAACAATTGTTTTTAAATTATGAGGCATCCTGGGAATCGATTTTATATCCCTCTTCTAAGCACAAAGGTAGTCTTGTCTACTGATCATTAAATGCTTTTAAAAATGCAATACCTGTACCTTTAAGGAGAAAGTTAATTTGTGTTTATACACTATGTGGTCAAAAGTATGCGGACACACTATATAGACAAAAGTATCCACCTACAACTTTATGGCCATCAGATCACAAGCACCTTTTTTTTTTAAGTAACTTTTAGTAGAATGGCCAATTCCAAGCAACTTTATAATTGATCTTCACTATTTATTTTTTTTATAGTTTTATAGTTATTTGCCTTTTTCTTTTGACACTTTGCAGCTTTCGACCCCTTCTAAAAAGCTGTAAGGCTACACATGTATTGTTATTGCTAATTTTTATTACTCATCTTTCTATTCAGGCCTGTCCTATTCATATTCCAGTTTCTTATTCAAACAAATGCATTGTTGCTAGGGTAATCTGGACCATAGTAACCATATTGCTGAAACTGCAAACTGGAGAGCTGCTGAATAAAAAGCTAAATAACTCAAAAATCACAGATAATAAAAAATGAATAGATAATCATATGGATATTTTATTTCAGGGTGTTTGTGCATATGAGTGCCAAACCACAGTGACATTTTCAGATTGAAATAATATGCAATCTGAAGGTTACTGTGGTTTTCCACAAAAGATAGGTGTTAATCCAAAAATCCCACATTAAACACGTCATGTTGCAACTCAACTATCAATGCAATGGTTGAGCATCAGAGAGGGACATGTGTATACTGATCAGCTGTTAAGTTTAAACGTGCGTGCATTCCTAGAAATGTAGTCTTAATGTACAGTCAATAACTCTTGTATGATAACACCAGATAGGAATTTTGTGGTGATTGTTGCAATCTTTCATTTTTAATGTGACAGATTCAAGAATTATAAAAGCTGGTTACACACAACACTCCTAAAAGGAACATTAT
Organism: Xenopus petersii; assembly: GCA_038501925.1. Taxonomy (NCBI): domain Eukaryota; kingdom Metazoa; phylum Chordata; class Amphibia; order Anura; family Pipidae; genus Xenopus; species Xenopus petersii. Next base: position 67,400,671 of record CM076679.1, read on the forward strand.
TGACACTAAACATACACAGTATATTTAACAAGATTTCTTTGTAAACGTACAGTACAAGTCAAGCAATTGTAACTATTGCTTCCACGTGCTGTCACAAGGTAATTTTACATTTAGGGTAAGGCCAGACGAGGAGATTCGGGGAGGTTTTGTCGCCTGGCGACCAATCGCCATGTCTTTTGCGCAACTATCTCCCAACTTTGGGCGACTATTGAAAACGCATCGCCACGTGTGCATTAGCGCAGGCGATTTTGCTCTGTAGCCTATGGGGAAAAAACGCTGAGGCAGTTCGGGGAGATAGTCGCGCAAAAGACGTGGCGATTAGTCACGAATCTCCTCGTCTGGCCTTACCCTTAAGTCTAAGGGGCTATTTTGGGGACTACAAAAAAGTGCTAAAAACTTTTACGGGTTTATTTACTAAAACTCAAATCTTTTTCACTCTCAAACATGAATACCCTTAATTTACCAATAACTTTTCTCAAAAAATATAAATATAGTTGCAAAAAACACTGCAATAAAATCGAGCAGCAATTTGAATTTTAAATTGGTGCTCCGAAAACACAAGTTTTTCAACAAAAAACTCGAATAATTTGGATTATCGAACGTTAAATGGATTCTGTCATGATTTTTTATGTCGTTTTTATTTCTAAAGTACACTGTTTATACTGCAAATAATTCACTCTACAGTATAAAAGTTCATTCCTGAACCAGCAAGTGTATTTTTTAAGTTGTAATATTGGTCTGTATGCAGCCATCTCAGGTTATTTTGCCTGGACGTGTGCTTTTAGAAAGAGCCAGCACTTTAGGATGGAACTGCTTTCTGGCAGGCTGTTGTTTCTCCTACTTAATTTAATTTGGGATTTTACTATTGAGTGCTGTTTTATCTACCAGGCAGCTATCCTGTGCTAGGGAGCCGTTATCTGGTTACCTTCCCATTGTTCTGCTGATGCGCTGATGGGCTGCTGGGGGAGAAAGGGATGATATCACTCCAAAGCTGGCCATCCGCTCATTTGGCGATGTCTCCAAACCACCGGATCTCTCCCCGATATGCCCACATTGAGGTGGTTAATATCGGCTGATCCAATCGTGGGCCATAGGGCTCAAAAATCTGATCAGAATGGAGGCAATACGGGCGGACGGATGGTGGGACCACATCAACGAACAGATGCGGCCGCTTTCTGATGGGATTTTTTATCCTGCCCGACTTTCTGCCAGGTATCGATCGGGGACGCCCGTCGGACGGCCCCACACACAGGCCAATAAGCTGCCGACTCGGTCTGTCTGCAGTTTTTATCGACCTATGCATGGGGGCATTTAGATGCACCTGGCTAAGATCCAGTCAGATGGCATTGTCAATAATGATACTCATGGGGGGGTTATCTGCAAGTTGCACTTCCTTCCTGACATGCACTGCTCAGGAAATGCTGCATTGGGGTCAGCACAATACACCATTCACTAGCGATACCTAGGGATGCAAAAAGTTACTCTGAACTTTCTTGTGAGAACAGCAATAGAATGAAGGTGGCTCACCTCCCCTACCTGAGCAAAGGGTTGAGTATACTGTGTTTACTGAAACCTAAATAAACACTGGACTGGATCAGAGATCTTTGTACAAAATAAAGTTATTGGCACATAATTATACTGGGGGGGGGGGTTATTCAGGTGTTTCTGACCCTTAAAACGAACAGTCAGTCAACCTCAAACATTTAACAGGGCCATTTGCTATATCTGAAGTGCTGCTGACAGGTCAACAGCCCCAGAATATAAATTAATTAAAGTACGCAGGACCAGTTAAAGCAAAAGTTAACTGCACATTTCACAATGGGTTGGTTTTGTGTATTTCAAAACCAACTTATGTTTGACAATGCCGTTTTAAAAAAAAATAAAAGTCTAACCACAAAAGTGTAACTCCAATGTAGCTAAAACATTGATTGCCCTGTTCAATTAGCTTCAAAGGTTTACGAATGGCCGATCTATCTGGAAGACAGACTGGATGGGTTTCCTGACATACAGTTTTTAAATTCTATAACTAGGTGCAAAGGTTTCTGTACTTCTAGTTAATGACATGGACAATTACTTTAAAGAAACTAATCTATCGATGCTCTTTTCGAAAAAACAAATGCATTAGGAATCTCTCCAATGTTATATTTTTAAATGAAATACAAGTATTAAGCTCTGGATAGCGTGTGGGATAGTGAACCACACTATCCTTGTGGTTTTAATCAATAAATTGCTGCTTATAGTCTGCTAGTGAAACAAACATATGGAGTATATGGGAAGAGGGATGAAAGGATTATAACTTAATTACAAACACCTCCCCCAAAGGGCTTTTGGCTGCGCTCCAGAACGATATGCCAGGAATGTATCAACAACAAAAAAAGTGTAATTATAAGAACTATGCTTAGTACCCGGGGCCAGCTAAGACAATTACCTTTATTTCCATGATTCTGTACACTTCATGTAAACTATGTTTAGTGATAAAATAAATATTTTAAAATGTAAATTAAAATGGTTTAATGGTGTTTTGACAGCTACAATCACCTAACAAGCCATTCTTACATAGGCTGGAGGATGGTTTTTGAAGTTCTGACACTACATGTTTGGTTAAAAAATGCTCTTGGCAAAATGCACTATATGCCACTTGAACTAGAGACCTGCTGCAGGCTGGGTACCCCATTACCCGCAAAAAATGCAGGTACCCTGTGGGATGAGGGTAGGATTTCTGGGTGCGGGTATAGATGTGGGTCACGGGTCTAAACTATATTTCTTATGTTATATTGTCTATATTTTACTCATTTTAACATGTTACAAAACTACAAAAACAAAACTTTTCTGTCTCCGCCCAATTTTCATGATGTCACTTCCGGTCTGCAGCAATGGCACTTCCTGTTTAATGGTGGTCGGCGGGTTGCGCATAAGGCCACTGTTTTCTTTTAATCGCTACTACCCTCTGACCTAATCATAACCTGGAGATAATAAGCTCTGTATAAACACACTCCTATCTTTCTCCAGCTGCTGTCTGTGCCTCAGTATTATAGATAACCAGATATTCACTATATGTAATTTTCAGTCTGCCCCAACTTGACCATGCAGCCTATCATTTCATTTAACAGAATCCAGCTGATGACAGGCAGACTACAGATAGAATATATACATCGGAGTGTTTTTGGCCTGAAACATGGCATTCACCAAGAGGTTACGGGGAGGGGGCTTCAACAAAGCAATTCATGGCCGAGGGTTGTCATATGCTCCGAAAGCCTTATACAGCAGCTATGCTTCATATTCATAGAAATAGGTCAGGGGCCTCCAAAGCGTTATACCTGTGATCAATGCAATAGGCAAAATAATGTTTAGCACTAACTCTATTGACTAAAATAGAATTAGTTTCTACTTAACGGAAAAAAAACACCAAGACAGTTTTAACTTTTAATTAGAAAAGTTTTTATTAAGAAATTACTTACCATTTCTTTGCTTGCGCTCCTCTTCAGAAACAGCGACAGGGTGACGATCCATAGTGCATCGCTTGATTTCCCCTCCCTGCCTTCTATAGGAGATAGCCGGGGAGGAGAAATCTAGCTCCGCACCATGGATTGTCGCCCTGTCGCAGTTTCTGAAGAGGAGCGCAAGCAGAGAATCGGTAAGTAATATCTTAATAAAGACTTTGCGAATTTAAAGTTAAAACTGCCTTGGTGGGTTTTTTTTTCGATAAGTAGAAACAAATTTTTTTTTTATGTTACTGGTCCTTTAAGCCTGGAATCGCTGCCAAGTAAAGATTGCTGTTTTATTAGAAGTGATAACTTTTACAGAAGTATTTTTTTTCAAAATTATATTACTATTTATTATATAATAAAAAAAATTAATATAATATATATATATATATATATATATATATATATATATATATATATATATATATATTAATTAAAATAAACACTTACCGTAATATCATGACAGAATCCTTTTAAGCAAAACTTGTACTTTTACTTGTAGATTTTAAAGAACAAGCTGCTTTACTGGCTTGCCCCCTTCAGTCTTTACAAAAATTTACACCTTTTTAAGACGCAATGTTACATTTACATAGACATCATATTAAATATAACTCTGTTTAATCTTTTGCACAAGAAGTTATCCATACAACATCTGGTCAGTAAACACAAAAACAGTACTGAAAGATGGTCATGTGGACTCTGGGTGATCTCACTGGATTTATATTACAGGCTCAGATTAGGAGGCCTAACTGAGGGGAGCAAACTTTAAACAAAGTCTGCAGGAAAATCAGTATTCACACTTAAACCAATTCTTTAGCTGCAGTCTTTAGAATAAGATGAAGATAACAAAGTTTAACATTTAATCTAGCCTTGGCAAAAAAAAAAAATATAACCATAAAATGCTCAAGTGTCAAAAGCATTTCCTCTTTGAAATAAGTATGAATATGTTAATTTTACTACAAAGGCCATGTCTGGTAAATCTTCCACATACAACTGAAAAGGACAGTGGTACTTACTTGCTGAACTTCAGTTTCACCGTTTGAAATCTTCTCTGTGTATACAAACGAGTTGAATATCCTCTGCAAGAGAAAAATAAAGAAATTGAGGAAAAAGTCATTAATAGAATGCACAAATAGAATGATTATGGGAATTGTTGCTTCAGTGTAGTGCATTATGAGAATGCACTCACTGCTCTTGTATTACAGTACCTCTGCTTTGTATTCACAGTAAGTATACATACGAAAGAGACCATTGGGCAAATTTACTAAAGGGCAAATTTGCCATCGCTAGCGAAAATTAGCCAAAAGGACGATTCGCAGGGACATAGCCAATTTACTAAAAGGCGTAAAGGATAGTTTGCTAGTGAAAACTGATAAGATGGAGCTACATCCTCAACAATCTTAAGTCAGTGACATCATATCCTGTGTCCCGAAAAGTCATAAAAAAAAATACAAAACGCTGGCATTTTATTCATATTTTAAAGTGGGATTATGTTTGAAAGTTGTAACTGTTAAATATATTTTTAATTTTTTTAATCATTTGATGGTCATTCTACATTTGTTTTAGGATGGGCTCATGTCTAGGACATTAGATCTCTTTTGTCGTTATTTTGCTTCCTTGGACATGTGTAATAATAAGTAGCCACTTTAAGCATTTGCACCAACTTCTCTGATAAAGACGTTTATATGACCTATATGTATCTGCCCTATTCAAATTGACCTAAGCGTAAGTGTGAATTTTACTAGGAAAAGTTACGCTAGCGAAAGTTCACTTTGAAATGCCCGTGCTGATGAATTTTCGCTGGCGATAATTCGTCAGCATTTGTCTGTCGTGATGCAACTTTGCATTTTGATGAATAAGCGTATGCGCTGCGAATTAACGCCTGACAAAATTCCGCAAAATGTGGCGCAGCCTTTTCGAGGCAAAAATTCGCCCTTTAGTAAATTTCCCCATGTATTTAGTCAGTGGCAGCCTCCAGCTTGGGCAAAGTGAGAAACCTTGTACATTTATCTGCATCCAGTCCATGCTAAACTTTTTACCCTTTTTATTCTGAAAACACAGATTTGCAATAAATGCTATAATCATTTTAACAAACTCTCTCTTTATAAAATAAAATACAACCTTAGTCTACTCAAGTATTTTCAAAATACTAAAATTTACAAAGCCCTGTTAAATTACTTTAAAAAAATTACTTAGATGCTTTCTCTAGCATTTATTACAGTGGGAAAGTTGTTACAACTAGGAGTATCTCCTATGCACAGGGGTGTAACTACACAGGAAGCAGATACTGTGACTGCAGGGGGGCCCAAGAGAAATAGGGGGCCCCATGAGCCCTTGAATGATTAGCAAATTCGAACAAAGTAAACATTTGGGAGTTACTTTGTGGCACAGAAGACATTAGTATTCAAAAATGTGGATTTCCTACTATGAAGGTATACAGGTATTTTTTATCCTTTACCAGAAGTTTGATATATTTGATATATTGATGACACTCTGCAGAACAATGTTTGAATGTCAAGCTGGAGAGCTATAGTGAGGAAAAACTATTGCTCTCTCAGCTTTGCAATAAATAGAATATAGGAAATTTTCCTGGCGTATTGCAGGCAATTATTTTGTAGCCTGAGGGAAGAATCAAGAGAATATATCTATGAACTGCTGGGTGACTAGACCTTTTCACAAAATGGTATATTCCTAATTTAATGTGGATTTACTGGTTTGGGTCGTCTGTGAAAATGGCAGATTTGCTAATAGGTTTTTACCTTGGCTGCACAAATTTAATGAAAACCAGAATACCGTTTTGCCTGAAAGGGAGAGTTCAAAGGCTTGGCTGGGGAGAGTATTGTGATTTAGTTAAATAATGCTCTTGGGCTTGTCTAAGCCAGCTAATAGTCATTATAGACTAGATGAATAGTTAATAAGTGAGGGCAAATTATGTTTAAACATTAATAAAATATTTAAGTGTAAAGAAATAAATTCAAAGTATTTCAGTTTAACAGATATCAGAAAAATATTTGTTTTGTTAAATTAAAATATATAGTGTATTTCTTCTATATATGGCTTCACAGGAAAAGGTTATATTTATTCATAAGCTTTCACAAAAAAAATTATATTATTTGCTTTATTATTAATCATTTATTTCTGAGCTAGAGTGAACAGCTTACAGATAACATTGTTTCGATCCTAGTATAAAATCATTTAGTGACATAAAAAATACAGTAAAAGCTGAAAGTTGAAAAGTGGAGCCCTGTTCATCAACAGTACGTAAAAGTTTAATAATGTAGCATTTATTTTCCCTGCATTGTAACTAGAATACCTACAAATTTATAGTCCGTATTCTTCTGCAGACTACTGGCTAGTGGCGTAAAAATAGTGTGTGATGACCCCCCTCCCCCCAAAATAAATCCCTACACGCCTACTCTCCATCCCCCTCCGTCTGCCAGCCCATTCTCTTGCCTCCCGGCATCCTCCCTACCCGGACCTTGTGCTCAATGGTAGGCAAGCAGCTGGGGAGAGGTGGATTTATTATAACCCCATGGTCTGGATCCCCTTTTTTGCCAGGCCACTGCTACAAGCCAAATGGTATTGCTTATGCATTTCTTGTTTATTTACAGAAATGTCAATTACATGAGCAGATGTGAAAGCATGGCAGTGTGAATCCCCGGCAGTAGCTCTATGACTTTATAGCAAATATCACAAGTGGGTGGGGGTTTAAAGGAGAAGGAAAGCTACCAAAGAAGTTTATTGCCAATAGATTAGCCACAATAGTGCAAACTATAACACTTTATTTTTTCTGCAGAAAGCTTTACCATACCTGAGTAAACAGCTCTAGGAGCTCTTTGTTTAGGATAGCAGCCGCCATATTAGCTTGGTGTCACATCACTTCCTCCCTGCTCACTCATAGCTCTGGGCTAAGATTACAGCAGGGAGGGAGAGAAGAGCAAGCTGAGCATGCTCAAACCCTAGCTCTGGAGGTTTAAGCTGAAAACAAAGTCTGATACAGAAGCCCATGTGTACAATAGAAGGAAAGAAATGTTGTGTTTCTTTTGACAGAGGACTCATCAACATTACTTTGAGGGTTTAATGGTGTATTTTTATAGACCTTTCTGATAAAGCTTACTTAATTTTAGCCTTTCCTTAATACTAGTAGAGAAATACATAAAACCATCCATGCCACCCATTGTCACTGGTAACTCAATGATAAGTGAAATGTGTGGTTTTGGGTATGAAGATAACCTCGCAATATATTTTTAAAACGTGATCATCTTAATATTTCGAATAACTAATGGATTTTCTTGGTGCTTAGAGAAACTGCCAGCAGTGATATTAGCCTGAAGATTTATGGCTCAAAAGTTGTCCCAGGAGCTATACTTCTTTGTTAATTTGGTGCTGTACGCAGTGAACTTGCTCATACTAGCTACAGTTAAAATTGATGAGTGGAATAAAAAGTTACGCAAGCAATAGTGTTCAGCCTATAAACATCTAGTAATTTGAATTTTAAGTCAGAACAAATAGGAGAAATCCTATTGCCCTTAATCCTCTTGCCGCAGACATGATAAGTAGAGGTATGGGACCTGTTATCCAGAATAATTGGGACCTGGAGATTTCTGGATAACAGATCTCTCATAATTCGAATTTTCATACCGTATCTATACTAAAAAAACAAACAAAAAACATGCATATATTATATTAACTCAATAGGCTGGTTTTGCTTCCAATAAGGATTAACTTTATCTTAGTTTGGATCAACTGCAAGGTGCTGCTTAATTATTACAGAGAAAAAGAAAATTATTTTTAAATCATTGGATTATTTGGATAAAATGAATAAAAACCAGTGCCGTTAGAGCGGATATGTAGCATTAGGCATTTATAGGTACTCCATTCCAAAACAGATGAAAGAAGAAAACAGTATGCATTTAGCTTTAATCCATATTCGCAAATTGATAAACATTGAGTGATTTATTTATTAGGGCTTTGCATAAGCACCCTGTTTTAGCTCCAAGAATATCCAAGATTCCAAATTAAAATCACCTCTTCTTCGGGCAACTAATCTCCCCTAAATGCCTTGCTGCCGGAATGCTTAGTTTTCCGTAGTTGCCTCAAAAGGAAACTTCGGGCGACTTCGGAAAAACCGAATCGAATCGAAAGCCATTCTGCCGGTGATTTATATTCTTGCCGGTGGGAGGGCATTTAGGGGAGATTGGTCACCCCTAAGAGCTCATCATAATGGGCTCCTTGTCCAATGCCTTGTTTGCGCAGGGGGCAGCAAGGTTAGGGACAACCTCACTGTTTTGGAACCTTTGGAACTGAGAACATAAGGGGGGCCCCAATCCTATGACAAGGAAGAGCTATGTCTTTGAATTTAGATTCATAGATCTCCATTGTAATAGGATTTCTGTAACACACATCGCAGGTTTAATAACCCCTCTGCATAATGTACATTTTTTCCTGCTATTTTGTTTGCATACAGCATAGGATATGTCTAGACTTATGCGTTTTGGGTGTATATTTGCATTTAACAGTTTCTACTAGGATGAAAATAAAAAGGAAGCACTAATCATTTATCTGAAAAGTTTATTATACAGTCTCTTTGCAACAAATTATTCTAGCACTCTGGTAAGGCTTTGCAAAAGGTGAAGATCCCCTTTAAGGGAAACTTTGCACTTGTTATTATATTACATGCTATATCTTATACAAATATATATATACATATATATATATGGACCTGTTTTTTAATCTATTTATAATAAAATTGTTTTTTTAAAAGAATAACCATTTCAGTGGTTCCCAGTGTGCACTCTATACCTAAACTGTTCCTATATATATATAGATATAGATATATAGATATAGATATAGATATATATATATTTTTTTTAATATTTTAGTCTCATGCCCCAAAACTCACTGTATACTATAATGAAAAAGCACATAATAGCTATATTTCTATAGCAGTTTAAAGTTTATGCAATGTTTTTAGTACATGAAACTCCTCAAGGGAGTAATAAGAAGATGTTAGCAGAGGGTTTATTTAATGTTTAAATGATGTCTAGCAGCCTTAACCCTTTCCCTGCCAGCCGTTTTGTCCTAGATGCGAACATCTACTGCCAAGCAGTTTTTAGATATTTTGCACTCTTTCACTTTAAGGGCCTTTCCTGGGGTGGTCTTTTAGTTAACCCAGGAAAACAATATATTGTTTTTTTCAGGACAACCTGAACTTTCACAATATGCAAGAATTTTGGTGTAATTCTACTTCTCTAATAAAATATTGGATTCTAAGTGTCAAATAAAATGAAAAAAATCATGTTGCACGAAGAACAATCACATATATCAGAAACATCATTCATTTTATGTACGAGAACACAGCCGATTTAGAAAGGTCTATGTCTCCTGAACGCGACAATACCAAATATATATAGTTTTATGGAGATTTCTCACTTGTATAGCTCAAAATCTACAAGCAGTACACAACCAAATTTCCAAAGCAACACTTCCCAAACGGCATACTTTTGATTTCAAGGCCAAACATTCCGCTAACAGTAGGTTTACCCTAGAAAACTACCCATTACTAGAAAGAACAGATTCTGGTGAATCAAAAATGGGTAGAAATATCTTTGTACTCCAAACCACCAAGTTGCAATTGTTTCCTAAAGTTATAATGTTTTATAGAAATTGGTGAATTTTTTGAAAAATGACCTCAAAGCTTCCACTCTACAGCAACATATCTCCCACACATCATTAGGTATCAATGTAAAACACCCCAAATATAAAATCCTGGGTCCACTGAACAGTTTGATGCCCAATATGAATAGATGTACCCAAGCACGTGGCATAGGAGGCCCCAAAAGGAAGACCCCCCGTTTGTTCTGTCATTTCAGATACTGCAAAATCAACACATTTACATCGTTTTGGGGGGCGGCAAAGGTAGAAAAAAGTATGTTCACCCCAGAAAACCATATATTTTCGGAAAGTACACATTCCCCTGAATCCAAATTGGGTATGCATGTCTTTCTACACCAAAGTACCAAGCGGCAAACCATTTCTAAAGTTGGTGATTTTGGCGACATTTCCAAAAATCACTTAAAAATTTCTACCCTGCAGCATCGTATTACCCACATACTTTTAGGTATCAAGACAAATCACCCCAAATATGAAAGCCTAGGGTCCTCTGAACAGTTTGATGCCCAATATGTATAGGTGTACCCAAGCAAGTGGCATATAGAGGCCTGAAAAGGAAGACCCCCATATGGTCTGTCATTTCAGATACTTCAAAATCAACACATTTACATCGTTTTGAGGGGGGCAAATGTAGAAAAAAGTAAGTTCACCCCAGAAAACCATATATTTTCGGAAAGTACACATTGCCACGAATCTAAATTGGGTATGCATGTCTTTGTACTCCAAAGTACCAAGCCGCAAATCATTCCTAAACTTGGTGATTTTGGTGACATTTCCAAAAATCACTTAAAAATGTCTACCCTGCAGCATCGTATTTCCCACATACTTTTAGGTATCAAGAGAAATCACCCCAAATATGAAAGCCTAGGGTCCTCTGAACAGTTTGATGCCCAATATATATAGGTGTACCCAAGCACGTGGCATATAGGGGCCCCAAAAGGAAGACTCCCATATGGTCTGTCATTTGAGGTACTGCAAAATCAACACATTTACATCGTTTTGGGGGGGGGCAAAAGTAGAAAACAGTAAGTTCACCCCAGAAAACCATATATTTTCGGAAAGTACACATTCCAACGAATCCAAATTGGGTATGCATGTCTTTCTACGCCAAAGTACCAAGCCGCAAATCATTCCTAAATTTGGTGATTTAGGTGACAATTCCAAAAATCACCTCAAAATATCTACCCTGCAGCATCGTATTACCCACATACTTTTAGGTATCAAGACAAATCACCCCAAATATGAAAGCCTAGGGTCCTCTGAACAGTTTGATGCCCAATATGTATAGGTGTACCGAAGCATGTGGCATATAGGGGCCCTAAAAGGAAGACCCCCATATAGTCTGACATTTCAGGTACTGCAAAATCAACACATTTACATTGTTTTGGGGGGGCAAAAGTAGAAAACAGTAAGTTCACCCCAGAAAACCATATATTTTCGGAAAGTACACATTCCCACGAATTCAAATTGGGTATGCATGTCTTTCTACGCCAAAGTACCAAGCCGCAAATCATTCCTAAATTTGGTGATTTAGGTGAAATTTCCAAAAATCACCTCAAAATATCTACCCTGCAGCATCGTATTACCCACATACTTTTAGGTATCAAGACAAATCACCCCAAATATGAAAGCCTAGGGTCCTCTGAACAGTTTGATGCCCAATATGTATAGGTGTACCGAAGCATGTGGCATATAGGGGCCCTAAAAGGAAGACCCCCATATAGTCTGACATTTCAGGTACTGCAAAATCAACACATTTACATTGTTTTGGGGGGGCAAAAGTAGAAAACAGTAAGTTCACCCCAAAAAACCATATATTTTCGGAAAGTACACATTCCCACGAATTCAAATTGGGTATGCATGTCTTTCTACGCCAAAGTACCAAGCCGCAAATCATTCCTAAATTTGGTGATTTAGGTGAAATTTCCAAAAATCACCTCAAAATATCTACCCTGCAGCATCGTATTACCCACATACTTTTAGGTATCAAGACAAATCACCCCAAATATGAAAGCCTAGGGTCCTCTGAACAGTTTGATGCCCAATATGTATAGGTGTACCGAAGCATGTGGCATATAGGGGCCCTAAAAGGAAGACCCCCATATAGTCTGACATTTCAGGTACTGCAAAATCAACACATTTACATTGTTTTGGGGGGGCAAAAGTAGAAAACAGTAAGTTCACCCCAGAAAACCATATATTTTCGGAAAGTACACATTCCCACGAATTCAAATTGGGTATGCATGTCTTTCTACGCCAAAGTACCAAGCCGCAAATCATTCCTAAATTTGGTGATTTAGGTGAAATTTCCAAAAATCACCTCAAAATATCTACCCTGCAGCATCGTATTACCCACATACTTTTAGGTATCAAGACAAATCACCCCAAATATGAAAGCCTAGGGTCCTCTGAACAGTTTGATGCCCAATATGTATAGGTGTACCGAAGCATGTGGCATATAGGGGCCCTAAAAGGAAGACCCCCATATAGTCTGACATTTCAGGTACTGCAAAATCAACACATTTACATTGTTTTGGGGGGGCAAAAGTAGAAAACAGTAAGTTCACCCCAGAAAACCATATATTTTCGGAAAGTACACATTCCCACGAATTCAAATTGGGTATGCATGTCTTTCTACGCCAAAGTACCAAGCCGCAAATCATTCCTAAATTTGGGGATTTAGGTGAAATTTCCAAAAATCACCTCAAAATATCTACCCTGCAGCATCGTATTACCCACATACTTTTAGGTATCAAGACAAATCACCCCAAATATGAAAGCCTAGGGTCCTCTGAACAGTTTGATGCCCAATATGTATAGGTGTACCGAAGCATGTGGCATATAGGGGCCCTAAAAGGAAGACCCCCATATAGTCTGACATTTCAGGTACTGCAAAATCAACACATTTACATTGTTTTGGGGGGGCAAAAGTAGAAAACAGTAAGTTCACCCCAGAAAACCATATATTTTCGGAAAGTACACATTCCCACAAATTCAAATTGGGTATGCATGTCTTTCTACGCCAAAGTACCAAGCCGCAAATCATTCCTAAATTTGGTGATTTAGGTGAAATTTCCAAAAATCACCTCAAAATATCTACCCTGCAGCATCGTATTACCCACATACTTTTAGGTATCAAGACAAATCACCCCAAATATGAAAGCCTAGGGTCCTCTGAACAGTTTGATGCCCAATATGTATAGGTGTACCGAAGCATGTGGCATATAGGGGCCCTAAAAGGAAGACCCCCATATAGTCTGACATTTCAGGTACTGCAAAATCAACACATTTACATTGTTTTGGGGGGGCAAAAGTAGAAAACAGTAAGTTCACCCCAGAAAACCATATATTTTCGGAAAGTACACATTGCCACGAATCTAAATTGGGTATGCATGTCTTTCTACGCCAAAGTACCAAGCCGCAAATCATTCCTAAATCTGGTGATTTAGGTGAAATTTCCAAAAATGACCTCAAAATATCTACTCTGCAGCATCGTATTACCCACATACTTTTAGGTATCAAGAGAAATCACCCCAAATATGAAAGCCTAGGGTCCTCTGAACAGTTTGATGCCTGATATGTATAGGTGTACCCAAGCACGTGGCATATAGGGGCCCTAAAATGAAGACCCCTCCTTGTATGTTCTGTCATTTCAGGTACTGCAAAATCAACACATTTACATCGTTTTGGGGGGGGCAAAGGTAGAAAAAAGTAAGTTCACCCCAGAAAACCATATATTTTCGGAAAGTACACATTCCCACGACTCTAAATTGGGTATGCATGTCTTTCTACTACAAAGTACCAAGCCGCAAACCATTCCTAAATTTGGTGATTTTGGGGACATTTCCAAAAATGACTTCAAAATTTCGACCCTGCAGCATCGTATTACCCACATACTTTTAGGTATCAAGACAAATCACCCCAAATATGAAAGCCTGGGGTCCTCTGAACAGTTTGATGCCCAATATGTATAGGTGTACCCAAGCACGTGGCGTATAGGGGCCGCAAAACGAAGACCCCCATATGGTCTGTCATTTCAGGTACTGCAAAATCAACACATTTACATTGTTTTGAGGGGGGCAAATGTAGAAAAAAGTAAGTTCACCCCAGAAAACCATATATTTTTGGAAAGTACACATTCCCACGAATTCAAATTGGGTATGCATGTCTTTCTACGCCAAAGTACCAAGCCGCAAATCATTCCTAAATTTGGTGATTTAGGTGACATTTCCAAAAATCACCTCAAAATATCTACCCTGAAGCATCGTATTACCCACATACTTTTAGGTATCAAGAGAAATCACCCCAAATATGAAAGCCTAGGGTGCTCTGAACAGTTTGATGCCCGATATGTATAGGTGTACCCAAGCACGTGGCATACAGGGGCCCCAAAAGGAAGACCCCCATATAGTTGTCATTTCAGGTACTGCAAAATCAACACATTTACATCGTTTTGGGGGGGGCAAAAGTAGAAAACAGTAAGTTCACCCCAGAAAACCATATATTTTCGGAAAGTACACATTCCAACGAATTCAAATTGGGTATGCATGTCTTTCTACGCCAAAGTACCAAGCCGCAAATCATTCCTAAATTTGGTGATTTAGGTGACATTTCCACAAATCACCTCAAAATATCTACCCTGCAGCATCGTATTACCCACATACTTTTAGGTATCAAGACAAATCACCCCAAATATGAAAGCCTAGGGTCCTCTGAACAGTTTGATGCCCGATATGTATAGGTGTACCGAAGCATGTGGCATATAGGGGCCCTAAAAGGAAGACCCCCATATAGTCTGACATTTTAGGTACTGCAAAATCAACACATTTACATTGTTTTGGGGGGGCAAAAGTAGAAAACAGTAAGTTCACCCCAGAAAACCATATATTTTCGGAAAGTACACATTCCAACGAATCCAAATTGGGTATGCATGTCTTTCTACGCCAAAGTACCAAGCCGCAAATCATTCCTAAATTTGGGGATTTAGGTGACATTTCCAAAAATCACCTCAAAATATCTACCCTGCAGCATCGTATTACCCACATACTTTTAGGTATCAAGACAAATCACCCCAAATATGAAAGCCTAGGGTCCTCTGAACAGTTTGATGCCTGATATGTATAGGTGTACCCAAGCACGTGGCATACAGGGGCCCCAAAAGGAAGACCCCCATATAGTCTGTCATTTCAGATACTGCAAAATCAACA
Organism: Xenopus petersii; assembly: GCA_038501925.1. Classification (NCBI taxonomy): domain Eukaryota; kingdom Metazoa; phylum Chordata; class Amphibia; order Anura; family Pipidae; genus Xenopus; species Xenopus petersii. The sequence goes on from CM076679.1 coordinate 67,416,035, forward strand.
CATTTACATCTTTTTGGGGGGGGCAAAAGTAGAAAACAGTAAGTTCACCCCAGAAAACCATATATTTTCGGAAAGTACACATTCCAACGAATCCAAATTGGGTATGCATGTCTTTCTACGCCAAAGTACCAAGCCACAAATCATTCCTAAATTTGGTGATTTAGGGGACATTTCCAAAAATCACCTCAAAATATCTACCCTGCAGCATCGTATTACCCACATACTTTTTGGTATCAAGACAAATCACCCCAAATATGAAAGCCTAGGGTCCTCTGAACAGTTTGATGCCCAATATGTATAGATGTACCCAAGCACGTGGCATATAGGGGCCCCAAAAGGAAGACCCCCATATGGTCTGTCATTTCAGGTACTGCAAAATCAACACATTTACATCGTTTTTGCGGGGGCAAAAGTAGAAAACAGTAAGTTCACCCCAGAAAACCATATATTTTCGGAAAGTACACATTCCAACGAATCCAAATTGGGTATGCATGTCTTTCTACGCCAAAGTACCAAGCCACAAATCATTCCTAAATTTGGTGATTTAGGTGACATTTCCAAAAATCACCTCAAAATATCTACCCTGCAGCATCGTATTACCCACATACTTTTAGGTATCAAGACAAATCACCCCAAATATGAAAGCCTAGGGTCCTCTGAACAGTTTGATGCCCAATATGTATAGATGTACCCAAGCACGTGGCATATAGGGGCCCCAAAAGGAAGACCCCCATATGGTCTGTCATTTCAGGTACTGCAAAATCAACACATATACATAGTTTTGGGGGGAGCAAAGGTTAAAAAAAAGTGCATTCACCCCAGAAAACCATATATTTTCGGAAAGTACACATTCCCACGAATCCAAATTGGGTATGCGTGTCCTTGTACTCCAAAGTACCAAGCCGCAAGCCTTTCCTAAATTTGGCGATAAAAGCAACAGTTTTTACATTTTTGAAAATTGCCTAAAAATATTGCAATTGGCCGCATTTATCTCACCCAATTTCTTACATACAATTCTAAAACACCATAAATACTGATGCCAAGGGTCAATTGAACCGTTTGATGCCCAATATGCATTGATATACCAAGGCAGCTGGCATGTGCGGACCCAAAATGAAAATAGTGCATATGATTTTTCTCCGCTGCCGATTCGCCTTCTGTGAACATAGACCCTTGACTTCATATTATATGCCTCAAGACCCTCCTAACAGCAAAGACCCCCCCAAAACCATATATTTTTGGAAAGTACACATTCTGACGAATCCAAAAAAGATAAAGACGTCTTTCTACACCAAACTGCAAAGCTTTTCTAAACGCAGAGGTTTTTACATTTCTGAAAATCGCCTAAAATTGTTGCAGTTTGCCGCATTTATCACACACAATGTTTTACGTATAAAGAAAAATCACCCTAAATATGGACGTCAGAGGTCTACTAAATAGTTTGATGCCCAATATGCATAGATTTACCAAAGTATGTGGCGTGTACGGACCCCAAATGAAAAACATGCCTATGAATTTTCACGCTAGCCAACTAAGCTGCAGAAAAGAGAGCCCCAACTGTGCGTTATGTGCCATAAGACCCCAAAACTGTAAAAAGACCCCCAGAAACCCATATATTTTTGGAAAGCATATATTCTGGCGAATCAAACTAAGTAAAATAAATCTTTCTATACCAAAGCACCAAACAGCAAAACTATACTAAAGATACATAAGGAACAATAATGCATGGATAAAATTGCAATAAAACCACAAAAATAGCGTAAATCAATGAAATAACAAAATAATTGATCCGGCAGCGTAATTAGTGGCCGAAATCGATTATCCAATAGTCACGCTGTCAAAATAACATGCTTTTAGGCAAAACAAACAGTACAATGAATAAGTAAAAAAAAAAAAAAACCCCTGCTTGTGAGTTTTTGTGTATACATATTTGTGCACTAATAAAAGTTGTCTGAGTGTGCAAATACATGTAATTAAGTGTAAATAAGTGTACAAAATCGACTAAGTGTGCTAAAATAAAAAAATAAAAAATAAAAAAACACAAATTTTTACTAAAATGTTCATCTAAGTGTATAAATGTACTGTAGGTATGTGTAAGTGCAGGTAAGTGTGTAAAAAAAAGTGCACTTACCGTTTTTGTAGCAGGAGGATCGCTGGAACCGAAGGACGACTCCTGGCAGCGTGTCTGCAGAGTTACTGCGCAGCAGGAAGTGACTGGGCGCGTGGTGCGACGAGGAGGAGGTAAGCCAGCAGCAGCAGCGCTTACATTGCGCTTCTGCTACTTTGAAGTCGGATCTGCGACAATCGCGTCGCAGATCCGACTTGACAGCCCCCCAGCCACGTTGCCCAGGGGGCTGTCTACCCTCCTGACTCTCTGCAGAGGCGGCAAAAGCCGCCGATGCAGAGAGAAGGGCTCAGCTGCAAAAGAACGTACGAGGTACGTTCTTGGCAGCCTGAGCCCTGAACCGCCAGCACGTACGCCGTACGTGCTTGGCGGTTAAAGGGTTAAGGTCTGACGATCCAGGTTCCATGAACTCAGCATTAACAGATAATATACCCGTATTTATATACCTGGCATATCCAACAATGTATGCTGGTTTTTATTTTTAACAGGATGGGCTAGTCATTACAACAATATGCAAAGTGTGGCTCACATAGAATTTTACCCACAGCAGTAATCTCAGGAAGAACTACAGCAGTCAAAATTCTGCTTCCATTTGCAGTTGATCCCTATACACATGAATGAGAAATATGCAATCTATGGCAGAAGCTGCCTATGTTACTTCAGTATTTCCGAGCAATTCCCAAATGACCATGGAAAAGAGGAAAGATGCTTTATCCTCTGTTGCAATCAAAACAGTGCATGCAGAAAAAGCCTTAAAGGACTACTAAAGCCTAACAAAAGAAGTAGGCTAGCAATGTTGTACATAATGCTATGTAATTCTGCATCAGCCCACGGCAATCACAGCCCTTTAGCAGGGAAAATCTGTGCCTCCAAATATGCCCCAGTAGCTCCCCATCTTCTTATCTGCTGATTCTACATGCTCTGTGCTGCTGTCACTTACTGAGCTTAGGGACCGACTCACAATATACAGAACACATAGAATATAAATGTCACAATATAAGGCTGATTTATAAATAATTTAAATTATTACTAAATGCCAATTAGCATCAGAATGTAATAATCAGCCTTGTAGCATCAGCTTATAACATACCTTCCAAAATTTTGGAAATAGAAAGAGGGACAAAAAGAATTGGCATGCGGAGTGCAGTGAAAAAATGTTGACCACACCTGTTTTGTGGCCACACCCCCTAATTAGCATGTTAATTTTACAAAATTTGGCAGTTTATAAAAGTTTGAACACATTTCTGTGGGCTTTATGTGTTATTACAGTTTTGCTAATGAAGGTGAATTGCCCAGTTTCCTCAAGAGATCTGTTTATCTTAAATTGTTTCAATTGTTTCTTTGCTTATCTTAAATTGTTACAAAAGTATCTATGCGTGCACCTGACGCATATTCTGGGCTCTCTGCCAAGAGCCAATTAAGTTAGAAACATTGTATCTTTTTCTGGTTGTTCAGTGCAGGAGATCAAAGAGAAAGGAGCTCTCAGATAAATGTTTAATGAATTGCACTAGTAGTCCAATGTATTATACTTCTAGATTTCAGATCACATGAAAAGCTTTCCATAGCAATATAAATGTAATAATCTTGCTAAGCCAGTCTTTGCAATCTCACTTTGACATGGCTCCAAGAGTCCAATGGGTGAATGTAAGAAAATAGAAAAAAAAAATCTGTGCAATGCAAATAATGGTTTCTTTGCACAAATTTAACCATTTCAGTGCCTTTGTTTATTGTTCAAGCTGCACTGAATGAGCTGGAAACTCAATTTATTGTGGTAGCATGCTATTGCTTCTTTCAGCACCATGGATTCTACAAGATGCAGCAGAGAAGTGGTTAATACAGGTTTGACAAACCCAAAAAAATATTTAGCGACCCATCCACAAATGGGAAAATGATATTGTGCATTTTATAGTTTTCATAGAGTATGTAATAAAAGGGTTTAATTAAAAGGTCATTATATCTGCACCAAAAACAATAGATAACTTCAGGGAATTATGCAATTCACAATGCATACATCCCAACATTTGGAAATATAAATAGGGACAAAAAGATTTGCTGTGCAGATAAAAAATTGACCATGTCCATTTTGTAGCCACACACCTAATTACCATATTAATTTTACAGGTTATTATGCGTTTGATCACATTTCTATGGTTTTTATGTTTTATTACAGTTTTGCTAATGAAGGTTGAATTGCCCTTTAAGCAGCAAGTCTCGGTTACCCCAAGAGACCTGCTTATCTGAAATTGTTACAGTTGTTTCTTTGATTATCTTAAATTGTTACAAATGTATCAAAGTGCACCTGCCACATATTCTGAGCTCTCTGCCAAAAGCCAATTAAATTTTAGAAACTTATCTTTTTCAGGCTGTTCAGTGCAGGAGATCAAAGAAAGAACAAGATTGTGAAATGCAAATATTAGTTCTTATCGATTCAACACACATAATTGATCCCATGATATCATAATATAAGGCAGGGGTCAGTAACCTTTACTATCAAAAAAGCCATTTTGCCCCTCTCCCACTAAAGAAAAATAGTCTGGAGCCGCAAAACATAACACAGCTTATAAACTTTTTTAACCTTTTTTTAATTTTAACTGTTACAACAACAGAATACAACAAACAGAAGTGCATTGTGTATATGCAGGGCTACTTTGAAATAAATGAAACACTGAATAGCCATATTAAATGCTAGTGTTCTCATCTGTTTAATGTAAATTCTGTTTCTGAAGCTCCATGCTGATCGTCTCTCTCTTGTCTTGAGTGTGTGACCGCGGTAAGGACCATGATGAATCATCTTGCTGTGGCTCAGTCTCGCCACTCCTGGGACGTCTATACAGTCCTCGCACCTGCTGGTGGCTTCTTGAGTCCGCTTACCGCGGTTGCACACTCAAGAAGCCACCAGCAGGTGCAAGGGCTGTAAATACGACCTGACAGGCAAAGCTGCAAGACTGAGACACAGCAAGCAGGATGAAGAGCTGCATGAGGCTCTGGAGCCGCAGGTTCCCTAGCCCTGCTATAAGGCATACTGTTGCGGCATGTAACTTTTTAAATGGGGTACTATATTATAGAATAGCTATTTCTAAGCAACTATTCAATTGGCATTAATTTTTTTCTTTTTTATAGTATTTTAATGATTTGCCTTCTGATTCTTTCTAGCTTTCACATGGGGCTTACTGACTCCATTTAAAAACAAATGCTCTGTAAGCATATTTTATTGTTATTGCTACTTTGTATTACTAATCTTTTATACAAGGCCTCTTCTCTTCTTATTCCAGTCACTTATTCATATTGATGAATGGTTGCTAGGGTAATTTGGACTCTAACAACCACATTGCTGAAATTGCAAACTGGGGAATAAAAAAGCTATATACCTCAAAAACAAATAATGAAAACCAACTGCAAATTGTCTCAGAATATCTCCCTACATCATCCTAAAAGTTAATTTAAAGGCAGCACTTAAATTCCAACTACAGTAGAACTCCCATTTTGCATCCCCTGGTTTTAAGTTTTCCCTCATTTTACATTGTTGTTTTGCGGTCCCACATATATATTATGCACAATACATTTTCCTGATTTAACATTTTTCTGGACTTTACACCATTCTTTTCTGGTCCCCTGAAAAACGTAAAATGGGGGTTCTACTGTATTAACAAAACAAACCGTGAAACTGATTTTTTTGTAATTTTTTTTATTTTTAAGTTCTTCACAAACAATTGTTTGAATAATAAAAGAAAATCACATTCTTAGTAACTTTCCAGTATATTTTAAAGATTTTAATGGTGTTGCAATTGAAATCAGTATATATGTATCCTTCCCTGCACTTAATTATAGTTGAAGATCTTTAAAAAGAAATATATCTAAATTCATTTATATTATGTGTTTAGTTAGGGATGCACTGAATCCATTATTTTGGATTCGGCCGAACCCCCGAATCCTTCATGAAAGATTCGGCCGAATACCGAACCCGAATCCTAATTCTAAAGTCAGTTTTGTGACTAAAAGTCATGTGATTTCCCTCCCCGTCCCTAATTTGGCTATGCAAATTAGGATTCGGATTCGGTACGGCTGGGCATAAGGATTCGGCCGAATCCTGCTGAAAAAGGCCGAATCCTGTCCGAATCCCGAACCGAATCCTGGATTCAGTGCATCCCTAGTTTCAGTACAGAACATAGTTGTGCACCATCAAAAATTTATGTTGAGGATTTGGGTTTGGATAGCTGTTAGTTCACAGTGCTGCTACTGCTGTGTAGCATTACACAATGCTTAAACACAGTGGATAAACAGATGATCTATTGGTTTAGCAAAATTTGTAAGGAAACTGTTTCTATACAGGAAAAAAGTTCAAACCTCCTGGATTTCCCAGTTCATACTTAAAAATATCTGCCCCACAGTTATCCTTGTACTTTTTAAAACCAGGTATTTACAAATCAGGGTAATAAATGACAGTATTTTAATATATTTTTATGTATATAACATTCTAGCTCAGAAATGTACTCCCCCGCCTCCTTACGCCATGAGAAAGAAAAAGTGTAACAATTTACATGATTCTAAGTAGCTAACAGCTTTGACTTGCTGATGACTGTACTTATGTCATATCAGAGGGCTTTATTTCTAATATAAACTTCAAAATAAAACATTACATAGGCTCTGTTAAACACTCTCAAGATGCATTTTTGCTTTTGCCAAGGTTTTTGCAATCAAGAGCGCAAGTCTAAAACATTGCCAAAAAGCAATCACTGAAGCAGGAGGTTAAAGGCAGAGGTTAGGCCTGATGGGGAGAAAGCCAAAAAAATAAGTTCCACATGTTTATGACACAGGGTTTAACTGTGTAATTTGACTAAAGCAATCTATGTGACACTGCTCTCAGCAAGCTTTTATAGGCTGATTTGCTATCCGCAACGTTAACATAAAACAGATGGTTGTAATAAGCTATGACTTTCTACTTGGATAATGTTGAAGATAAATGTGTTATCAGCGGAAGGCTAGATCATGCAGCACAGTGAAGTGCCTGACTAGGCCGAAAGCTGTATGATATTACAAACAAAGCATCCCACTCTATATCGTATTTATTTTGACTGTTGTGTGCCTGTACAACTAGCTTTATAGCGGTGCTATACTTTCAAATATACACTACTAATTACAATGTTAAAAAATGTTTTAAATATATTTGTTAATATAATTGTTATTGAAAGCAGCATCTGTCTGTCCCTTCTCATTCCCCTGCATTGCTGTATCTGAATACATGTACCATTGAAACTAGTGATGTGAGGGCCGGCCCAATATCCGGGGGACCCGTGGGTTTACCCGCAGGTCGGGCGCTTCGGGCCTACCTCAACCCCCCCCTTTCCTGGTCCTGGTTGAGCTCTTCTGCCTGTTCCCCCCCCCACCCGCAACCTTACAATGCTGACTTCCGGGTTCAAGAATCGGGCTGGCTAGATGGAGGATCCCATCTTGTTACATTACAACACTTGTTACTATTTAACTGCAAAATATGCAGGCATGTGAAAGACAGAAAAACTTATTATCAAATACCATATGTGCTTCAAAGTTATGTGCTACCAAAAATAGAGATTCACCGAATTCTGGATTCGGTTCGAGATTCGGCCAGAATTCGGCCTTTTTCAGCAGTATTCTAATTCAGCTGAATCTTTCTGCCTGGCCAAACGAATCTGAATTTGCATATGCAAAGCAGGTGACTTTTTGTCAGAAAACAGGAAAATAAAAAATGCTTTCCCCTTCCCATCCTTAATTTGCATATGCGGATTCGGTTCGGTATTCAGCCAAAACTTTTGCAAATGATTCGGGAGTTCTGCCGAATCCAAAATAGTGTATTCGGTGAATCCCAACCAAAAAGGCAACAGACACTATTCAGAAAAGCACGTTGCCCAGCTAAGGTGCAGTCAGAAGGAATTAGGGATGCACCGAATCCAGGATTCGGTTCGGGATTCGGCCAGGATTCGGCCTTTTTCAACAGGATTCGGATTCGGCCGAATCCTTGTGCCTGGGCGAACCGAATCCGAATCCTAATTTGCATATGCAAATTAGGGGTGGAGAGGGAAATCGCGTGACTTTTTGTCACAAAACAAGGAAGTAAAAAAAAATTCCCCTTCCCACCCCTAATTTGCATATGCAAATTAGGGTTCGGATTCGGTTCGGTATTCGGCCGAATCCTTTGCTTAGGATTCGGGGGTTCGGCCGAATCCAAAATAGTGGATTCGGTGCATCCCTAGAAGGAATACCTTTCTCCAAATTTGCAAAACAAAGGCTATGTAAAATATATGGTGAGTCACTAATGGAATTCAATGAAACATTGTTGCATAAATACTTAGACATACTTAAAAACAATGAGAACAATACCCTGACTACCAGGGAACTTTGGTTTCCCCATCAATATTGAACCAAATTATATATGAAACCAAAGAATCTGTTCCCGTGGTAGTAATAGGAGAACTATCAAACATTACAGGAAACAATCATCTAGATAAGATCACATACTGTATAATATTTTATTTGAATATCCTTAAAAATTATTTACCTTTCCCATATAAACACCAACATGAGGATAGAAGGAGGGGCCCCTCCTCACTATTAAAGTGCTACTAATTTGTAGTAATAAATAGGTAATGGCATATAACCCAAGCAAAATTTTTAACCACAGTACTGAATTCAAAAGTTCCAAAGGATATAAAGCAGGATTTGAATCAAAGACAGTGTTCAGTTATACCAATATCAAATGGGTTTAGAATAGACATTGCTAGACCACGTTGCTAGGCCAGGGCACACAGGCAGATTTAGGGAGATTAGTCGCTTGGCAACAAATCTCCTCTTCTTCGGGGCGACTAATCTCCCCGCCGGCTTAAATGTAAATCTCCGGCGGGATGGCGCTCGGAGCGATTTGTTTTCCGAAGTCTCCCGAAGTTTTCCAGTGAGTCAACTTCGGGCGGCTTTGGAAACTAATCGCTCCGAGTGCCATCCCACCGGCGATTTACATTTTAGCCAGCAGGAAGACAAGGGAGGCAGTTCGGGGAGATTAGTTGCCCCAAAGAAGAGGAGATTTGTCGCCGGGCAACTAATCTCCCTGAATCTGCCTGTGTGCCCTGACCCTCAAGTCATGTAACTTTAAAGCACTGGACAGCAAAGTAAGGAGACTCATCTAGACAAAAAACAAAAGTCAAAATACTCCTTTACCATCAATATTAAGGGGGTTTATTCATTAAGGCTATTTTTGTTTTTTAAGAGGAAAAAAAAAAACCTAATTTCTCGACATTTATTATGCCCTTGGGCTGCTAAAAGTCAGAATCTGAATATACTCAATTTAAAACCTGCTCTTGTAAAAGTCAATGGCAGCTTCCCCTAGAACCATTTGAAGATGTTTTTAACCTTCACAAATTTTGGGAGTTTTGGGGTGTTTGACGTTGGTGTTCACTTGAAAACTCTAATAATTGAAATTTTTCAGCGACAATTCAATTTGAAGTTGCATGATTCAAATTGAAGCACTATTTTGTAGAGTTTTTTCTCTATCCGATTTTTTCAAGAAAAATTATTAATTTTATTATTATTATAATAATTTAAAAATGATTAATTAGCAAGATTCGTGGATGGGAGTTAGGTCGAGTTTGTTTTAATGAAAAAAAAAAGTGATAAACGGCTGAGTTTTAGCAAATAACCCCCTAAATGCTGCATTCACTGATCCTATTCTTAAGGACTTCTTGGTGGCTAGAATCTTGGGGATTTGGGAAGCTAGGGGAAATTACCCCAAAACAGAGTTAATCTGTCAGAGGGAGCACTTTATAGTCCACTGGAGATCACTTCTCCTGCTATCAACAAAGTGCCCAAAAATACTTTTGAATCCATAAAACAACTTTTTAAAGGGGAACTCTGGCTTCCAAACCAAAATTTGATAAAGAGTTACCGGTTTCTTCAAAAGTATGAATTGATGCCCATTTTCTATGCTGAAATCCAGCTGTTTAACAGTTCTTTTTCGGCATCATTTGAAATCCTGGCAGGGAAGGAGGGACTAAAAACTGATGGTACAAATTGTAACAACTTCTCCACAGCTTACAGACAGCAGGCAGAAAAAGACCGATGGTACAAATTGTAACAACTTCTCCACAGCTTACAGACAGCAGGCAGAAACTACATAACCCACAATGAATTGCACTGTGATATTCCGTTCCTTATTGAAATCAAATGTGCAGGGAATTGTGGGGTTTGGGGGATGCAGTCTAAGGACAGTTGGCTGTTGATACAAAGTAACAGTAGTCAGTCAGCTCAGCAAAGTAGTCAGAAAGATCAGAAGGAGAGCAGTGGGCTAGGCTTACGGAACTGTTCCAAACCATTAAAAATCATGAAGTCTGCATATTTTTTTTAACTGATGCATATTGCAAAGTTGCTTGAAATTGTGTTTACCTTTCCAAAAGCTTATGTTTTTAAAGCTAAAGTTATGTTTTTGTGGAGTTCCCCTTTAAGTAAAATCTGCAGAGTTTCTAAAGAACTCAATGGGAATTGTCTCAAGCAACTTGGAAATAATGTCATATTTGTTTGTATGTGACTTTTCTTCCACAACAAAACAGGACCGGGACTATGCTGCTTTTTTCTTAAATATTCTAGTGCTCAAGAAAAAAAGAAAAAAAAATTGGCTGCAGAATAAAAGATCATGAGATTTTTTATCTACTACTTTTTATACCAGTGTAACATAAATATGTATAAAGTGTCTGTTGCCTACAGGACAGTACATGAAGTGACCACACAAAAACAGATTCAGATACTGTAACGGTCAGGATATGGCCCTGTATGTGATGGTTATTATATTATACATAAACTGGTATAAGTAAAAGCCTGCAAATTATATTTTTATCATTTCTAATGTAATACCAACTGCAAAACATCTGGGCAAGAAAACTACAAAGATATTTTGTAATTCTTTAAACACAGCCTTGTTCTCTGGTAAAAATCTAATATAGTTTAATATCAACTACAACCCAATATACATGTTGCATTTTATGGACAAGCTTGTTTCCGCTGTCTGAGAAAATAAAGAGCTAATTCAGAGCCCTAATTAACGGATTTTTGCTTTGCAGCAACATGGTCTTTGTTCTCTGACTGGCAATGTAAAAATGATTATTACAGATTTTAGCCCAAGGCATACAATTCTTGCATGTTTTCAGGTTTTATTAAACATTTATTGAAGTGAAAAATAGGGAGGGGGGAAGGTGTGCACACAGCATACTTTCATTGCATACAAAATATGTTAATTGTTTTGCATTACAAAATTAGGTCAAAGAATAATTAAAATATAGAGTTTGAGTCCCACTGTTGTATTCCATATGTGACCTCGTTATCTATATCCAAGCAAAGCACGAAGAAGGCAAATTAAATGGCCAAATGATTTGCTGCCAACACCCATCCATCGGTACTGATGTTTTGGAGGCTTAGGTGGTCATAGACATAAAGATTTTTCTCTCCCTAATGACCAACTTTAGTGCTATCCAACAAATCCATGAAATTAACGTGAGGTTAGTGGGTACCGAACAATTGTGCATCTAATGATTTTTCATCCAACATTGGTCAGAAAACTGATCGGTCAGGTTAGAAAATGTTCATTGTTCACAGTGAAATTCATCCATTGTCCAATTGTTTGCAGGACAAAGCAGGCAGCAACCCATGGTATTCCTAGCTTTTCGTTGATGGACAAATCGTACATTTAAACAATCGTTTCAATATAAGCTTTGTCCTAAGATAACTTAAAGATCTTTTAAAAATCCTAATGTCTATGGCCACCTTTCGATTATGTAGATAGGTAGGACTGAATGCCTGGGTGGGAATTTGAGAGAGATTACTATAAGAATAAAGATTTTGTTGCTAGGTATTCACTATTGGGCAGATGGCACATTTCCACCTACTTAAATCTGAATGTTAATCAGCAGTTGCTGAACTTGTATATGGATTTGTGCTTTGGAAAATGTGATTGACCACAGGAAAAATGTATAGACAAGTGAAAAGTATAGGGTTGACCTGCACCAGGAAATTCTACATTCTTGTTTTTGTTTTAAATCTTGCACAAGGTTCACAGCACAGCCAGACCCCATATAGGTACATGAGCAATTAGGGGAACCTTGGCGCTGTTGCAGTTTTGCCTGCAATTGTGTTTCAGGTGAATATAAGGTGATTACCCAACCTTAATAGAATACTAAAGTTTTGAATAAAACGTTGATAAATTTTGCTTCTACTTGTATTTTGATCACCACCGTCAGATAAGAAAATGGAAGCAATATATATATATAATGATCAACAGAATAACAACAGGAATATTATTATTCTTTCCAGGTAACAGATAACATGTCAATCACTAGATCTCTGCATTGTTATAGTAAACATGCCTGAGCTCCTTGGTCCCTTAACAGGCAAAGCCTGGACTTAGCCACAGGCAATAAACTATTTCACTTGGGGGTAGCATCTCCAGGATATTATCTGGAACCTAGATACATTTTTAGGTAAGCTTAACTGCATATGAAGCTGTCCTATATTAAAAGAACTTAAATTAACTACTTGGGTACTTCTGCCAAAATGTATTTTAAATAGACCAAGAACCTAACAACCTATAGAAAGCTGCAGGGGCCTTTCTTTCTTTATTCCAAAATAAAACATGTCTATATCACTATATGAAACATACATTAAAAGCAAATAACTGGAGGGGTAACACCACTGCATATTTTATATATATTATTATATGTATTACACAGTATAATACAGTGACTTTCAATAGTGATAAAAAACACAGCTACTCACAGAACTACTTTCTATTCATGGAGCACCATTGGGGTTCCCTTTCCTGCATTTGTGACTAATGCTCAAAAAATCCAGGCTGGCAAATTAAGGAGAACTACTGGCCAGTGCTGGGTGAATGGGAAGTGATCCAGGACAAGTGAATGCAGTCACAATGCTGCATGTGCCATTGCTCTAATGGATACAATATACTGTATGTCATAAGTGTGCCTAATTCCAAGAACGTTCAAGAGGAGATTATTATTATGTTTTATTTTCCAGCAAGGTTTGCAGGCAGTTTGACAACATTTGAAAGGGCTTCCAAAATAACCTTGCATCTTCTGTTCTGTCTGTTTATTTATGCGTTAATTTCAATATATTTTTTTTTTTTCAGTATCATTTACAGTCACATTGATGCACTTGGGACACAGGTTTTACTAAGGAAAAAGCAATGCAGAGACATAATCAATTCCTATTATGGTTAATATGAATGCCTGGGCTTACTGTATGGCACAAGCACCAATTGCCTGTAAACAGCAAAGCCCACATTTTCAGAATGTTGTTAAAGTCTACAATTACTATAATTATCCTTGCAAAAATAAAGAAATCCAGATGGAAGAACCTGGGAAATCTGTAACTTAAACTACCAGGCAGACTTGTTTCTGGTCAATAATTGCCTCATAGATTATATATATATATATAGTTTGCAGCATTCAGGATTTAGGGGATTGATCATTCCCAATTGCAGATCTGCCTCTGTAAGGCACTAGTGCAACGGTCTAGTGCCCTGTCTCATATAGAAATAGGCTGCCCATTTCAGGGGTCAGAGCAGCAATCAAAATCCTTTCTCTAGTAGCAACCAACATTAACACTTTTTGCTGAGAACTATTCCTATAAATACTGCCCTAATGTCTGAAACCTTTATACACAGACACACACAAAAACACTGTATATTCACTGTATAAAAATAAGGGCTTGCCCTTAAGTTCAGTTCCAACTACAAGAGGTTTCAATTAAACTATTCCAGGAGGCATGAACATTGGAGACAAAGCCTGTAACTGATTAACTACATTTCCCTTCCCCCACAGGCTATGTGTACACAATGAGCTTATTCCAGCCATTTACAGGACCACATCAGAGGTATTTCCAGCCATTCATATTACTCTGGAACATCACGTCATCATCATCTTGCTGTCTGAAATTACACTCTCTTTATTTTTTATGTGTTCCTATTCTGCATATACAAACATCAAGAACTGGCACAGGCACACTATCACAAACTCCTGCCATTAGTTTACATCCGGTGGAGGCATCTGTTATCTATAGTTCTCCAGCCCATGCAACAACTCCCTGCATCGTACAATATATACATTAAAAAAAAAACAACAAAACTGAACATCCAGAACCACATCTTACATACTCTGTTTCTGTCTCCTGGGTCACAAGACTTAAAATATTGCTCTTCACGGATTAGAACGGCAAATAGCATGGAGCCAAAGGTGCATAAATATGTGAAGCCATACCTCCCAACCGTCCTGTTTTTTGAGGGGTAGTCACAATTTTTTAGGGATGCACCGAATCCAGGATTCGGTTCGGGATTCGGCCAGGATTCGGCCTTTTTCAGCAGGATTCGGATTCGGCCGAATCCTTCTGCCCGGCCGAACCGAATCCGAATCCTAATTTGCATATGCAAATTAGGGGCAGGGAGGGAAATTGCATGACTTTTTGTCAGAAAATAAGGAAGTAAAAAATGTTTCCCCCTTCCTACCCCTAATTTGCATATGCAAATTAGGGTTCGGATTCGGTTCGGTATTCGGCCGAATCCTTCGTGCAGGATTCGGGGGTTCGGCCGAATCCAAAAAAGTGGATTCGGTGCATCCCTACAATTTTTACAGTTTAACCCGCAGTCACGGATTGTTATTGAAATGTTGCAACTTTCTCTTTGATCTCCTGCACTGAACAGTCAGAAAAAGAAACAAGGTTTCTAAAACTTAAAGGGGAACTCTGGCTTCTAAACCAAAATTTGATAAAGAGTCCCACATATCACAGAAACCCCTTATATACCCATCACCGTTATCGGTTTCTTTAAAAGGTATGAATTAATGCCATTTTCTATGCTGAAATCCAGCTGTTTAACAGTTCTTCTCTTTCTGCATCATTTGAAATCCTGGCAGGGAAGGAGGGACTAAACACTGATGTTACAAATTGTAACAACTTCTCCACAGCTTACAGACAGCATGCAGGAACTACATAACCCACAATGCACTGGACTGTGATGTTCCTTTTTGAAATCAAGTGTGCAGGGAATTGTGGGGTTTGGAGGATACAGGCTAAGGACAACTGGCTGTTGATACAAAGTAACAGTAGTCAGCCAGCTCAGCAAAGTAGTCAGAGAGATCAGAAGGAGAACATGGGGCTAGGCTTAGGGAACTGTTCCAACCCATTACAAATCATGAAAAGTCTGCATATTTTTTAATTGATATATATTGCAAAGTTGCTTGAAATTATGTTTACTTTTCAAAAAGCTTATGTTTTTGTGAAGTTCCCCTGTAATTGGCTTTTGACAGAGAGCCCAGGCTAAGTGGCAGGTGCACTTAGATACATTTGTAACAATTTAAGATACGCAAAGAAACAATTGTAATTGACAAGCAGGTCTCTTGGGGAAACTGTGATTTACAGCTTAAAGCGCAGCTTCATTAGCAAAACAGTAATAACACATACAAACCACAGAAATGTGTTCAAACTTTCATAACCTGCCACATTTTACAAAATTAACATGATAAGTAGGGGGTGTGGCCACAAAAATTGGCATGGTCAAAAAAATTTACTGCTGCTATTTATAATCAGCTAAATGACAAAACACCCAGAATGTGTGCTATAAAGCTGGCCATACAGGTATAAATAGGATCAGGAATGATTTTCAGTATTTATGAGCTGGATAGATGATCCTGACTGATATCTACATCTATGTGTCATGGATATTGGTCGGTTTGTCAATCAGGCAAGTTTGATAATGTTATCTGCTGATGCATAATTCCAGTCAGGGCATTGTGAATTTGCAGATATTAAAGATATAAAAAAGCTACAGCACCTCTTCACTTCCTGCTGTTTCAAAGTTGCTGTTTCAAAGTTGCTGTTTCGGGTTGTCAACCCAAATTAATGGAAGAGCTGAAAATTAGCTGTAATGTATATAGCCCCAATTACAGTATCCTTCTGATAGGCTAGTGGTCCAATTGGCCAGATGCATTGGCCCAAGTATGGCAGATTTAAAGAGGTATGTCCAAAATGCGATCAATGAATAAGGCTTGTGCTGAGCATAATTCCTGCCTATTGTTTTAAATATGAAATATATGTTCTTTTACTATGTCAAACTAAATACAGTAAATTATAAAATGAAACTACTCCATATTCAGTTCTTGCAAGATAGATAATTAGATTACTAATGAACAGATAATCGCTCTGCACAAGAGCAATGACAGATGTTGAATTCTAAAATCGATGACAACGCTCAAAAATGCCCTTCCTTCAAAGTCTATTTAAATTGCTGACATTCTGACACATGTGTAATCAAACTAAAATACCCACCACTGCATATTAGTGTTATATTTGCTATTAAAAAGAAGTCCAGTCTAGCTCTTTATACGCTTTACACTTCTTGTACTAAACCCTGAATCAATGTAGCAGCTGAGGAACAGACCTGGCTCCGGACACCTGACTTCCTCTACATTTTTGGAGCCTGAACCAAAGAACGGATGGGTTAAAGGGGATGTCAACCCCAAAATAAAAATTTGCCTAGTAAAAGAAAACATAATTCTTAGTTTTCAGTGCTTTTAAAGTTGTTTGTAAAAACAATGGCTCTTGAAAGCAGCATTTTTTAACTCCTGTTGTTACTTTTTAAACAATGTTGCAAAAAGTCTTAGGCTAGGGCCAGATTATAAGGATTCTCTGCAGGCAGAAAATCTGCTGCCTGGCTGTGCGAAATGTTGCATTTCAACAATGAATTCCTTCGTGTCTGCCAGTACCCAACTGGAGATAATGCTTCTGGGTGCAGGCAAACCAGGAGCAGAGGATTCTTGGCCTTTGTTTCTCCTCAGGTCGAGATCCGAAATCATGTGGTCCTAGCCTTAGTTCCCCAGCAAAGACAGGTCTGTTAAACAGCTGACTTTCCTGACATTGTAGCAATAGGCTGATCCATCAGGGCAGGGAACAGACAGGGATCGACAAATACCACTTTCCATTGCATTACATACACAAAGAATTAAAAATCATAGGAAAAAAAAATAGGGTGGACAAAATTATTTGTAAATATAAATACTATTTAAAGCTATTTCTATTTGTCCCTTGCTAGTCAGTGCTGGCTCTAACTATTGGGAAAAAGCATAGCAGAAGTCATCCAGCATGACTCCAATTGCAACAATACACTGCATGCCTCGTTACAGGTTTGGTAATCAGATGGCTCCAGCTACTTTTTTGTCAGTATTCAGAACTACCAGTGCAGAGAATAAAAAGTGACAAACAGATACTGCTTTCAAATGTAATTAGAGGAGATGTAACCTGAAAATATGAACTGATGTAAACTTAAAGTGGCCATACACGGCCAGATTTTTTGCTTCCAAAGGAACGATTCCAGAAAGTTCTGATAATATCAATTACCTATCAGATGGTTGATGGTGTACGAATGATCGTCTCGACACTATCGTTCACAAAATCGTTCGGATGAGTTTCAAAATTTTAGTTCAGGGTTAAATTGGGAAGTAGGTGTGAATTACAGAATTACAGAATTACCGATATTACGATAGTTTTTTGCGCATGTCAGGATTGTAGTACAAGCCAACGAACATATACTCATTTGTGAAAGAAGTTTATTATGCCATAGCAAGACATAAATCCATATGTCTGCATGGAGCAGGGAAGGAGAAACGGACTATATACTACAGACAGTGACACAATGCTAGCACCACTCCTCGTTTGTTGAACAACGTTCGTTCGTACACGAAGGAACTTTCGGCCGGCCACAAACCATCCACCTGTTTTACATCACTTCCTGTATGCTGTACATCCATTTAAATCGCATTGTGCATTGATGTATATAATCTTTTGTTTCTTTTGACAAACAATACGATTATATCTGTTCATATAATCGTTCTCCGTGGATGGCATATCGTATGGTAAATTAATCGTCAGACGGTCATTTAACGATACGATCGTTCATTTCACAATACGATCGTTCATTGCAGAACGATAAAAGTATGTCTGTGTATGGCCATCTTTAGAGTGTTGGTTTGAAAAACTTTGCTAATTACGTTGTTTTCAATTATTTGTTCTTTTCTGTAATATTTTTAGTTTTAGCCAATTTTAGACTGCTAATTACAAGTTTTTGTCTCAGCATTTTTGAACACTTTGAAGTTCAGAATATCAATGACCCTACATTTTGTGCACTGTAGTCAGTTAATTACTATAAACAAAAGACAAATATGATGCAGTCCGGATCGGAGCTCATCTGGCTTGTGTCTTCCAGCCGATGCCCTCGCAAGATGTCGGCTACTCCAAGCCGATATACTTCTTTAGCATGAAAGGTCTCGCATAACTGGGCGCTATTCCAGACTTCCATAGAGGGCCAATTATATTCTTTAAAAGTGGCTTTTTTAAAAAACATTCAGTGGTACAATTGTTGTGCAGTGGGTGCGCTGGACTTGCGCATTTCTTGCCTAGATACTCAGCACTTTCTCAGTTATGCAGGACCTTTTGGTGCTACTGCAGTCAGTTAACCCTAGGGTTGCCGACTGATTTTCAGAGAGAGATTTTGGGCCAAATATGGATGCTAATTAATGTATTTGTACATTACACCAGTGACAAAAAGCTATTACTCCACATCTTACAAAGAATATATAGTAAGGCCTGGGTCTCATATATTACTTTGATTGAATTATGTGCCATGGGACTGCAAACAAACCGGTTTAAATACAGACAAAGCATTACATAATTACAACGGTTTATAGATTTAACAGTCATTGATGTCCTCATGATCAAATCATCTGTTAAATACAGTAGAGGGAAACATTGACATACAAAACTAGGATGCCAGAAGGCATTTAAAGCCCAGAAAGCAGCCACTTCTCTATGGAACATAAAGAGTGTTTGGCATGTTGGTTTCATTTCTGTACATCGTTTCAGACCACCTGAATTCCCACAGTGTCAAATTGCAGACTTTTCTTCATACATTAATTTTACATTATCCCCTTTCACAGGCAACCAGGGAGCTAACAAGCAGTCCCTCAGGCTTAAAATGAAATGAAGAAATGGCACATTCAGTCAATACAACAACAGCTGTTGCTTAATAAAAAGCTTCATACAAGTACATTGCTGGTAATGCTAAAAGGAGGTGTTTAGAGGGAAAATAATTAATTTGCCTAAACCCAACTAATAAATATGAGATTTCACTTACCGTATATACTCGCGTATAAGCCGAGTTTTTCAGCACCCAAAATGTGCTGAAAAACTCAAAGTCGGCTTATACGCGGGTCATACCTCCTTCCGCGGCCCCAGCAGGACTGTCTATGACTGACTGTGTCGCCGCCCGGAGCAGGTCCAGGAGCTCCGGGCGGCGCGTCCTTCCCTGCCGGCGTTCGCTCCCAAAATGGCGGCGCCCATGGCCGCCACGTGGGTAGCGCCGGCACAGTCAGTCACAGACAGTCCTGCTGGGGCCGCGGAAGGAGGTATGTGACAGAGGGAAGAGCAGCAGACGTGAGGGCCGGGGTGGGGAGAGCGACAGATGGGGAGGGCAGGGGGAGGAAGTGGCAGAGGGAAGCAAACATGAAATAGGGGTGGCAGAGGGAAGCAAACATGAAATCCGGGCGGCGACACAGTCAGTCACAGACAGTAACAGGTACCTGCCCAGTGTCCCCCAATTGTTGCGGCCGGGTCACATTCACATTTTGAAATCTGACATGGGGCCCCTAGGCTTATACACGAGTCAATACATTTTTCCAGTTTTCTTAGGTAAATTAGGTACCTCGGCTTATACACGGGTCGGCTTATACACGAGTATATACGGTATTCAAAAACAATCCCTCTGTCAATTTAATGTTTAAAAATACTGCCAGCATAACACATGTACTTTTCTCAGGCATGTGTCAGAAAGGTAACAACTCCAGGGTTCTTTGGGCCTGTGGTTTCTGCATATGTGGCAACTTGAAACCCCCATGCCTTAAATTTATTACAACATCTAAAAATGAAGAAACCCAATGTTATAATATGAAAAAGACCTGCAAACCTTGTACAAAACACATCATAGTCAGATATATTGGTCCAAGCCAAAGACCATTCTCAAACATATGGTGCATTTACACTAAAATAATTACAGTCTCGCATGACAAAAATTCAGCAATACAAAAACATCCAGCATGGTTTTTTTAACCTCATGCAAAACACTCTCTCAATATTATGAATAGGTTATTTGTGAGGGTTTACATCCCCTTAAAACTTGTGAGAATTCAAGCAACCAGTCCTGTTTTTTATAGTAGCCAGTCCATAAATGCTGAGGTGCTGGCAAGCAACTCTTATCTATACAGGTGGCCATAGACGTAACAATTACAATCTTTCTTGGAAAAGATATTTCCAAGAAAGATTGTTCATTTCAATACACACATGTAGAGCTGAATTGTCAGATATACAGGATGAAACAATAGAATTCTACCAAAATATTCAGATGTTGACCTCTTTTACCAATATATATTGAAATTGGGCATTAAGTAGGGCTTCATGGGGCCCCCTATACCTCCTGGGCCCCCCTGCATTCGCAGGGTCTGCTTCCTCTGTAGTTACACTCCAGCATTCTATCCTAGTCCAAAAGAGATGCAGCATTGAACAACTTTTGTCCCACCCAGAAATCCCATTAACTGCATCTCAAGTATGGAGTCTAAAGAGAGCCCTGGAGACAAGCGTAGCATAGGGGGAAGGGTGGCATGACCAGGCCAGCCTACTAAGCGGTGATTGGTTAGGCAGAATAGACTGGGCAAAGGAAAAGGGGGGTTATAGTGGGCATAGGTTTGGGCGCCAAAATGAAAGTCAGTCAGCGGCCATTTTACAAGGACAAGAGACTGTCATACGAACCGATCGACAATGGAGCCGAACATTGAAGCGATGCTAGAGCAGCTGAGAGCAGAGGCATCAATGAGAGGAGCGGGGTGGCTTCAGCAGCTGATACCAGAAGCACCAACCATGCAGAGGCATCAGACGGACAGCAAGCAGCAGCCAGCGCATCAGAGATACCTGAGTCGGAAGGAGGCAGCTGATACGGCGAGAGGTGAGACATCCGGGAGACAGTCAGCAGGGGCAAGTGGAGACAGCGGGAGCAGCGCGGAAGAGGGTAATACCACTCAGGGCAGCGCAGCAAAGCAACCGGAGAAGCCACGCACCGGGGGGAGGAGGTACCCCGCGGGTAGGCTGGAAGCGGCACAGGAGCGAGGCGCCAGCAGGGGGTCTAGAGCAAGGACCCGCCAGGTGACAGCGCTGCCACCGGAGGAAGCGGTATGGTCTACCCCAACTACGGCAAGGGGGGAGCGTCAGTGCACAGCATCCACAACACAGTGCAGCGGCTGCAGCACGGCAGTCAGCTCAGGCCATAACAGACCCACAAACATTCCGGGGGAACAGACAAGTTAGAGAAGGGTCGCAGCCAGCTGAGAACAGGCAGTCAGGTTTCGCGGGCAACAGGGAAAGATCCCTGTCAGGCAATGGTTCTGCACAGATCACAGATGACAGCGTTGCCCAGCACTTCTACAGCTGGGATGACAGCGAGAGCAGCAGAGGATCAGCGCAGCACAGTCACTAACACAGGTAGCTCTAGCCACACGACACAAATTATCACCACACAGAACATGCAAATTGAACTGGGGCAACAGGGAAGGGAGATAACAATCCCAGTTGGGGGACAAGGAGCACATAAGGTCCAAGAGGGTAATACCCTGGGTTCAGTCAATTCTATGGAGACATTCCTAGGGGGTTTGCGCACATAACGGATGCAAATGGGTGGTGCACAAGGTAACAATATACTAGCCAATGCGGCAAGTGAAATAAGACCAGCAGTGGTAAGCACCACAGAAAAGGCTGCAGAAAGCACAGGGAGTAAAGCAACACCTATTTCAGATGCAGCTAAGGGGCATACATATGTGTGTTATGAAGGCCCACTAGGGGCACATCTGAAACAGGAGGTTAGAGAAAAAATTTGGAAACGAGAGTACGTGGATATATTTACGTTACTACCGCTGGAGAGGTTTAATGTAGAGAAGTGGGAAGAAGGGAAGGAGCACAGAAAAGAGGAAGATGAGGACAGAAGGCGTTTCCGGCTGATCCCTAGAACATTTGGGAACTGGTTACAGGCATACGCAATTTTGGCCAGTGTGACAGGTGAAAAGCACCCAGGGCAATGTTCTGGGTTATTTTGTTATTTAGATGGTATCTGGGAAGCACATAGAGTATACGGTGGCTTGGCATGGTTAAGATACGATGAGCATTTTAGGCAAAAGATGGCGATCAGACAGGACCTTCAGTGAGATCATAGAGACATTGGTCTGTGGATGCGACTCATGAACAATAAAGGTTATCAGGGCTATACAGTGGCACATAACGCTCAGCCCTTTCAGGGGGGCTCCAGCGGGGGGACGGCCAGCTCGTCAGGAACCCACAAAAAAGGAGTTTGCTGGCTGTTTAATGACAGCTACTGCAAATGGGGGAACACATGTCGATTTAAGCACGAGTGCTCATCATGTGCAGGATCCCACCCGTTTTCCAGATGCTTTAAAAGAAACAAGGCGGTTTCACCCAGAGCAAAAGATAGCTTTACAAAAAGGGGAGACACCAGTGAAATTAAAGGAGATGCTTCCTTTTCTAAATGAATACCCCGATAGAGATAAGGCAAAATTACTGATTGGGGGTTTTAGAGACGGTTTCCGAATTCCTGGGAAGGAAATGATGGTTGCAAACCGTTTTAAAAATCTAAAATCTGTAAATGACAATTTACAATTGGTGAGGGAGAAATTGGAGAAGGAAGTCAGATTGGGACATAAGGCAGGGCCTTTGGATAACATCAAGGTATCACCATTGGGCTTGATTCCAAAAAAGGAACAAGGAAAATACAGATTAATTCATCATCTGTCCTATCCAAAAGGGGGCTCAGTAAACGATGACACTGACATTGATAAAGACCTGACAAAAGTATCATATACATCTTTTGACGAAGCCATACGGCTGGTCAGAGAGGCAGGCAAGGGCGCCTTCATGGCCAAGACAGATATAGAAGCAGCTTTCAGGCTACTGCCAGTGCATCCATTGTACCTTTTGGGTTGCCATTTTGAGGGGGAATTTTATATAGATCGATGTCTGCCAATGGGGTGTTCGATCTCATGCGCTGTTTGAGGCTTTTAGCACATTTCTGGAATGGGGGTGAAGCGCAGGGCTGGTCTAAATTCTATGATACATTATCTAGATGACTTTTTATGTGTGGGCCCTGCCAATTCCACGGTGTGGGCTGTATTGCTGCAAACGATACAGGAGGTGGCCATTCAATTTGGCATCCCACTAGCGCCAGAAAAAACCGAGGGCCCAACAACGTGTATAAAATTTCTGGGCATTGGAATCGACACAAGGGAAGGGGTGTGCAGACTCCCTAAGGATAAGATTCAAGGGCTACAAACAGACATTCACAATGCGTTGGCAGCAAAAAAGGTCACATTACAGCAATTACAGTCACTCATGGGCAAGCTCAATTTCGCTTGCAGGGTTATGCCAATGGGCAGGGTATTCGCAAGACAGTTAGCAATGGCCACATCAGGTGTAAAATCACCGCATCACTTTATTCATTTGAATAAGAGTCATAAGGTGGACCTAGTGGTCTGGGAGCGATTTTTGGAGAGCTATAACTGCAAGTCCTATTGGTTGGGGGAGACAGAATCTAATGTGGATCTGCACTTATTCACAGATGCAGCTGGGGCTTTGGGGTTCGGAGCCTACTTGGAAGGCAGCTGGTGTGCTGAGCAATGGCCGGAGGCATGGGGGCATGGTGGCCTTACGGGTAATCTTACACTGCTGGAACTATTTCCTATCAGAGTGGCCACAGAAATTTGGGGGGAACGTTTTGCAAACAAATCAGTCCTTTTTCACACAGATAACTTGTCAGTAGTGATGGCGATAAAGAAGCTCCCTTCATCTTCACAACCAGTATTAGCAGTGCTAAGGTCCTTGGTTTTACGCTGTTTACAATTGAACACTGTGTTTCGGGCAAAACATTTGCCTGGAGTTGTCAATGATATTGCTGACGCTCTATCTCGCTTCCAGTGCGACAGGTTCAGGAAATTGGCACCAGGAGCGGAACGGGAAGGAACTCGCTGCCCGGCACATCTCTGGAAAATCGTGTGCGAGGTATGCTAGAATGGCTGGAACAGTCAGTGGCACCAACAACATGGTTGAGTTACAAAAGGGCTGCGGCCAGCTGACAAGGCATTGAGGAACGGAAGACTGACAGGGAACCCAGGGTTTTCATTTAAGGCTATATATGAATATATACTGTTATGTGATGTTATGATAATGGTTGTTACTCTATGTTAAAGCCATATAAGGGCTGATATGTTTTAATTGACATGCATTTGTTATGTATACAACTGTTGGGATGTGATTAAATAAAAGCTGTGGCCAGTATCATTCCAAATAAGCATATTGTCACGCGTTGTTAATGGGGGAAGGAAGCAAAGTTAGGCCGTGCCTGTGTCATGTTAATCTCAAGCAAAAGAGATTCCCATTCAACAAGCTATATGCAATTTCTCAGCTACTCCTTATTTTATCAGACTGTATAAGACAAAAGTATTGTGATGTAAGAATCCATATCATGAGAGACAATGTTGATACTAGAAGAATAAAATATTACTGTATGTACACAGTGTGTAACCTGAACGAGGGATCTTGATATGGAGCTTTGTAAAAAAGGCAGCTTGTAACATCTGATGCTCTATTTCACTTCTCTTTAAATGCAAAAATACCTCTGAAATATCAGGTTACAAGATAAATATTCCTTTAACACATTTTTATTTGCCATGATTAGGAACTATTATATTTCCTTGTCCTTAGAATGTATTTGTCTGGAATACTGCATAATAGCCAAGCTGAAGCTGTTTTTGTCCATTTTCACACTGAACAAAAAGAGAAATCCTTGTGGTATCAGGCAGCCCAATTAGCTACATGCTATCAAAAGACTGCAATAGGCTTTCATCTTCAGGAGAGATGGATACAAATGGCCGAGTGTCATAGAAACTGTACCGCACGATGAGTTCCTGCAAGAGTTGCTGAAAGAGGGTAGGTCTAGTTTTATCAGCTGCCAACGGATGAATATGCATTGTGTTAGCATGAATAAAAACAAAACAAGAAAATGCTGTATGACCAAAATGACAGCCTTTTAGCACAAAACACCTGGAGAAGCAGTATGCAATGGTTGGAGAGGAATAATTTTTAACTCGTATGTTCCTGCCAAGTCACACTGCTATGTTTTAAGCAGCCTTATCATTTATTACCCCATTAAAAAAATCAAAGGTTTTTTTTCTTTTAACAAAAAATACAGATGCAAGGGTTTTGGTATCATTCACTATAATCTCAAGAGCTCACTAGGAACTACAAAACAGAGTTTGGTTTCAGGTCACACAAAGGGTACGGCCACATGAAAAGACTTCTTCTAGTGAGGGAAATATATCATAGCAAATACCTGTGGGTTGGTATAAAATATAATCTCAATATCATACAACGATGGTTACCATTGTTATAATTTATTAACAGAGCCCATACAGACACAGGGGGTTTATACAGAGACTCCTTTATTAATATTACAGGTATGAGACCGGTTATCCAGAATGCTTGGGACCTATGGTTTTCCGGATAACGGATCTTTTCCGTAATTTGGATCTCCATACGGAGCCCATTGCGCATCGTAATCAGATCGTTCGGCCATATGGCCGAACAATCAGATTACCTCCGATATAGCCATGCTCGTTAATGACATATCGGGGAAAAATCTGCTCGTTTGGCGATGTTGCCAAACAAGCGGATCTTTGCGTCTATGGCCACCTTTACATGCGTCCTCATGAATACTTGTCCATAAGGAAGAGCCAGCTGCATGTAGTACTGCTCCCTGTTGCTGAACGCATATAAACTGAACACAAGGAAGAGCAGGGACAAGTGCTCGTGAGTAAGTCTAGGGCCACACAGGGAGCGAAATGAGGTAGCTGAAATGTGCTGGCTGAAATCAGCCCTATCAGGGAAAGTAGCCTCCTCTCTTTATAGTGATGCGGATTCCTGTTGAGGTTCTCTTATATTGATACAAACAAATAACCATAACACAGAACCCAGAGTTAAGGTGGACATACACTTAGAGATCCGCTCATATGGCCAGACAATCGGATTTCTCCCCGATATGCCCACATTGAGGTGGGTGATATCTCTGGAAGCTGGGGTGGCAAACAGGCCCCCCCCAGCTGCAGGGGGTTTAGTTCTCCTTTAAAACTGATTAATATGATAAAAATGCATCTTAAGCTTGGGCCAGACTATGTCAGATCTCTACAGGCCGAGAATGCTTTTCCCTGCAGCATTTCTGCTCCTACACTGCCTGCAACCGGAACCACTGTTTCCACTCAGGTGCAGACAGACGCAACGGATTTCGGTGCCAAAACGAGAAATTTTGCTTCTGAAAAAGCTGCAGGTACATTTTTGATTGACATTGCATGTATACTGGATTCAAGCTCAGTCTGAAATGAAAATGAATCTGTTGTGTAAATGTCCACTCACATACAGAAGAATGCCCAATATACAAAGACTGGCAAGCGACAACCTCTTTTACAGGATATACTTAAATACACTTAAATCACCGGGCATATTGAAAAGCAACACTACCCTTAATCTTTGGCTTTCTTCCTTCCTTAACATATTTCCCTCAGGGGAGGCAAGTAAACTAGCTGCAACTAAAACTGACCTGCATTCGTGAAAGTATGTATGATTCTTAGGCTAATGCCACACATAGCATTTTTATGCTGTGCTTGTAAAAACTCCCTCAGTGGCTTAATTACACCAATAATGCAATCCAGTTGAAATTCACTGGATCTATCAAACAGCAAACACATGCATTGCCAATGGGAGTAAAAATGGCAAACACAGGACAGTGCATGTTTCTGGCACTGGCTTAAAAACCACCACTTTCCACTTGACTGCAAATCAAATGCAATGGTAGTTAGAACACATAGCTGAATTACACTGTGGTTTCAACCACTTCTCACAAGAATGTCATTGCGTCATTATGTAAACCTCATCATTAGTGTAAATATGCCAACATAATGATGCCATGCATTGGTATAATTATACCGCTGATGGGGATTTTGGAGCGAATACCAGATGGGACTGAAAATCGGGCTGCTAAAATATGCAGGCAGAGAATCAGCATCCTGTCTTGTGTAGGGGTGGATTCTCAGCCTGCGTATATTAGCAGCCTGATTTTCAGCCCCGTCTGGCATTAAAAGGGTTCTAATATAAATAATTCTAAAGCAACTGGACTTGCTGAGTAATCATTGAAGACGTTTCACTACTCATCCAAGCAGCTTCTTTGATGAACTGAAGAAGCTGCTCGGATGAGTAGTGAAACGTCTTCAATGATTACTCAGCAAGTCCAGTTCTTTTAGAATTACTTATATTAGATACACCATGACCTGGATGAATGAAAATCCTCAGTCATTAAAAGGGCTGTTCACCTTTGAATAAACTTTTAGTATGATGTAGAGAATGATATTCTGAAAAAAAATTGCAATTGGTTTTCATTTTTTTATTATTTGTTTTTGAGTTATTTAGCTTTTTATTTAGCAGCTCTCCAGTTTGCAATTTCAGCAGTCTGGTTGCAGGGGCCAAATTACCCTAGCATCCATGCATTGATTTAAATAAGAGACTGGAATATGAACAGATGAGTAATAAAAAGCAATAACAATACATTTGAAGCTTTACAGAACAAATACTTCAAAACCTATAACAAATAAATAGCAAAGAGCAATTGAAAAGGTGCTTAGAATTGGTCAACCTGCACCCGATCTAGACCCTGCTCACCCCACCCCCAGCTTCCCCTTCCTTTATAGACCCACCCAATTGATGACATCACAAAAGGGGCAGGGCAGGCAGCCGTGCGCCTACAAAACCAGAAGCCGGCAGTGTGTGGGTTCCACCGAACCCACCCGCGACCCGCAAATGGGGCAGCGAGGTGGGCCAGCCCGCACATCCCTATGAACCACCCAAAGGCTGTTACACACAGGTATTTGAGACACAGGTTTGAGCGCACCTAAACACATTACACAAATAAAAGATAATTGCTATCCCTAGTTATGAGGGAGATCAGACTTTGTGCACTTTCATACCCCAATTTAGATTTAAAAAAAAAAAAAAAGACACAGAAGCCTCAGCAGGAAAGTTTTGATGGAACTCCTTGTGATGGAATAAAATTAGCTTTGTAATAAATTAATATTAGTTATACTTAATCATTAGTAATGTGTGGGCCAGCTCAAAGCCCACAAGTCAGACGGGTACGACTTCTGCACAATGTCCTCAGGAGGTTCGGGCTGAACTTCCTGAGGACCTTCCAGCCTCCATTCTCCCCATACTCATGCAGGCCCGCCCCTTTCTTGACCACCGCGGGAAGGGGCGGGCACAGGTATTTAAAGAGGGGAGCGCGCTGGGTAAGTGTGGAGGGGCAGTGGGTTAGGGTCAGATGCAGGTTGAGTTTTTCTCGGCCACACATCACTACTAACCATGTGCAAGTAACTGTGCCTCAATTAATATAGGGGCCCAGACTGACACAACCTCAAACAAAGTAACTGTAGAGAGCAGTTTAAGAAATAAATAGTAGCACTATACGAAATTAGGAGGATTACAGACTGAAATAGGGTTAAAAGAACACGTGGAAAAAGTCTGCTCATAGTTAAATTAAATTCTCTTTGAAATGCGAAAAAACTGCTAAGAAGCTAGCCACTATTGTTGCTGACTTAGTGATCTGTTTTTATTTCCCGAGCAGCACCAACCTGCTTGAGAATGCAAAGCCCCAGCTGGGGGTGCAGAGAATATAAGTGTTAACAAATGCTAAGATGATGTGTGCCAATAACAATCATCTCTGCATTCCAGAGCTGCCTCCGCCCCTCCCCCACTGCTCTGCTCTCCCCATTATTCTTCATTCAGCCTGAAAGTTACAAGATCCCTATCCACACTCACAGGGACTTAGGAAGCTCCACAGGAATTATCAAGGCTTCCAAAAATGCACAATACCAAGTTTTTAAATTGTACAAAGCATTCTTTCACATAGACAATGGCACTATTAAAACAATGCTGCAAATTCATTTTGGGATTGTTACATGCAATATAGTATAAATCACTATTTAATAAAAGAAGAGAAGTTAAAGATTTTGCACAATGGTACCTTGCCCTTAAATCCAGGTAAAGGGGTTTTCCATCCAGATAGGTTTTTTGTAAAATATAATTCGAAGGAATTTTTTAATATAATTTTTCGAATATATTTATTAATATAACTGCTACTGAAAGCAGTATTTAGCTGGCTGTTAATATTCTCTGCACACCTGGTTCTGACTCCTGCAACTATGTAGCGAAAGGCAGCTTATTAAAGTGTGTGTGAATATGATATGGACTGCAAGCTCTTCTGGGGCAGGTACTGATGTGAAGCACCGCAGAATTTTTAAATGCTATATAATCGTAATGGCAGGGTGTCAAAACCAGAGAAAAGAAAGGGTTAAACAATGTTTTCGATTGCAATTACAATTGCTTAAAAAGCTTGAAAATGAATAATTAATGCACATTGAAAAAACAGTTTCGATTTACATTGTCTTCCATTAGAATGGGTAGAGATCCCTTTTAATGCGGAACAGATATATGAGGTTATAAAAATTCTTTACAACTTCACTGTGGTTAGTATTCAACTAGATTGTGGCATGGTTGGCTTTTGTAAGGCTTATATTTTAGCACTCCACAAACCAAAGAATATAAGAGCAAGTACACCCCTATGGCTTACAAGCTGTTCTGCAGCTGGGACGATTGCAAAAACTGTATAAACTAGTAACAGTTTTTAGCTTTATATTTCCAACTAATCTGAGCAACATTTTTTTCTTTAAATAGCGAATATAAAGTAAAAATTATTTGAGATGTTAATTCAAGATACTTATAATAATTGATTTGATCAAACAGTTGTTTTGGGCCCAAATCACAGTGTATATGCCTACAGTCAAACCAAATGGTCTGTTATGTAGAGTAGCACTCCTAAGGGGGTTATGTAATAAAAGGCACTAAGTTTGCCCACGTGCAGTAACCCATAGCAACCAATCAGCAGGTAGCATTTACTGGTCACCTGTTTAAAAGCAAACATCTTATTGGCGGCTATGGATTACTGCTCCTGGGCAAACATTGTGCCTTTTATTATATTTAGGTGTTAGTGCTGCGTATGCAACCGTGTACTATCCAATTAAAGGGGTTAACTTTTAGTATGATGTGAGTGATGATCTGAGGAAATTTTTTTCATTGTTTATTATTTGTGGTTTTTTTTATTACTTTGGTTATTTAGTTATTATTTTGGATATTTGTTTTTTTATTCAGCAGCTCTCCAGTTTTGCAGTTTAATTGCTGGGGTTCAAATTACCATAGTAACCACATATTGATTTGAATAAGCGACTGGAATATGAATAGGAGAGGGCCTGAATAGAAAGATAAATATTAAAATGAAGCAATAATATATTTTAGCTTCACAGAGAATTTGTTTTTAGATAGGGTCAGTGACCCTCATTTGAAAGCTGGAAAGAGTCAGAAACAAAAGGCAAATGATGAAAAAATATAAAGAATAAATAATGAAGGCCAAATAAAAATAAAAAGTTGCTTGGAATTGGCTATTCTTTAACATACTAAAAGTTAACTTAAAGGTGAACCACCCCTTTAAGCCAATCCAACCAAAGTTGCAGCATCTTACAAGCAAACACAAATCAAATTTCATAACAGTGACAGAAAAAATGTGACAAAACGATAAGCTGCAAAAGAGAAGCTTGTCATAAGGAGCATAAATTGAGTATGACGTAGATAATATTTAGAGGCCCATTTCGACTTTGAATAAAACAGCTAATATGTAAATAAACAATTTTCATAATATAATTTTTAGTAGTATGTGCCATTGGGTAATCATAAATAGAAAAATGCCATTTTAAAAAATAAGGGCAGCCCCCTGGGATTGTATGATTCACAGTGCACACAAAAAAATCACACGTTAGGTCACATGAGCCAATTAACAGACAGAGTTCTGTATTTTGCTTCCACATTTCCTGTTACAGTTAGCGCTGTAGTATTTCTGGTCAGGTGATCTCTGAGGCAGCACACAGACCATTACAAAATGGCGTTTCAAGGCAAGAGATGAAAAATGACAATATTTACTTAAATATATATACAAGTTTGGTAAGATACTTTAATATGCCACTTAATTTGATATAAAATATCTGTTGCTCAAGCATTCATTTTGAGGGTATAGTTTTCCTTTAATAAATCTCTCCCCTAATGTTACGGTCACATGATGTATTTTCTGCTATAGAAAAAGTGTCAACCTCCTGAGATATTTTAGTATGGGTAATATCATACATGCAATGTCATTCTAATATTTTAGTATCGGTATGTCATACAATGGCAGAAAAAAACAATGCCCCTGTGTGGGTAGAAACATGCATTATTGCAAATCGCCTGTCACTGTGCAAATGGGGATGCAATTTTACTATATATAAGTGCTGCCCAATGTTTTATATATCATAATTATTTGAGATTGCATACATATTAAAATGTTGGTGCCACACAAAGAACGCTCAAGCAGTCTTGGTTGTGATAAAATTTCCTTGAAGGTTCACACGCGTATAACTGTGTTATTTTTAACTCACAAGCAAGATGCCTAATGAGTCCATATTCCTTAAAAAATGAGTTATACAATAATATAATCAGCACAAAGTCATTAAGCATAAAATGAATATTTTCTCTCTCTGTAACATACTTTCTGAATTCTAACCATCCCTGTTTGAATATTCTAACTGACCTTGCACTGAATAAATGTCAGGAGACCCTTCAAGGTCCTTTCAGGGCTAGATCGGGCCTAAAGACTATAGACACTTGGGAGAGACCAGAAATAATAATGAGCCTTTTACAAAAATAGTGAATCAGCTATTCTCAATCAAGGCACACGGCATTAGAACGACTATGAATTTGCAGACAGTGAGGTATAATAAATTCCACCAATATATCACAAGTATGTTTGAAAATACTTTTCCCTTTTTAAAATTACATATATGCTGGAGGAAGACAATTGTAAATCATATAAAAAAAAACATATCATATAACTGTGAAAAAAAACAATGTTGGCATTGGTGTGCAGATATTGGCACACCTAATAATTAACCAATACTAATAATATTGGTGTGACAATACAAAACGTCTTCATAATAACTGGGTTTACAAGGTCCTTCCCTTTTGCTTCTAGACAAATATTATTAAATGGTTGTATAAGCGGAGATCTCTGGAAACAGAAGGTAAGTGAAACCAGTCACTTCTTAAGGTGGCCATAGACGTAACAATTACGATCTTTCTTGTAAAAGATCTTTCCAAGAAAGATCGTTCATTTCAATACACACGTGTAGAGCTGAATCGTCAGATATACAGGTAGAAACAATAGAATTATACCTGTATCTGACGATTCAACACTAACAATGGGCGATGTTTGGGTGCCTTCAAAATTTTCTGGCCTCTCCTGCCGATACCGGTCAGCTCTTTTCCCACCATGCACGCACCAAATACCGTATGAAAATTTGTTTTGTACCATATTATCTGTGCGTCTATGGCCACCTATAGTCTTTAGATGTCCTGGGCAATTACTATGAGCTTTTGTCTGGACAAGTTGAGGTGGTCAGTTTTGACCATATATTTTACTGTACAGTAAACATGTATTAAATGCACTTCGCTAGGCTTTCTTTACAGTAACACAACCTTGTCCTATGCACTTGTTTCCCACCCCATTTTGTTTTTGTCCTTTTCTTCTTCCTAATAAGATTGTAAGCTCTTCATGGCAGGGACCTCATCCTAACAGTGCATTGAAACACCTGGCACATAAGTATTTAATTTCACATAAAGGTTTGTAATACCTTACACAAATGTATGTAATTATTAGTAATAATTATATTTACTATCGCTTATTTGTAATAACTATATACCCGTTTGTGCTTATGCCTTGTAAAACACTGCATTCATTTGTTGTGCAATATATGTGATTTACTGATTAGAGTTTCTGTTCCTCATAATTTTACAAACTTGTATGAAGCTTTCATTTTTTTTTTTAGATTAGACCAATGGGATGGAAAACAGTTACAAAAAAAAAAAAAAAACAAACAGCCATTTAGTATATTGGGTTCACACATCAATGTTAGCACATGATTTATCGATGCTGCTGTAGCATAAAAGATACAAAATTACTCTGACATATTTGGATTTTCTCCTGTTAATAATTCACCCTGACTTACTATGATTTGCTAGGTTTTCTTCTTCAACACAGCAAAGGACAGCTAATTATATACACATCCACCTTGCCACAACACGTTTGGCAACTTATCTGCACAGGACAGCTGCACTGAGCGTTTGAAGTGAAATGTCACTCCTGCTTAATGCAACCAGGCTTACATCACTAATGATGGCTCATACTTTGAAGACTGAACTCAAAGCTTAATTAAAAATTCAAATTCCATCTCCAAAGCATGCTCATTTGAACTGCTTTTCCACTTGGACTTCATTGATTTCTTTTTTTTTTAATAAACATGAACTAAAAAACAAAAACATCCGAGAGGAATTAAATGAAAATGGCATCAGTCTTCTGTTTTCACAAAGCCCCTCAAGAAATCGTTATGCTTGGACCAGAACCAGCACATAATCGTGTCATACAGATGTGAATTTAATCCTTGGGGTTTTACATGTTTTATTAATAGAACACTCATTATGTAAGGGGGGAAAACTACAGAACCTGAACCTGTACCAGTGTCACTAGATTGAGTAATTTCTTTGCAATTAAAACAGGGTTTAAAAGTTGCATTAATCAGACTGCATCTTTAGAGACCAATCATAATTAATATTGCATGTCATTGAAGCAGAATGGCATACAATGAACTAAAGGAGAAATTCACTGTTTGTATTGCAGAATACAATCAGAAATATGTTTTAAAGAATGTGGTCAACTGGAAAAAAGTAAAATCCAAGAATAAGGAGAAAAAAGTAAAATGAAAAAAAAAACTGGCCATTCATATAAAGAGCCACAAGTTTAGGTCACCAAAACAAAGGAATCTTTTTCTGATCTGGCCAACCACATTCCTGCCTCAATCATACTGATCTGATTTCAGGTCAATGAGATGCACATACCAGTGTTCAGGGCACAGTCAGGGTATGGGCCATGTCTGTTGTAGTGTACTGAAAGTACATTCAAATGTACCGATGCAGCTAAGGGCAGTGACACACTAGGAGATTAATCACTAGCGATAAATCACTGCTTCTTTGGGCAACTAATCTCCTGCACTCTCCAGTAAAAAGCTTTCCATAGGCAATAATGTGAATCACTGGTGATAAAACAAGTGTCGCTCCAGTCTCACAAAATCGTTTGAATTTTCCTCTTGTAGCGATTTTGGCAAACTGGAGCGACACATGCGTTTTACCACCAGCGATTCACATTATTGCCTATGGGAATGCTTTTTACTGGAGAGTGCAGGAGATTAATTTGCCAGAGAAGCAGCAATTTATTGCTAGCGATTAATCTCCTGGTGTGTCACTTCCCTAAAACTATTTATGTGCATAAGCCCTTAGGGTACTTTGTGTTTAAATGGATATGGAGAATTTTCCTTTCTGGAATTACTGGGACAGGAAAAACCTTTGTTGTGAAACCTAACTAAATTTTTTTTAAAAAAAAAAAAGTCCAGCAGGTGAAATATCTTTATATTTTGCATTTATACCATACTATATAAATTGCATGCTTGAAATACAACATAAAGTTATCAAGAGTATGAATGGGCCTGATGCCATTTCAAGCACACGTATTAATTAAATAAACTTGGCAAGGAATAGGGGAAAGTTGGAAAACTGTAGCAGGGTTTAACAATTCCCAGAAAAACTCTATCATACAAAATTGACACTGGCCCTGATTTCCATGGAAGAACAAGGATAGAAATCCCAAACATTTCAGTCTTAGGATCAGGGGTGCTTCGCCAATGAGGCAAGCTGAGGCTATCGCCTCAGGCGGCAGCGCCCCACTAGGTATCAGGGGCAGCAAAAATGCTGCTCCTGGTACTTTAAAAGCGAATTTCTGGGGGATGGGTGGCAGCAGCAACTGCTGCTGCCTCAGGCGGCAAAGGGGCCAGGATCGCCCCTGCTTAGGATGTCTGTAAAAAAGTGATTCTTCACACCTGGGAGCTCAAAAACAGCAAACTATTTTTATTTGCCAAGTCTGTGAAACAAACACAGTCGCAAAGAGATTGTGCTTGCAAAGCTATCAGGTGTCTGGTACATGTCAAAGTTTAATTGTTTGTGTTGATGTAGCAAAATGCAAGATAAACTGGTCAAATACTGGGCATGATTATATTAGGCATATTCAGATCCCAGACTGCTGGCCTTGAAATGGATTTGTGTATTTTTTACTACTGAATTTATGCAAGTGAATAAGAAGCCAAAGGAATATGTCGTTTGCAAGACAATAAAACAAACTGTAGGAAGTCACTCAGCACAATGGGGCTCTAAAGATGGCAAAACAAACCCCTTTAAAAGATTAAAAGCCATCTGGAACCCACCCCCTATGGACAGCATATAATAAAGCCCTCATGTTGATCAACAACTCTCAATTTGAGTGGATTCTGCAGTTTGTCTCCCTGAGCAAATTCATTTCAATTCAGCAAATGTCAGAGGAAAAGAATAGCTGTGCAATGAATAGATTAACAGTGAAACTCACCATACTTGGGTGTACAAGCAAATAAAAGGAAAACTTTGCCTTTGCAAAAGAAACAATATCAGCTGTATAAAAGGAACACACAAATAAACTATCCACAAATCTGCCTTTTGCAATGAACTATGACCGTCACCGCTTTATTGATGTGCAAATCCCTTTTTTGCTCTGTGAGGAGGAAAAATATTGTATAATGCATTGATAATGCAGTAGTAAAAGCAAAGACTGAGAAAGAACAGAATATTTTTCTTCTCTCTGGTATGAGATGTGTGTCACGGGCAACCTACAGCCCTCCATATGTTTTTCAAAATGACATTTACCAGTATTCCAAACATAGAATGATGCTTATGATAGTATGGATAGAACTGCTAAATATCAGTGAGCTATATATTGGAGAACAAGAAAAAACAGGCTCTATGAATGTAAGCTTTTTAAAATACAAATGTTTCAAAGCTCGATGATGCAAAATATTACAATTCTTCATATTTCCCACTGCTTCCATTCATTCCCTCCATGTGAACAGTTGCTGTGTAACTTGGAATTTACAATGATTGGAGGTGGGGGTCATATCAACAAGAGATTATACTGCATGTTAGAAGAGGAGTGGAAATATAAGGATGGATTGAAGAATCAGTGCAATTAAAATACAGTCACACATTTTTAATGCTCTGACATGGGGATATACACAGGATAAATTAGATTAACGGCATAGACTTGCCGGATAGGCTACAGCCATGCCCAAAGACATTGTATGTGTCCAGCATTGTTTAGCTATTTTCATATGGGCTTCTTACAGGTAAAGAGGACTACAATATATATAATAAACAAAGGCACTTAGATCATAACATATAACCATGAATATTGAAAAAAACTTATAGGAATATAAACTGCACTTGACAAGTGATGGTAGTTAGGACCATGTACATGAAATCCTGCACAACCACTTGAGAATACATTTTTGTTCCTTTATTAAGACTCAAATATCTGCAAAGTGCTGCAAAACATTACACATGATTCACATTAGTCCAACTGAAGCTTACAATCTACGGAACACAATGCATAGCCTTTAACCTGCACTGTTCTGGAGGAGAAGTGGACAAATATGAAGCTGGGGAAAAAAACATCAAAGTGCTTTCTTACACAGAATTGTCTATCCCTCATTATGAACAAAGTAAAGAAATGACAGCAATATAAAATGTATCATTTAAGCCTCTGAGATAGTGCTGCCATTTAGCATTTCAAATATAATAATAATGTCTTTGTTTTAACTGACATTATCCCAACTATTTAAGATGTTTTGAGTTTTATTCTTGCCTAGCTAAAAATAGTATTCTCGTGTCTAGGAGACCATTCCACCATTTTGCATACAAATCTGGGGGAAAATGTTCTATTAGAGCTTTTGTATGAGGTTTAGCTCGTTAGATGAATCATGGCTGCTCCCACTCTGTATGTAAAAAACAAGAATGCCTATCCTGCATATAAACATAAAATTCACCTTTAACAGGTGACACAAGTCACTTTCAGATGTGTCTTTATAATAATAAACCTTTTAGCAGCAGCTGTAGATTTTATTTAATCAGCCAAGGGAGATCAAACAGACCAAAGCATCAAACCAAAGCATTAGCTGCTCTCATACTCCAGAATGCAATCCAATTTAGTCAAAGCAGACACCCCAGCTCCTGAGATCATGCTTGCCAGGGATTTGGCAGGGATCGTGCAAGCCAATGTGGCTAATAGAGTTAGTTACAATGCACTGCAGCCTCATTCCTAATTTCTTGCAAATATGTTCTTGACAAATAAATACACTAGCAATCACATTGCCACACGTATGTGGTTGAATGGGAAATACAGGTGAACAATGAAATTTGTTTAAAAAAAAAAAAACCTCATGTGATTGAAAAAAGAAAACAAAAAGTTTGGGGCAATTATCAGATTCCACGAGTGACAATGAATCTGGTGCAGGAAGGTGATCTGTAACTGGTAGACACATGGCCAAACTGTGGTGGCCCTGCAGCTTTTGTTAAACGGCCCTTGTAACCCTCACACATAGCTAAAGGCTTCATATTAGTGTGTCCCGTCGGCGGCATGTGAGAGTCAGCCAGTTGTGGACACATTTTGTTATTGTTTCCCATCCTTGTGGGCAGGTCACTGTTCCCATGATCCCACGGGGCCCTTAAATCAGAACAGGTCTGGCCCTGGGACGCCTGAAAAGAAAGAACTATAGAGAGAGCGCTCAATAGCGACCATCAAAGGCTTTTCTTTCCATTTGTGGGCTGGGGAAGAGAGAGAGCGAGGTGCTATGTGCTTGCAGCATTATTACAGTAGTAGCCTAGGAGAAGTTGTAGGCTTCCCGGGCCAAACATGAACCAAAATACAAGGATAACCCCCCCCCATTTTTCTTCCTTTAGACCAGTCCGTGAGACAATGCTGGGCTGCACCTACCTGCATGCCGAATACCCCCAGCTCCTCCGCCGCCAGTTTCTTCATCTGTACCGCCACGAGCTGAGCCTCCTCCAGGATGTTAAAGTCCGAGTCGGCACGGGCACTTCCCCACACTGTAACGACGGAAGAAAGGAGCAGAGGAAGCCAAAAGTGTCTGGATCCGGGAGCCACACGCAACCTCTCTCCTAGCCCCATAGCCACTGCCCTGGCTGCACTGCTGCTTCCCTGACAATCCCGTCTGCAAAACTTCTGGCGCCCTCCCTCCCCCTTCCTTTCCAACTCCAAAGTTCTCCTTCAGTGCCGGCGGTCGGCCATGTCCAGGCAGCAGACTCCTTGCAGGAGCATTACGTTCCACAGGTTCCCAGGAGATGGAGGCTTATCGGTGAGACCGCCGCTCCGCTACACAATACAGCGCCCAGGCAGCTCGCTCATTCCCTGCTGGAGTCCCGGGGAGTGCGTGAACTCGGATTGTTGCTGCTGGAAGGGGCGGGGAAATCTCAGGCAGGCAGTGCACAAGGTGAGGGGGAGAGAGAGGCAAGTGCTGCCCCCCTGTGCTAGGACAGAGTCACAGCGGCTACAGACTCTAAAGTACAGCTCCTGTTTGACCTTCACTGGAGCTCCGAACTGCAACACCAGTCACACAAGTACGTGTTGCAAACAATATACTTTATTATTCTTTCCTTATGAAATAAATACATGGGACTGGGGCCCCCTAAAATAATCCCAAACCCGGATAGATCAGGGGCATTCTAGCCATATTCTTTTGGCAAGTGAAACATTATTATTATTAGCAACAACATTGTCTGTGGCGCTGTACAATATACACTGAACAAGCAGATTTGCAGTGTGCCACCATGATGGTACCACAATCAATCAATTACACATTTACTGGCAATGTTCTTGTTCATTCCTCCTGCTACTACTTCCCCTTTATCTAAACTGCCTTTGTAACACTGAACTGCCAGCTAGATTCCTCCTCAGATTGCCCTTTTACATCATGACCCTGCCCAGGCCACATTCCCATTTTCTTACCAAATTGTATATATTTTCTAACACAATGTGGCAACCCCATTAAAGGCCTAATTTCTAGTGTCCTGGTTGTTCAGTCCTGAGTGAAGAGGAGTTATGGTTCTTTACTTACTCAAAACTGGGTGACTGACATTTGGGCGGTGACAGATTACATTTACATTTACATACCTACCTGATCAACAAATGGCAACCGTGGCACAAAAAGTCATATGAAAACATTTGGGAACCCCTCTCAGCCTGCATAGTAATTTACTCCACTTTCAACAAAAAAAGATAACAGTGGTATATCTTTTATTTCCCAGGAACAAGGAGTACTGGGGTATTTTCTGAACAAAGATTTTTACTGAAGCAATATTCAGTTGTATGAAATTAGATCAAATGTGAAAAACTGACTGTGCAAAAATGTGGGTACCCTTGTAATTTTGCCAATTTTAATGCATGTAACTGCTCAATACTGATCATTAGCGAGAACCAGTTTCTATCTCCTTCCTGTGGCTATTTGGGCTACTGTGTGTCTCCCAGGGTGAGGACAGGTCTTGCCACATGTATCTGCCATTTGAGAGCGGCTACTACTTTCAAAGGAAAAGGTACCTTGGGGCAGGTAGTGCTACCTGGGGACATAAGAGCTCTTGGGGAAGCGACATTGAACTGACCGGAGCAATTTTGCATTTATCCACCCGGTGTGGGACTGTGGCATTGAGAGACTGTGCCAGGGGTTTATAGTCCACACAGGTTCCCCAGAGTAAAAGCTATATTATGTGATTTGCATTTACAGTTGCTAAATACAGTTTACATAAAGTTCATATTTGTTTTATTGCAAACTGTGTGTGTTTTATTTTTACTAGTGGAAATCCCCTGAGGTGTGCCCCTCAGTGTTCCCTAGGTGGAGGCACTGCACTGTAAATCCCAGTTCCCAGTACTTTTCATACGCAAAAGGGACTCAAGGCCCTGGATTGCCAAGGGTTAATTCCTATTTAAAGAGACAGTAACCAAATTAGGGCTATATACAATTCAGCGCAATTTGCACAAAGAGCATATGTATGGCAGGGTGATGAGAAAGAAGCCCTTTCTGCACTCACGCCACAAAAAGAGTCCCTTGTTGTATGCAAAAGTTCATTTAAACAAACCACAGTCATTTTGGAACAAAGTGCTTTGGACTGATGTTTGTATAGTGGAAGAAGAACACGGCATTCCAAGAAAAACACCTGCTACCTACTGTCAAATTTGGTGAAGGTACTATCATGCTGTGTGGCTAGTTCAGGGACTGGGCCCTTGTTAAAGCCGAGGGTCGGATGAATTCAACCCAATATAAACAAATTCTTCAGGATAATGTTCAAGCATCAGTCACAAAGTTGAAGTTATGCAGGGGTTGGATATTCAACAGACAATGACCCTAAACACACTTTTAAACAAAGGCATTTATGCAGAGGAGAAGTACAATATTCTGGAATGGCCGTCACAGTCCCCCAACTTGAATAACATCAAAAATCTATGGGATGATTTGAAGCAGGCTGTCCATGCTCAACAGCCATCAAATTTAACCGAACTGGAGAAATTTTGTATGGACAAATGGTCAAAAATACCTCCATCCAGAATCCAAAAACTCATCAAAGGCTATAGGAGGCTGTTACATTTGCAAATAGAGGCTCAACTAAGTACTGATGTAATATCTCTGTTGGGGTGCCCAAATTTATGCAGTTGTCTAATTTTGTCATGATGCATATTGCATATTTTCTGCTAATCCAATAAACTTTATGTCACTGCTGAAATACTACGGTTTTCATAAGGCATGTTATATATTAAATTGAAGTTGCTACTTTGAAAGCTCAGCCAATGATAAATGAAACTCCAAAGAATTAAAAGGGGTTCCCAAACTTTTTTATATGACTGTATCTATAACAGTAGCATACACATACCAGACATTATACAAAGCACAGGTTTTATTCGTACATATAAGTCTGGCTTTACCCATACATAGGTAATACTTATACTTTGCCAGAGCAGGATAAACTAGCCATTGGAACTAAACAAAAAGGTATGAAAAGTCAGCATAGGAGCAAACTTTCCATGCTTTTAAGTGCCCTGTCTTAGTAAATGAGCAACTGCTTCTAGTGTGCATTAGGATATTTATCAGAAACTGTTTGACATTTTTTATATCTCAATTCCCTTTAGATAGTTAACCATATGTAAGGCAGCACCCCTATCCAGCACATTTTTCTAAAGATACCTCCTCATTAAAAATTATATTCTTTTTCCCCCTTTTTAAACCACTTCCTTTTTCTATATGCCACCCTTTCTCAGTTTCTCATTCAGTAACATTAGCAGTGGTGACCAGGATATTTTGATCATCACAGTACTGCTGGACATTAGACGTTGAAAGGTTCAAGGCTTAAACTCCTGCTGCTTGTCCAGTGCTGATGTGATTTTATTGTTTGTTAAGCTGGCCATACACTTGAGGGTCGAACAAGCCAAACGAATGGATGGTTTATCGATATGCCCATCTTGAGGTGGTCGATACAGTGTCGGACTGGCCCACAGGGATACCAGGAAAAGTCCCTGTGGGCCAAGGTGTCAGTGGGCCCTCATGCTGCTAAACATTTGGCCTATTTCATGGCCATTCCCTATTTCTATGAGAACAAAGTTGCTAAATAGATGGAATAATAGATTATAGTATGTAAAGAAAAGGAAAATAGATGAGTGAGGAAAGGAAGAATAATAGTACTAAGA
Source organism: Xenopus petersii (assembly GCA_038501925.1). Taxonomy (NCBI): domain Eukaryota; kingdom Metazoa; phylum Chordata; class Amphibia; order Anura; family Pipidae; genus Xenopus; species Xenopus petersii. The sequence continues at coordinate 67,458,175 of CM076679.1, forward strand.
GTGGGCTCCTGGTCTAAGATTAATTGGTGGGCCCCTAGTCAAAGGATTTTGGGTGGGCCCCTGGTGTCCCAGTCCGATACTGGGTCGATATCTGGATGATCCAATTGTTGGGCCCTAGGAACCAATGATCGAATCTCTACAACCAGAATACAGGTTGATGGCGCAAAGACCACATCAACCAAACATTGTGGCCTTTCCTCTGATGGGATTTTTACATTTGTCTGATCTATATCTATCTGTTTTTCTTCCACATACTGTATAGCTTGGGGAAGCTAGTTTGAGATCCCTATGCACGGATCAATAAGCTGCCAAATCTATTTTAACCTTATCTACAGTATGTGTGTGTATCTATCTATCTATCTATCTCTATATCTATCTATATCTATCTATATATATATATCTATATATCTATATATATATCTATATATCTATATAAATATATATATATATATATATATATATATATATATATATATATATATATATATAGTCAACTACAAGAGGTCCTCTGCACTCAACCCATTATCAATATATTTAAGACAGCGACATTTTGTGCATACTGCTACTAAAAAATGCCTTACCCTTTAAACAACACAGGGATTGTTTGTCCATATATTGCAATATATTTAAGCTGGCCAACTACGTCAAAGTCATCCCATATCTGGCCAGTCCTACGCTTAATTTTCATCTGATTCATTAAGAATTCACTTGCTTAATTATACATTTTACAAAGGGACTAAGTTTTACCTGCAACTTACTAGCTGCTTTCAAAGTAAACCCCCATACTTGGCTGCCCTTTTATTAGACACCAGTGGGATCACCTGACTATAGCTGGGAAGGGTGGGAGCTACAACATGGAGCTGGTCACTGCTCCTGTATAACTATAACAAACAAGGGAAAGTTGTGCTCACCACTATTTTTTAAAACCATTAGGCGGGGGTGCAATGAGGGTGTGACCACAAAATACATATAGTCAACTACAAGAGGTCCTCTGCACTCAACCCATTATCAATATATTTAAGACAGCGACATTTTGTGCATACTGCTACTAAAAAATGCCTTACCCTTTAAACAACACAGGGATTCACCATCTGAAAAACTGATGGATCAGTCTAGTCTGTTGTTTGGCAGATGCAACAAAAGTGCTACCTGTCTGAATGTCTAGTAAAGGCTGCAAAGTTTGTTAGAAGTAGAATAATGGTTTGAGGATGTTTTTGAACTAAGACCTATAATACTATGTTGCCCCTGAATGTACAACTCTGGCCTAGCTGGCATGAACATTGGTTACATTGGGACTCTCTCAGCTGTTCCCTAGCACTGTTGGGAGTGGTGTTGTTAAACTACACCTCTCAGATGCACAAGTTACATAGGAAAAGAAAGCCTGTTAAAAAGTGGTTGAAATGGCAATAATAAAAGTGCTAATTTATATTAGAATGAACTTTAAATATAATCAGGATTGATGTGATGAATCGTGGGGTCCCATATGACCACACGATCACACTCCTGATTCCCAAAATACTGCCTCTTTCAGTCAGTCTAGGACCTAGACTCTAGGTCCTCTGTTTCTACCAATCCACGGACAGGACATCAGCCTATCCCGCCCTCATAATGGGTATGATGTAAATAATTGTCTTCTTTTTTCAACCTGTTTAATTTTTTAATATTCAAGTTTATATTTTGCAGTTTTCTAGTTTGAAATCTTAGAGTATATTTTTTATTAGGATCAGACTTGGTCCAGCAAAAATGGACAGAATCAGAATTAATGATAATTATTAGAGGAATTCTATAAAAAGCTAAGCAATACAAATTTACAACAATAAAAATGTAGCCTTAAAGTCTATTGGCTGCTTGTGTCAGTGATTTAAAATCACAAGCTGGAAAGAGGTAGAGAAGAAAGGCAATACAAATAAAGACATTTAAAAATAACACCACTTTAAGACTTACTAAATTAAAATACCTGTACTAGAATGTGAATTTCTCCTTTGATATAATGGCATGATATGTCCCCTTTAAATATTTTTTCTTTAATTATCTAGCTATATAATGCTGTTTAAGGTTGTTTTTCTTAGACATATAAACACATTTAAATTATTCTCTAGAAAGGAAAAAGATTTCTGCAGAGAATGCACTGATACTGCATTTTAGTCTTTCTCGTGGCAGAAATAGTCACATGATATGCAGATCCTGTTAAATTATTTCTTAGCTCATATATTTTTAAATCATAATTCTTTCTTGTTGGATATTTGTAGTGAGATCACATTTTATCCTTATCTTCCCAACATCAAAAGCAGTACCATTCACAGCTCTCTCACTGACAGTAGTAGGAAGCAGGATAGAATGCAATAACATGAAAATAATATTTCTATATATACCTGTGCAAGGCAATAAGAATTTTATGTTGCTAATATATTGTTGCTAAGCAAATCCTGCCTTATGCAGAGAAATAGCTGTAGTCCTTTTTGGCTCAATAGTCCCTATAATTGGAGACTAATGGGTGTTTAGCTAGGAATGATAATGTACTGTACTATTTCTAGAAGTGTGTGTATGTATATATATATATATATATATATACACCGCTCCATCGGCACGCATTCAAAGAGCAAACATTGGGAAGATTGGTTGAAAGGGGAGCAACCCTGCTCCCTGTCCACATCTGATGCACCTCATGTATCCTTGCCGAATACCTGGCCTAACAAGGAAAAGTTATGCGGTGGGTGGAGCAGCCACTGTGTGTGTGGGCCCTGTGAATAAAGGTTAATTGGCCTTAGGGCTAATCATGTAAATGCGCATTCTAGATGCATGAGATTCTGCGGTAGATAGCTGAGCAGATTTGGGTTCCACAAAAGAGTAGTGAAATCAATATCTTGTTGGGTCCCCAGCAGAGTTGAGACTCACTCAGGTTATGGGTAGGTGAGTACCAGGAAAGGATCTCTCTGGGAAACAGTGGAGAACTGTTCTGGTAGGCTAGTATTTTGTTTCATTGGAGGATCCTGTACACAACTGTGCAGTGTAAGAGTTCTATTACAAAATAGAGAGAAAGTCAGCCATAATAAACCAGTCTTAGAGAAATTAAGCTGGCAATAAAGATATAAAAAACAAATGATACTGTCATGGGAAAAAAATTTTTTTTTTTCAAAACACATCAGTTAATAGTGCTACTCCAGCAGAAGTTTGCACTGAAATCCGTTTCTCAAAAGAGCAAACAATTTTTTTTATATTTAATTTTGAAATATGACAAGGGGCTAGACATATTGTCAGTTTCTCAGCTGCCCCAGTCATGTGACTTGTGCTCTGATAAACTTCAGTCACTCTTTACTGCTGTACTGCAAGTTTGAGTAATATCACCCCCCCCCCAGCAGATTAAGAACAACAGGGAGCTAACCAGATAGCAGCTCCCTAATACAAGATAACAGCTGCCTGGTAGATCTAAGAACAGCGCTCAATAGTAAAATTCAGGTCCCACTGCGACATACATTGAGTAGAGAAACAACAGCCTGCCAGAAAGCAGTTCCATCCTAAAATGACAAGGCAAATGACCTGAGATGGCTGCCTACAAAAAAAAAATAATACACTTGCTGGTTCAGGAATGACATTTTATAATGTAAAGTGATTTTATAGTTGCAGTGTAAACTGTGTAATTTAGAAATAAATCTAAATCATACAAATCATGACAGAATCCCTTTAACCAAGTATGTTAAGGCTTATTCATTAGTAGATTACTAGGGCATGTTAAACAGGCGTGTATGCTTGGTGTTGCTCACCTCCCAAACACTTTTTTTCAGTTCAGTTTTCAGATTGTTCACCAGAATTAGACTTTTTTCACTGACTTTCTACTTTCTATTCGTTCAGTTATCCAGTTATTTATTAACAATCAAATATATTTTTTTCAAGTTTTTTCTATATTTATTAAAATTTCTAAAAAAAATATCAAGATTTATTAAGTGTAAAACCCACGAAAACCTCTAATACCAAAAATTTACCAAGTAAAAGTTGTCAAGGTCATATAGAAGTCAATGGGAGCTGCGCTGATCTAATTAGAACTGTTTTAATCAATTCAGACTTTTAGAGGTTTTTTGAATTGTTTTCGCTAGTAATTGTCTGAAAAACTGGAATTTTTAGAGGTTCTAGTAGTGTTCATATTTTTAGAGCATCGCTCGGGATATTTTTTTATTTGTACTTTTTAACCCTTTGCCTGCCAAGCACGTACACCATACTTTCTGGCAGGCAAGGGCTTTAACTGCCAAGCACGTACTTTGTACGTGCTTGCAGTTTAACATGGGGTACTCTGCATCAGCGGCTTTAGCCGCCTCTGCAGAGGTTTAGCAGCATTGACAGCCCCCTGGGCAATGAGGCTGGGGGGCTGTCATGTCGGTCCTGCAACAGGATTGTCACAGGGCCCACCTAAAAGCGTGGACACAGCAAATCACGTGTCTGCCTTGCTGCACTGCTTCCTCCTCTTTACCTCGTGTTTCAGTGACGCCCACACACTTCCTGCTTGCTGTGACTCTGCAGATAGCTTCTCTAAGAAATTCTCCAGCTCTCAGATCACCCAGAAACGGTAAGTGGCCTTTATTTAACACACATATACACTTACCTACATTTATACACTCACCTACATTTATACACTCATACACACATACACACATATTTTAGTTAAAAAAAAATGCATTCTTCATTTTACACTTATATGCACTTATATACACTTATATGCACACTTATACACTTTCACACAATTCTTGGAAGTGTACACACATGTATACACATTTTATTTTTTTTACTTTTTCATTCCACCAATTTGTGTTTTTTTTACCCCTAAAAACTGTTTATTTCAACAGCGTGACTATTGGATAATCGATTTCGGCCACTAATTACGCTGTCGGTGCAGTTATTTTGTTATTTCATTGATTTGCACAATTTTTGTGGTTTTATTGCAATTTTATCCCTGCATTATTGTTCCTTATGTATCTTTAGTATAGTTTTGCTGTTAAAGAAAGATATATTTTACTTAGATTGATCCATCAGAATATATGCTTTCCAAAAATATATGGTTTTCTGGGGTCTTTTTACAGTTTGGGGGTCTTACGGCAAATAACGCACAGTTGGGGTTCTCTTTTCAGCAGCTTAGTTGGCCACTGTGAAAATTCATATGCACGTTTTTCATTTGGGGCCCGTACACACCACATACTTTGGTAAATCTATGCATATTGGGCATCAAACTATTCAGTAGACCTCTGACGTCCATTTTTAGGGTGATTTTTCTTTGTACATTGTGTGCGATAAATGTGGCAAACTGCAACATTTTTAGGCAATTTTCAGAAATGTTGTAAAAATCTCTATGTTTAGAAAAGCTTTGCAGTTTGGTAGTTTGGTGTAGAAAGACGTCTTTATCTTGGTTGGTTTCGTCAGAATGTGTACTTTCCAAAAACATATGGTTTTGGGGGGTCTTTGCTGTTAGGAGGGTCTTGAGGCACATAATATGAAGTCAAGGTCTATGTTTACAGAAGGCGAATCGGCAGCAGAGAAAACTCATATGCACTATTTACATTTGGGGTCAGCACATGCCAGCTGCCTTGGGATATCAATGCATATTGGGCATAAAACTGTTCAGTAGACCCTTGGCATCAGTATTTATGGTATTTTACATTATTTGTATGTAAGAAGTTGGGTGAGATAAATGCGGCCAATTGCAATATTTTTAGGCGATTTTCATGTAAAAACCATTGCTTTTATCGCCAAATTTAGAAAAGGCTTGCGACTTGGTACTTTAGAGTACAAAGACATGCATACCCAATTTGGATTTGCGGGAATGTGTAATTTCCAAAAATATATGTTCTTTTGGGGCGAACGTACTTTTTTCTACCTTTGCCCCCCCCCTAGGCTTTCATATTTGGGGTGATTTCTCTTGATACCTAAAAGTATGTGGGTAATACGATGCTGCAGGTTAGAAATTTTGAGGTGATTTTTGGAAATGTCACCAAAATCACCAAATTTAGGAATGGTTTGCGGCTACATTCTTTGTAGTACAAAGACATGCATACCCAATTTAGATTTGTGGGAATGTGTTCTTTCTGAAAATATATGGTTTTCTGGAGTGAACTTACTTTTTTCCTACATTTGCCCCCCTCAAAACGATGTAAATGTGTTGATTTTGCAGTACCTGAAATGACAGACCATATGGGGGTCTTCCTTTTGGGGCTCCTATATGCCACGTGCTTGGGTACGCCTATACACACTGGACATCAAACTGTTCAGAGGCCCCTAGGCTTTCATATTTGGAGTGATTTGTCTTGATACCTAAAAGTATGTGGGTAATACGATGCTGCAGGGTAGAAATTTTTAGGTGATTTTTGGAAATGTCACCAAAATCACCAAATTTAGGAATGGTTTGCAGCTTGGTACTTTGGTGTAGAAAGACATGCATACCCAATTTGGATTCAGGGGAATGTGTACTTTCTGAAAATATATGGTTTTTTGGAGTGAACATACTTTTTTCAATTGCAAAATACTAGCCTTTTCTATATCTGTTGTATTTTCTTCCCTGTTGATAAAATAAGAATAGAGCATAATTTTTACTAGTTGACCTTGTATAATATTGACCAAGTTTGCAAGATTATCTGAACATTGCCTAATTAATAGCCATTTATAGGCTCTGAGAGTGCTACAGGCAGGTGTTACAACACAAATGCTACATAGAGGATATTGCTGACCGCAGAATTATACACACAGCACATTGCTTCAGTGTAGATTGGGCAGAAGGGCCCAAATGAGGGTTAAATAGTGCTAGATCTAGTAGTAGGAGTCTTGGAGTAGGCTAGCTAGCTGAGCTTCTGCTCAGCACAAAAATCTTGTGTAGAGCATGTTCAGTCCTGCCACCTCAAGGCTATGACTGGGAATTAAACATTAGCTCAAAGTCAGCTGAGCAAAATGGCCCTGTAAAGGAGGGTTAGCTAGCATTAGGCCTTGTCAAGTGGCTTAATAGCTCTCTGTTAAGTGCAAGTTAGGAGTAAGGTAACTAGTTAAGCAGATGCCTCATCACAAAAACATGTATTGATGATGCTTAGTCCTTCCACTCGAAGAATATCCACAGGTACATAATCATAACCTGCAGAATGTCATAGGGTGCCCTGTAAATATGATGCTTGTGCTAAAAAAACCCCAGAATATATATACTAAATATAAATATGTATATAAATATTTCAGGATTGCCAAAATACTGTGTAAACTTAAGAAATAGGTGCACATTCCAAGCAAACTACCAGCTGTCCAAATTTCAAAGTATTCAGAAATCAGAGGATTGTACTTCTATTGTAGATAAGTTTAAAATATGTTTATTCTAGTAACTGGCCTAGCATGTTCAACCCCCATGTGCAAGGAGATAGGCAGTGGACAGATGTGGAATATTTTTTTTGACACATTGAAGGTCAACCTCTTCCCTTCTGTGCCCTATGGGGTGCAGCTTCATAGCTGTAGCTACATACCTGAATGTGGCATTTGACATATGTACCTTTGATGCAAAGGGCAGATTCACACAATAATAACTGACTGCAGTTCCACTAGTAAATTAATCCTTATATAGCATCCTTAACTGGGTTTTTCCCCTTCCAAACACTATTTTCAGTTCGATTGTTTCCAGATTGTTCATCATAAACAAAGACTTTTTTCAGTTGCTTTCCATCTTTTATTTTTTACCGTTTTCCCAAAATGTAAGTTTGCAGTTTGCAGCTCAGTGATCCAGGAGCATTCCTGACATAATAAAAATTAATTGCTTAAACTGCAATCAGGTAAAATGTTAGTCCTTTAGATATTTCTTGCCGATCACCTCACAGTCTCTCAGCTGTAAATAAATCTCCAACGAATATGTGTAGCTCTCCAAAGAAATATACACAAAGGGGGATCAGCGCCTGTGGCAACAGAAATCAAGAACCCAACATAGCGTAATACGTTTGCTACAGAAAAAATAGGGGAGGGGAAATGGGTAACCCAGTGTTGTTGTAAGTTCTACTAGGTAAGTGCTCCCCTGGGTAAATTGCCTACTTACAAACTGCTTCTGCAGTAGTGCGCATATAAGGTGTGAAGCTTATGGGGGTGTGGATAAACCTCCAGGTTTATATTCTCTCCTGTGCGTTAATCGTTCAAGTGCTTGAAGTATGGATACCTCCACCACTGAGTGAAATGCCTACTTACAAACCACTCCTGCAGTAGTACGCATATAAATGGTTTTCCTCACACTCCTTGTCACGTCTTGCAGCTTTTTTAGACCCTCCAGTGCAAGGATAAGAGCCAGAAATAGTATAATACTGTTTATTCTAAAATACACTTAAAAACAAATAAAATATGCACTCACATTTTCCTTCATAAAAAAATCGCTTTAAGTCAGTGTCTTTGTAGTTGTAAAGTCCCAGGAAAAGGTCTGTTCGGCCGACTTCAGATCCCTGTTTTCTGGTGTTCAGTTTTTATTCTCCTAACGCGTTTCACTGTTAAAACAGCTTCATCAGAGGCATAGATTATTCTGAACTCTTGTTCTCCCTTAAAAACCTGTTTGGACGCTACCGAAACAGGTTTTTAAGGGAGAACAAGAGTTCAGAATAATCTATGCCTCTGATGAAGCTGTTTTAACAGTGAAACGCGTTAGGAGAATAAAAACTGAACACCAGAAAACAGGGATCTGAAGTCGGCCGAACAGACCTTTTCCTGGGACTTTACAACTACAAAGACACTGACTTAAAGCGATTTTATTATGAAGGAAAATGTGAGTGCATATTTTATTTGTTTTTAAGTGTATTTTAGAATAAACAGTATTATACTATTTCTGGCTCTTATCCTTGCACTGGAGGGTCTAAAAAAGCTGCAAGACGTGACAAGGAGTGTGAGGAAAACCATTTATATGCGTACTACTGCAGGAGTGGTTTGTAAGTAGGCATTTCACTCAGTGGTGGAGGTATCCATACTTCAAGCACTTGAACGATTAACGCACAGGAGAGAATATAAACCTGGAGGTTTATCCACACCCCCATAAGCTTCACACCTTATATGCGCACTACTGCAGAAGCAGTTTGTAAGTAGGCAATTTACCCAGGGGAGCACTTACCTAGTAGAACTTACAACAACACTGGGTTACCCATTTCCCCTCCCCTATTTTTTCTGTAGCAAACGTATTACGCTATGTTGGGTTCTTGATTTCTGTTGCCACAGGCGCTGATCCCCCTTTGTGTATATTTCTTTGGAGAGCTACACATATTCGTTGGAGCATTCCTGACATGCTACAATTTGCTACATTTAGTTGATACATTTCTCAGCAGCATCGGTGGGATTATTAGCAACTATTGTATCAATTCTAGCAGCTGCCTTTAATGAAACTCAGGGATTTTGCTCCCCATGGATATAAATAAAAAACGTATCGACGAAATGTATCATTTTAAAACAGTTAACGAGTCAGCGACCCCCCCTAGAGCTGCTTTAGAAGATTAAAAATTAAACTTTACACTTCAATATTAGAAATACAGTCACAAATAGAATACTGAAAATAATGGGAAAAATATTTCTTTCTGGTGAACTGACTAAAAACCAACTGAACTGAAAAAAGTGTTTGAAGGTGAATTACTCATTTAAGAGTCCAGTTGGATGTGGGGGTGCAGTGTCTTAGCGTAACAGAAAGGTTTTATTATTGCCTATGAAACTCATAGAAGCTTTAGCTTCTGAAATTTTGGTTTAAATGCCAAAAATGTGGGCAGTGCTATGGAATTATTCATATCCTGTTTACACATTCATAGTTGTAGCTGTAGTATTTTATTTTTCTTACCCCTGAATTTTTTAGTTGCTAGTGCGATGTTATTTTATTGAGAAATGTTTTTTTTGTTTGTGTGCTGCCACTTTCAGTTAAAGTTAATCTTAGCTAGATTACTGAAAACCAAACATTCTAAACCACAGATACAAAGTTGGGATTGTGATTAAGGGAAGGTTAATAACAAAATGCCCAACAAGCATAATGCTATTGTTTGTGAATATAGTAAATTCACTGCAACTGTTACCAGCACATGTAGCATGTTGTTTTTTTAGTCCAGCTCTACTGTCCTTTTCTAATGGCTCTAGTTACTTGTCGAGTCCTGCTCAATCTCTTTGCCTAGTGGGGTCTTGACCTGAAACCCTATTTGGAAGGATAGTGGCCCTACAATTTACTATTTCCCACAATACGTCCATGCAGCCTTAAAATAACCCAAGCCAATATTATTGCTGACATCTTTGAAAAAAATACAAACTGCAAAGGGAAAATGCTGCCTCCTGGAAGTTATGGACAGATTTTTCACACCCTGGAACAGTACTTGCAAAGTTTTCTGCTACCTGGAGAAGAGACAGTTTGTAATATTTAGAAAGCAGAACTGAACATCAAAGAGATGTCTCTGAGAACTACAACTACTTGGCCACAAATAATTAAATGCACATTCATAGAAACAGCCATAGCTATCGAAATGAAAATCTAAATTCTATAAACATTAAAGGCATGATATTCAAATATTCTACAATAAATACAATATATATACATATATTGTGTCTTTGTTTAACCCCAGATTCTTAGAATTTTCTAGTCCATGCCAAAAGCACTGTAAAACCCTCTGCTCTGTAATCAGACAAAGAAACATGCAACTTTCATTTTAAACATGCATATGATTGTTTAGTATAATCTTCATAAAAGTCTGATTGCGTTAAGAAAATTAACTGTCAATGACAGCTGGCATTTTGTAAACAAAGCTGTATTTGAAGTGTAACTACATTCTTTTAAGTGATAATCAAATCCATCAACACAACAACAATTCTCAATATTATTTTCTAAGGCAGAGTTTAGCCCTCAAAACTGCGAATGCCAAACATAACGTTAATGTGGAAGGCTGAATTTAATGCAAACCTCAGTATAAGGAAGAATCTTTGTACAATAACCACACACCCAAGAGGCCAGTATCGTTAGAGGCGTTGAAAATTCGCTGATTGCTATGGCAACCAAAATACTTTTTTTTTTTTTCGTTGGTGGGTGGGGGGGGTTTGTTATAGGCAGGAAAGTCAGAAAGAGAATGATAGTAGACATGAAACAGGGGACATTTTATTTTGGATGACAGACCAACATGACAACTCTAATGATTTGTTCAAAAGACAGAAATAATTAATGAATGAATCCCAGATAACACATTTACATTTCCATCCGTCTTATGAGACTTCATATGCAGTGGGGAATGGCTGTTTGTTTTAATGCTGGAACTTTCATTTATAAATACATAGAGAGAAAACACAACCCAATGCAAAATATGCACAACATAAAAAATATACAGGGAAGCTGCAAATTTGTCCAAACTGAGGTTTAGTGTTCCAAACATTCTTCAGATAAGCCTATGGGTTAGAATAAATATCAGACTGTGCAAACTCAGAAAAACTGTCCCCCCCCCCAAAATAAATAAATAAATCCATGCTCAATTTACTTGAAATGCTTGCATATTGTTCAAATTTTCAGGTAGAAGAGCAGCTGAGGAGAAGGGATTTCTATACAGCAGACTTCATGGTCTGGGTCCCCGAGACCCCTGTGATGGTGTGGTCTTCTTCCTTTATAGTTATATTACTGTTTTTATTGTACTGTCAGTGGTGTACTGTCAGCAGAATGCACCGGATACTCCTGCAAAAAAACCTTCAGAGGGGGGCGACACTCTCCGATCCCCATCTTCCTGCCCACCCCCTGCTCTGCCTCCACCCCGCCCACATCCCACCCAGACTCTGCCCATGTCCCACACTGACTCCGCCTATGTCCTACCCCAACTTGCTTCCCCTTCCTTGCCGATAAGAGAGCGGTTGGGAAGGAGAGGGTTTTCTTATTAGCTATAGAGGAAGCAGACCTCACAGTCCGGGCCACCCTGTTCCCTCGGCCCCCTGTGACTGCGGGGTCTGCTTCCTCTTTAGTTACGCCACTGCGTACTGTACAGGTACTGAGCAAACAAAGCAAGATATACTGGTTTCCGAGGTTCAAGCCTGACAGAATAAATAAGGAGCTTAGAGAACCATTTGAGCAGCTGGATAGAGAAAATAAGCAGCAGACTGGGGGGCCCAGGGCCCACCTAGGCCCCCAGCCACAAATCCCCTCTGGCCCCCTGCTCTTACTTATTTCTTCATGCAATGTGAGTGGGGCGAAAGAGGGAGGTTGGGGCAGCGACTGTAGCTATGGAGAGCTGCAGTGCTGCAAGTAGAGATGGTCTTGGCTTACGGGCCCAACAGAGCCCAGTCCTACTGGGTTTTTTTCTCAGTGCCCTGCTGGCCCAATCCAACTCTGGGTAAAATTGCTATTAGAAAACGCCAGGGAAATGAGGTGCTCTATGTAGTTAATATGACTTAGACCTAAGTTTGCATTCAAAAGTCTTTGTTAAATGGTTCAGACATGGACTTCTTCACTAATTTTAGGACACACAACAAAATCCAGAATCATTTGCAGATGTTTCAAAGTTCAATGTAACTGAATTAAAGTTGATTTTTTGCATATGAAATCCTTGTGTGCCCCTATAGTCTAAGAAATAGGATTAAGCTTTAAAGCAGGAACATATGGCAGTTTAGAAAAAAAGCCCATCCCTCACAGAAAGAAACAGTCCCAAAACAATAAGTAGAAAAAGCACATCTGAAACTACAGTTAGAAGGGTAGTTAACATTTAGAGTAACTTTTTGTGCTGAATGTAACTGAATGTTCTGTTTTTAGAAGTTTTCAGTTGGTCTGCCTTTAACACTTTTTTACAATGTTACATAGATGCATGGCATCTGAAAACAACAGATGCGTATACCTCTTCTTGCTGAGAGAAGGAAGAATTTTCACATAAGAGATGTTTAGCTCAAAAGTAACTGACTATGAGAAGCCATTCTGCATTCAACAGTTTTCTGTTACAAAAGCACCATGGCAAAACTTACACATTATGATAAATGCATTAATGCAAATTAACCAATGTACAGAGGATTTACTGAAAATTTTAATTTTTTTATATGATGCATACAAAACTGGTCACATTGAACATTAAATCAATTTAAGCCCCCAAATCATATGCAAAACTTTTGCAGGTGTGAAGTTGTTTGCTCTACTATTGTCTTTTTCATAATGCGAAGAAGTAAATTCAAATGTTGTAACTAATACACTCGGGGTTGGACTGGTCCAGTGGGGCACCAGGAAAAAAGCAGATGGGCTTCTCCTACCCAGACCTGCTTCCCACCCTTGGCACTCCACTCTTCCCTCCCCCAATCATGGCCACAACAAGATAAACTAAAATTAGTGCTGGGGTTATGTAGGGGGTTGGGCAGGGGAGCTGGGGGTGTGTGTGGGCCCTTGAGGCAGCAGCCTTGGTGGGGCCCAGACTCTGCAGTCCAGCATTGAATACATTTGCCAACCAATCTCTCTTGCTAATTCATAGACTTTAAGGTCGTCAAACAAGGTGAAGACTTGCAGGTGGTGAGAAGCAGGTGCGCTCTTTTCTGCTCCAACATGCATCTGCACTGACAGGCATGTATATCAAGCTGTGATCCCACACTTGCATACACCTGAATGAATGCATGGGAATCCAGAAGTATAGGTTGCATTGATGAGAGATCCATCACAGAACAATGCAGGCCAAAATGCCCATGTATAAAAGCCCTTAAAGGGATTCTGTCATGATTTATATGGTTTACTTTTTATGTCTAAATGACACTGTTTACATTGCAATTAATTCACTCTACAATTTAAAATGTTCTTCTTGATCGTGTATAGTGTATTTTTTTAGCTGTAACATTGGTGTGGAGGCAGCAATGTTAGGTCATTCTGCCTGATTCTGAGCTTTGAGAATGAGCCAATGCTGCAGAATAGAACTAGTGTTTAATCCAGCTAGTGTTTCTCTTCTTCTCTCTGTATTTTAATACCACCCAAGTCGTGCAATAGTGAAGCAGGGTTTTTCCTGCTTAGGTACTATTCTTATGTCTACCACTAGGTGGGAATAGAGGCACTTTTAGTAATGCAAATGATTTCTGGCTTAATTTTGATCTCTACAATGTTCAAATCTTCTCCAGCTACCAGGAAACTTGTTTTTGGAAGGGTAAGGGGGTCTGGGCTGTCATAACTCATTGCCTCTCATTGTATGTAATGTTTTTTGTTCCCACTGTTTCTCACTGTATTTATTGTATATTGGGCTAAACTACCCACAGCTTCTCATTTACTGTATTTTGGGTACCACTTCTTCTCCCTCTCATTGTGTAATGTGTTTATAATCTGAAGCTATTGTTCATAGAAACCAACGTACCATTATTTACAAGTACATACTGTGTTTATATATCTATATCACCTTTAATCATGGTCAGATTTTCAATAAGGCTAAGGGAGGCTAAGCCTCCCCAAACCTGGCTGGCACGTAAAAAAGTTAAAAAATATCTTACTGAGAGTAGTTTGTACTTGAAACAGCTCGGAGGAACAAGCCGACCGCAGTGATGAGGTCAGAGCGAGAAGAGCTGCAGTAGCTGCATGTCCTATGGCGAGCACCCATCCACTGCTGCACTGGGCATACTATGCATGGCACAGTGAGAGAGACACGATGGGAGAGATATACGTGGCACGGTCACGGTGGGAGATAAGCAGGCAGCCCTTCCACATTGGGACATGGCTGCACCCATGTCTGTCTTGGCTCATCTGTGCTGCCTTCCTGTGCTTTTGCCTTCCTGTTGGCTAGGGAGTGATTCGATACAGTCAGATGATTATATGGACATACATGGAGGTCGCCAGGTATTGGTGGGGCTTTAGTATATAAGTTGTGTATGCCAGTAGTACCTACCAGCCCTTGCAATGTCCAAATGCTTTCACAGATTTATAGAAATGTGTGATGCGCTGCGGGAATGTGTATTTTCTATATAGGCAGTGTGGAGTGGGGTGTCCGGGGTCCACTAGGGGCAGTCACCTCAGGGTAGGGTTGCCACCTGGTAGGTAACATTGCTCCCAATGTTATTTATAGGGGAAAAAGATAAATATATATTTTATTTTTTCCAGAAAAGGTGGCAACCCTACCTCAGGCCCCCTGGCCCCCCCACCCCAGTCACTAGCCTAAAGCCAAAAGTCTGTGCATCAAAATGGAGAGCAGACCTGAGTTGGCGGGCCCACCAGGTTTTTTCCTAGTCAACCGCTGGCCCAGTCTGACCCTGTATATAGAGGTACCCATGGGCCAGGCCTTTGGGTGGCAGGATCAGGGGGACGGGGCTGCACAAGGTAACAGCTGTGAGTTAACTAGATGTTACTGGGCCCAACAGCAAATTTAATTTAGGACCCCAAAATATTAGTAAGTTGACCCAAGATATATTAAGCCTAAACTCACTTTGCTTGCAGGATGGCCTTAAACTGACCAATACACTTTGGTGTGTGATGACTGATTGACCCACAGGCCAAATGGCCGGATACCATACAATTTAACACCATAGTATCGGCACATTTCTATCTCATAACATTTTACAGGCTCTTGCGTGGCCAATTTAAGGCAATCTTTCTCTGAGTGTGCAAGAGACTTATAGACACATTTTCACATGGCTTCTCTTTCACTTTAAAGGGGTGGTTCACATTTAAGTTAACTTTTAGTATGTTATAGTATTGCCAGTTCTAAGCAACTTTTCAGTTGGTCTTCATTATTCATTTTTATTGTTGTTTTCATTATTTGCCTTATGAAATTAAATACTTGGTAAGGCTACACATTTATTGTTATTTATACTTTTTATTACTCATCTTTCTTTTCAGGCCTCTCCTATTCATATTCCAGTGCATGGTTGCTAGGGTAATTTGGACCCTAGCAACCAGGTTAGCAACCAGGTTGCTGAAATTGCAAACTTGAGAGCTGAAAAAAGCTAAAAAAGCTAAATAACTCAAAAACTACAAATAATAAAAATGAAAACCAATTCAAATTGTATCAGATTATCTAACTAACAGTTAGTTTAAAGGTGAAAATACACTTGCTAACCTACCTAAGACAACCTTCAATCTTCCATCAGAACCCATGCAAATAAACCAACCAATTTATAAAAAAGCCCCTTCCTTTTAAAATAGGACACCTAACAAAAAAAGATGAACCCTTTATTATGGATGAGCAGAATTAAGGAGAACAACTGTAAACTCATCCTGAGCATTTTGGGTTGTAAAAGCACTTCCACCTGCAGTTCTGCACGGTTCTCATTGAAATCAGTGGGAGGTGCACGCGGTAGTTGCGATGGTTCATTTTTTTAGCAGCATCGAATACTATATCTGACATTAGCATTGTCAGCTAGAGCAACTTTAGCCTTCCCAAACAAAAAATTCACCCTCCGCCTATGTGTACAAATTGAGGCTAATAGTATGTGGGGCTGGCTTTTCAATAGTATCTTTTAGCTGGCAGAAAAAGCTTGAAGCCATCCTAAATTATTGGAAGGCAGTATTGTCAGTTTTGCCCTTTCACCCCCTTGTTAAAATTTAGGAGCAGCAGCCCTGTAACACTAGGGCCACATGGGGGCAGAAATTAGCTGGCTGATTTCAGCCTTATCGCAGGCAGTAAACTCCTCTCTCTTCCACACTGAATTGGCTAGGTGAGAAGAGACGCAGCAGGTTTCAGTGAAGAACTGTGAGTTTTTGAAATATGAGCCGAAATTTGCCGAAGTCTGTTCATGAAGAGCCAATTCAATGCGGAAGAGAGAGGAGGCTACTGCCGTGGTAGGGCTGAAATCAGCCAGCGGATTTTGGCTAGCTGAGTTTGACCCCCATGTGACCCTAGCCTTACAGGAGAACTAAACCCTAAAAATGAATATTGCTAAAAATTTCAGTTTCTATATGCTGAACTTATTGCACCAGCCTTAAGTCACTAGCTTGTTAGTAGCAGCAATGGTCCAGGACTTCAAACTTGTCGTGGTCGGTCACCATCTTTGAAAGTGTCTGTGACACTAACATGCTCAGTGGGCTCTGAGCAGCTATTGAGAAGCTAAGGTTAGGGTTCGTCACAAATTATCAAGCAGAGAATGAGGTTGGGCTAGAATATAAGCTGATGCTAGTTGCACTGATTTCTGTGCCGCCATGTAGTAATTATCTGTAGTAATTACTAATCAGCCTTATACTGTGACATTTTTATTCTATGTGTACTGTATATTTTAAGTTGGTCCCTAAGCTCAGTAACAGACAATAGCACAGAGCATGTACAGTGAATCAGCAGGAAAGAAGATGGGGAGATACTGTGGCATCTTTGAAGGCAAATATCTCTTCTGCTAAAGGGCTGTGGTTGCCTTAAGGTGGCCATACACGGGCCGATAAAAGCTGCCGACAGACAGTGACGGCAGCTTATTGGCCCGTGTATGGGGCCCCCCGACAGGCTTCCTCGATCGAGATCTGACCTTCTCGATCGGATGGGACGCATCTATTCGTTGATGCGGTCCCGCGATCCGACCGTCCATTACTATTCGTTAGGATCCAATCGTTGGGCCTCAAGGTGGGCATATCGGGGAGAGATCCACTCTTTAGTTAAGCTTTAGTTCTCCTTTAAAGGGATACTGTCATGGGAAAAAAAAATTTTTTCAAAATGAATCAGTTAATAGTGCTGCTCCAGCAGAATTCTGCACTCAAATACATTTCTCAAAATAGCAAACAGATTTTTTTATATTCAATTTTGAAAACTGACATGGGGCTAGACATATTGTCAATTTCCCAGCTGCCCCAAGTCATGTGACTTGTGCTCTGATAAACTTCAATCACTCTTTACTGCTGTACTGCAAGTTGGAGTGATATCACCCCCGTCCCTTTTCCCCCCAGCAGCCAAACAAAAGAACAATGGGAAGGTGACCAGATAACAGCTCCCTAACACAAGATAACAGCTGCCTGGTAGATCTAAGAACAGCACTCAATAGTAAAAACCCATGTCCCACTGAGACACATTCAGTTACATTGAGAAGGAAAAACAGCAGCCTGCCAGAAAGCATTTCTCTCCTAAAGGGCAGGCATAAGTCACATGACCAGGGGCAGCTGGGAAATTGACAAAATGTCTAGCCCCATGTCAGATTTCAAAATTAAATATAAAAAAATCCGTTTGCTCTTTTGAGAAATGGATTTCAGTGCAGAATTCTGCTGGAGCAGCACTATTAACTGATTCATTTTGAAAAAAATTTTTTTTTCCCATGACAGTATCCCTTTAAGGTCCCCATACACGGTCCGATATAAACTGCTGACAGACTAAGTTGGCATCTTATTGGTCAGTGTATGGGGCCCTCCGACAGGCTTCCCCAATCAATATCTGGCCGAAAGTTGGGCAGATTTAAAAATCCTTGTTGATGCAGCCCTTAATCCGACCGCCCATATTCAGCTCATTTTGATCCATTTGCCCACCTCTGTATGTATGGCCACCTTTTGGGATTTTCATTTTAGCCGGCAGAGGGCAGGGGGAAGGCAGTTCGGGGAGATTGATGCCCTGAAGAAGAGGAGGTTTGTTGCTGGGTTGAAATCCGCGATCAGAATCTGCTTGTGTGGCCAGACACTTAAGCTGAATTACGATACACCAAGGGGCTCTGACGGGTCAGTCGGTTAAAAATCAAACTTTCCCGATCAATATTGTGGCCAGATATCGATCGGGAAGACCCGTCGGAAGCCCCCATACAGGGGCAGATAAGCTGTCAAAGTGGTCCAAACTACCAATATCAGCAGGGGGGGTGAAGGGAGGGGGTGATATCACTCCAGCTTGCAGCACAGCAGAAAAGAGTGACTGAAGTTACAGAGCACAAGTCACATGACTTGAGGTCACCTGGGAAACTAGCCCCATGCCAAATTTCAAAATTTATTATAAAAAAAATCAGTTTGCTTTTTTGAAAAATTGGATTACAGCTGGAGCAGCACTATTAACTGATATGTTTTTGGGGGAAAAAAAAGGTTTTCCCGTGACAGTATCCCTAAGCTAGAACTGATAATAAAGGTGCCGGATAAGTGCAACTTAGTAGTTAAAAAAGGCACTAAGGAAATATTCCGTAGGTATTTAAATACGTGTTTTGCCACATGGCAATGCAGGTGTTCATTTTCTGCACTGTGGGTCTGAGAATTTAAGAAAGAACAAAAACACAGAAAAATTGTTTCAGATCATGGATTTTGAAAAGATTTATCAAAGGTCAAATTGGGTCAAATTAGGATTCCTAACATTTTCCTGGCATTTTTCCCAGCAGTTTGAATGTTGTCACATTTAGAAACCTCTTCCTTAGATTCTGGAAAATGTCAGGGACTTTTTAGTGAAATTGTTAACATTAGAAGATTTTGTTCATTTATAAAAAATAATACATTTGAAGCCTTACAGAACATTTGTTTTTTAGATGGGGTCAGTGACCCCCATATGAAAGCTGGAAAGCGACAAAAGAAGAAAGCAAATCATTCAAAAACTATAAAAAATAAAAAATAAAAACCAATTGAAAAGTTGCTTAGAATTGGTAATTTTATAACATACAAAAAGTTAAATGAAAGGTAAACCAACCCTTTAAAGGAGAACTAACGCTTATCTAAAGAAGTAGGCTAGAAATGTTGTACTTTATGTACCAGTCCAAGGCAACCACAGCCCTTTAGCAGTAAAATCTGTGCCTCTGAAGATGCCCCAGTAGCTCCCCATCTTCTTTTCTGCGTATTCACCGCAAATGCTCTGCGCTGTTGTCACAGGTTACAGATAACTACTACATGGCAGCACAGAAACCATTGCAATTAATAACATAATTTAATAATCAGCCTTGTAGCATCAGCTTATATTACAGGCCAACCTCATTTTCTGCTTGATCATTTGCAACAAACCCTTACCTTAGCTTCTCAACAGCTGCTCAGAGCCCACTGAGAATGTGAGTGTCACATACACTTTCCAAGATGGTGACTCCCTGTAACAAGTTTGAAGTCCTGGATCATTGCTGCTATTGAGAAGCTAAAACTTTAGGCAGGTGCAATAAGTTCAGTATATAAAATATGCAATTTTTAGCCATATTCATTTCAACGGACGTTGTTTTTGTTTGTATGAGACACAGGTCTGAACACACCTAAACACATCTGCTTATTGATTATAGATTTGCATTAGTAAGCTCAGCTTTATGTTTCTACAGGTCTCTATTTCTCTGTTAGCAGGTGTGTCATTGTAACAAATATATAGATGATATATAATACAGAATAGTTTGTTTTGCTGCACATTAGCAAATTGTGTTAAACTTTGTTGGCAATCAAATGTAAGCAATATTTATGCCTTGTAAAGTAATTTCAGTTGACCCTAAATTAAAGTCAAATGTAAAATAAAAACAATCCGTTGTATGAGAATGAAACTTTCCTGTAAATGCTGAAGTTTTAGAAACAGGCAAAGGTGTACAATTTATCAGTTAAACTTTGACATGTTCTATTTTAACAACATCATGAGTAGGTCCTTTAATGTATCTGTCCATGGACACCAAGTTTGTGGCTCTAGAGTGTAAGCTCTAGAAGACAGGGCTCCATGTTTATGCATAACTCTGTGGTAAGTAATTATGCACAGATATACATTATAATCAGATAACAATAAGATGATACCTTTCAGCACAAGTGAATGGCAACTAATAGTATCCTGATCAGGTTTTCAAGTTTTTCATTTTTGAAATCTTACAGTGCCATCTAATGGTAGTATATGGAATGCGGTCTCTCAGAATTGGAGTTCAACTAGAGAGCTGCTGAATAAAAAAAGTGTTATATGCTAGACTGGGAGTAAAAAACAGCACTGGCAAAAATATCAAAGCAGCCAAATAAAAGGGGTGGTTCACCTTCAAGTTAACTTTGAATATGTTATAGAATGGTTAATTCTAATCAATTTTTCAATTGGTCTTCATTATTTATTTTTATGGGTGAATTATTTGCGTTCTTATTCCGACTCTAGCTTCCAAATGGGGGTGTCACTGACCCATCTAAAAACCAAATGCTCTGAAAGGATACACATTTTTTGTTATTGCTTCTTTTTAATTGTGGTCAACTACCCCATAAGTTCTCAGAGCCTATCATTAATTTAGAACATGAAACAGATAAGGCCTGTATGTGTACCTAATAAACTATTTTTACATGTCTGTTGGCAGATTGCTATTTGAGTGCCAAAACTTTAGAGGTGGTAATCTTCGTTTTGGGACATCAAACCCAATGTTTTAACAACCAAGTATGTCATTCTTCTCTCTTAAAGCAGATGATTAATAGTACATTTTTTTTAAAAAGGGCGATGTATCTCTCAGAGCTAAAATTCCATGTTTCCCTTATTGTTCCATGGAGAAAACATGACATCTTTTTTTCATAGTAGTAGATTCTTGTACCGTGTTAGCCATAGTTCAAGAACCAGAAAATATAGAGTAGATGATATCTTTTATTGGCTAACTGAAGGGATTTAAGTAGCCCCAGAAGCTCACATTTTTACTGATCTACTCAGCTAATAAAACATATCACCTACTCTATGTTTTCTGGATCTTTTTTCATTTTAATAAAAGTAAATTGCTGTGGCATGAAATATTATAAAGAGGTCAGCTTGGAGTAGAGCAGTCTACTACATTGTTACATTGGGTAACAAATTGGATACATTTATTTCTCTCTCTCTATTTTAACAGAGAACTCAAAAGCAGGACTCTTTTGCCTAAAGCAGAAGGTCTGGCCACCTTATGCAACAGTGGTGATTATTACATTCTGATGTTAATTAAGCTGGTTTCTGAGCTGATATGGGGAAGGGCAATACATCTCTTATGTGTGCTTTAGGTTGAAAAGCACTGAAATGCATATCAACTGTTGTAGCAATAAAAAAACATGTATTTATAATTTACTGTACATAGCATTGCAGCTCCTGTCAAGATATTAGTGCCATATATTTTATATATTCTATTTTGCATATTAATCGTATATTAATTCAATACAAAGGCTATCAGTCCAGGCAACAAGGTTGTCCGCTTCCGTTTTCGAGGGGTCTCTATCAGAGACAATTCCATTGTGTGAGTTTACAGCCACCACATTATTGCTTCCTTTGGACACCTGTTCTTTCTTCTTAATATGGGTTGCTGATGTCAAATGGCGTGTCCCTGAATATGGTAAAAAGTGTTTTTCAGTTAGCAGAACATAAATCATACATCATATTGAACATAACAGTAGTAAGTGTACAGATTTTGGTTTTGTATAGGGTAAGGGGGGGGGGCAGAACAGCCCCTTCTAAAGCAGTATTGGCTGGTCATTTGACAATGAGCTAGCTGCAAAATATGTAGTATAGACAGGGCTGGAACTAGGGGTAGGGTGGAAGGCATGTGCCTATGGTGCAATTGTTGGGGTCGTGGAACTCCAAGGTTACTTCTAATATCCTCACTTAATTTATTATAATACAGATATTGGACCTATTATCTGGAATCATCGGGACCTGGGGCTTTCCGGATAATGAGTCTTTGTGTAATTTGGATCTTCACACAATAAGTCTACTAGAAAATCATGTAAACATTAAATAAACCCAATAGGCTGGTTTTACTTCCAATAAGGATTAATTATATCTTAGTTGGGATCAAGTACAACCAACTGTTTTCTTACTTAAAAGGAAGTAATTTTTAAAATGTTGGATTATTTGATTATAATGGAGTCTATGGGAGACAGCCTTTCCGTAATTCGGAACTTTCTGGATAACGGGTTTCCAGATAACGGATCCCATACCTGTACATAAGTTTTAGTGAGTTGTGACAAAAATGACCTCACTAAACTCTGTTTATACTGATGACATCACTAAGAGTCATTTAAAAGGATATCATTTACAAGGTTTTGTGTTTTTTATATATATCATGTTTTTGCTTATCATGTGTAAGATTTAAATGGTATCACAATATAGATTAACTGGCACCTGCATTGTTTAAATCTCAAATTCAGACTAATCCCCTGTAATGTTCACACCTGTGATCCTCCTGCATTGTTCACACTTGTGACACCTATTGTTCATACCCTAAAGCCCTTTACTGAGACCCAGGCTCAAACTGCCAACATTGTTCAACTGTTCACACTTTATACAAAATTCTAATAAGCACCAGCACTGTGTCACTGTGTATGTAGTACATCTTAGAGTGGTCCTGATGGGTTTCCCTATCCCCTGCTCTGTTCTGCCTTCTCTATGCTCCATGTTTGTGACATACTCTGCCTGTGCGTGACATACTCTGCCTGTGTATGCCATGCTCTGCCTGTGTGTGCCCCACTCTGCCTATGTGACATACTCTGCCTGTGTGTGACATACACTGCCTGTTTGTGCCCTGCTCTGCCTGTGTGTGCCCTTCTCTGCCTGTGTGTGACATACTCTGCTTGTGTTTGCCCCACTCTGCCTGTGTGTGCCTTACTCTGCCTGAGTGTGTCATACTCTGCCTGTGGAACATAAGCCTGGTATTTATTCTGGGGGTTTGTTAGCATTTGAAAATAAATTATTGTTAGGGGCCCTTAAGGTGTTTAATCATGTGCTGGGGGTGCTGTGTTATACACATGGGATGAGGAGGCATATGGATTTAAGGTTATGTCTTATGACAACTTTTTTTCACTTGTGAGTGATACGTGATATCCCTGCAGTGAGCACCAATCATTTGGTTTTTTGGTGTGCTACTACGATTAATGTGGAAATGGTCTTATGGTAACATGGGTGTGGTTTAAAGTGTGTGATTTAAAAACAGGGAGTGGTCAACACTGGCTTCCATTATCGGCCCTCCACCATGTAGGCCAGAAAAATTTCAGGCCTCGATAACACAGAAGTTGGACAGCACTGCTCGAAGTGAACCAATCAGTAAAAAGTGACATCAGCAATATATGTACTGTAGTTACCATTTATAACATATTTAACCATATTAAAGTGATGTGCTATAAACTGACGAATACTCATTCAAGTATAAAGTGAGCCTGTGCTGTTTAAAATGTAAAATAGTTAAGAAATTAATAAATTGTTTATAAGAATGCTATTAAATCCCCATCCATCAATTAGGATGCGATCATCAAAAATGTATAGTTTATTACATGTAGCTCCTCAAAGTCTCACATATCACATCTTTGTTAAAAACAAGACTTTGAGACTTTGAATATATAATAGGTGTGTATACTAAGTCGCTATAAGGCTGCAAGACTCACCCCTTTCTGTTCTCAAGTTTACAGAGAGTGATATAAGGTCATACCAAATATGTGCCGATTCCCACTGAGCTACTGGATCATAAAACAGTAGTACTTCCTGCAGAGGTGTACAGACCTCATAAAGGTGAGCGTCAGCACAATGTTGTTAGGGTCGCATCACATAGCAACCACCATATTTATCTATTATCACCTGGCCCCCATTGCTCACCTGGCTCACAGTTGCTTTTGGGATTTGGAGGCACTTGTGGGTTGCACTGTGTCACCCCCAATTAATGCCCTATTGATCCCTATCAACTGCCACTTGTTTGCAGGGGTCCTAAATAAGTTCTACATATAAACAAATATGTGCCTCAATACTTCAATACTGGTTTTATATATAGATATAGATAGATATATATATATATATATATATATATATATATATATATATATATATATATATATATATATATGTATATATATATATATATATATATATATATTAGTCCCACCCACAAAGTATAGCACTCAACAGGTCTTGTGCAAACAAGTATAATTTTTTTTAAATTATATAATTTTTTCTTTTATTTAATCTGTTACATCAATAACAATTAATGAATACTAAAAGATAATAATAAAAATGATAGCTTATTTATTAATTACCTGCTACACTATAGAGTGTGTTCAATTGGGTATCCATCTCTGATATCACGTGTTTTGATGATATTTCAGAATTATGAATTATTAAACTGCAAGAGTGAAAGCATTGTATTTCTCAACATTTCATGCTCATCACATTGTTCCAAAAATGAATATGTTATTTTAACATACTATTCATTGTAATTCCACTGTGAGGATTTTCCTGTATTGGAAGTTGCTTCTTTACAACCTGCATGAAAAATAAAATGCAATGACAGTTCACTTATTAGCAAAGGAATAAGGTCTGATCATGCAGTTTTACTCTGTATTGTTGGTATGTAAAGATAAAGGTGGCCAAATGATGCTGTATCTACTTGTTTGGCGAGGTCACCAAACAAGCAGATCTAGGTCTGATCTGGCCTCCCACATGGTAGGCCAAATTGGGCTGATCCAATCATGTAACTAGGGCCTACAATTAGATCATCCTTTAGAGCTGATGGAGACCGGTTGAGGTTTTGCATTAATGTGCCAATGAGCTCCTCATCCGACTGAATTTTCAAATCTCCCTGACTGATATCTTCCTGATTGTTGGTCAGATATCTGTTGCCCAGGCCTGGATTTGTGGAAAGGCCACAAAGGCCCGGGCCTAGGGCAGCAGAATGTTAGTGGGGATGGCATGCCGTCCAACCACACCTGGATTAGTTTGGAAGCACTGGGGAATTACATGAGATATAATATTTTTGTAAAATGTCCTGTGCACTAATGTCCAGTATTCTGGACCCAATGCTGAAAATTTGAGCATGTGCACAAAGGAAGGGATAGGGATGGTGACAATAAACAGCAGCAGGTCTAGGGGAGCCTGCTATGTAAATCCAGCCCTGCACAGGCCTGTCGGTCAGCCCTATACATGGGCTACCAAATCTGAAAGGGCAGGATTGGCAACTTAAACATAGACAGAGGGCGATTTTTTTTTTGAGGAGGCTAAAGTTTGCAATACAGAGATTGAATGAAGACGGGCCACTGGTGTAACTACTATCCCGTCTACTACCTCTTGGGGGCCCCAGTGACTTCAGAGGGAACTATGCCGAAATGCAGGTGGGAGTATTTTTAAAAAAAGTACCATCCAATTGCCCAGCACTGAAATCCCTGTATCCTTTTCAGTACACTTGGTCACTCAAAATTACGCATGAGCTGTTCAAACAACAAAGCATGTGCACTGGCAGGGCTGCCATCAGGGGGGCACAAGGTGTACAGTCGACCTGGGTCTAAAGGGGGACACGTCTGTGCCACACTTTTTGAATTAGCCGATCCCCCCTTAAGGGCATGTGAGCTGAACCTGAACTCGCGAATCACTGAAGACCCGAGGTGCGAAGACCCCAGGTGTCTAAGCGCAGACAACCCAAAGCCAAAATCCACTGAATTTGCCTGCACCTGGACCAACACAGTGGTTCTGGGTGCAGGTAAGTAAAGGGTTGATTATAAGTGTAGGGGCTTAAGGTGGCTATACATGGAGAGATCCGCTCGTTTGGCAATGTCGCCAAACGAGCGGATCTCCCTCTGATATGCCCACCTTGAGGTGGGCAATATCGTGCTGATCCGATCGTGGGCCCTAGGGCCCAACGATCGGATCCTAGCGAACGGGCGGTCGGATCGCGAGACCACATCAACGAACAGATGCGGCCGCGATCCGACGGGATTTTTAGTCCCATCTGATCGTGATCTGGCCGACTTTCGGCCAGATCTCGATCAGGGAAGCTCGTCGGGGGCCCCCATATACGGGCCAATAAGCTGCCGACTCGGTCTGTCTGCAGCTTTTATCGGCCCGTGTATGGCCACCTTTAGGAACAGTCTTAGAAAAAGATGCAAGCATTCAGGGCCAGCCTCAGGCCAATTGAATCTGACCTAATTGGGCCCCCTACTTGAGATGCTACCTTGATCATTGTAAAATAAAGAAGCAACTATGGAAGAGATTGAGTTGAGGGAGGGGTGCAGACAGTAAAAACTACAATTATGTAACCAAAACCAGAGGCACTGTCCTCTATTATCTTTATCTGTAGACCTTCTTTATATGTAGATCAAGGTCATTAGTTTGATAGTATCAGAGCTCCGGGGTGTGTGTGTGAATTTTTCACTTGAAAGGGAATTGTGTCACGCTATGGAGGACACACTGCATCACGGGTAAAGAAAAAAAAAACCATGTGGATTTGCATCTAAAATTACACAATGAATTTGCGTCCCATGTGACTGTAGAAACAATACTATCATACTGAATGTTTATAAAGTTCTGAAAAGTCTGAAAAACTAGAGATAAACATTTGACTTCAAGCAATATACATTTTATTGTTTATAAGTACTTAGGTCTTCTTACTCAGATGGTTTAAATCCTCTGCAGGTTTAGATGTTGCAATCACAGTCCAGTTTCTATGATAATCTTCAAACAAGACAGGCTTTATCTTTCTGTAAAAGAGTAAATCACATGTCTTGTGAGCAGAGAGCTTGTGTTTATAACACCCCTGCATCTGTAAAACAGGATCACTTTGCAGGCAATATGCTTTGTATTACGTCTGACTTGACAGACCATGCTAAGTAAAAATTAAACCATATTGTGTAGCAAACAATAAATTACCATGACTCAGTTTGCTGCCAGCCTTTCAGACAGCAGCTTCAAACTCGCAACAAACCAGCTGTTTTGATCTATAATTCCCAGCATTCTTCATTAGCCAGAGAAGGCTGCAGGGAAGCAGGCAGATGTAGTTTACCACTTAAATGCAATATTCTGCAACATGTAAAAGCCCAGAAAAAGGAAATTATCAGTTACTTTATATAAACTGTCTTTTGTCTTTCTGTCACTAAACTAACCAAGCTTGGCCCACATGTTGTAGATGCCTAGTTCAAAAGTGATTGCTTAAAGGTCAGAGTCAAAAGGTCAGTTTTTAATTGGATATTAATGGTGCATCTTTATGTTATGTAAGTATAACAGACTTGCAATAACCTTAGTGGAAGAAAAGCACGCTTTGATCTTCCTTTTAAATATCTCTCTGAGACAAGATTATGAAATATGTAAACAGCTATGTATACCCAAAGGTGCTTTTTAATGGTCCTATTAAAAGTTATTTTTTAATATTTATTTGCAATTGACTCTTAGGCGCAAATTCACTAAGCGCCGAAGCACCGAACGCTAGCGTCAATTCGCTAGCGTGTGGCATTTTCGGTACTTCGCAAATTCACTAACGAACGCTGGCGTAAATTCGCTAGTGTTACTTCGCACCCTTATGCCAGGCGAATTTTCGCTAGCGACGTAACTACGCAAATTCACTAACTTGCGCAGTGTACTGAACGCTACCTTTTACGCTAGACTTCCTTCGCCACCTCAGACCTGGCGAAGTGCAATAGAGTAGATAGGGATTGTTTCAAAAAAAGTCACATTTTTTTCTAAGTCCCAAAAAACGCTGGCGTGTTTTCTACATGATGGGTGATAGGCTGAAAAAGATCGAAAATATTTTTGGGGCTCCCCTCCTTCCCCCCTACATTTCCTGACTCATGGCAACTTACCTAGACAGTGGGCACATGTGTAGGGCAAAATAAAATTTTTATTTGCTAATTTGAAGGTTTTCTAGGCATTTGTAGTGCTGATACGTATTCCTCCATTGAAATTTGAATTTGGCGCCGTATGCAAATGAACCATCGCTAGCGAAACTTCGCTTCGCTTGGCGAATTAACGCTAGCGCAACTTCGCAAACTTACGCTACCCCTGTGCGCAACTTCAGATTTTAGTGAATTTGCGGAGCGCTGGCGAAAATACGCCTGGCGAACTTCGCATCTTAGTGAATTTGCCCCTTAGTGTCTACTAGTGAGTTGGAGCCCGAACTGGTTTGCTGGTGGGTGGGGGATTGCTGTCCGACCACTGTGGAACTGCAACTCCCACATCACAATATTTTCTTTCTTTTTGCTCTATGCTCTTTTTAAACCTGCGGAAGTACTCCAACTCGTTCTCAATTGAATCTGGCTCCTACTGCTTTCTATATTGATACCCAAAGCTGCGCCTTAAATTTGAATGATAAATAATCTGGTTGCTCTCTCTGTTTCGAAATTTAAAGTTCTTGAATCACTATTGGCTTGGCAGAAAATACACTGCTGATTTTTTGTTTTTATAACATATGTAAGAGATATTGCCAAGCCTAGACAGATCCAGCAGATTGTTTATAGTACCTCATAACTCACTGTAGGAACCTTATATTTTCACCGTGAGTGTTAATGGTATGTGATGGCCTTTAAAATTCAGTCAGCCCACCTCATGCTTACTTTTTTTGCAGCTGCTTTAAATTCTGACATTTAAAATTTCTTGTTTTATGAGTCCTTAAAGTAGGCAAATAGTACTTTTTTTTCAAATAGCTCAAATATAGTTTTGCCTATTGCTTTAATTAAGAAATAGTTATAGTTTTGTTATGCCTTGCAGTTAAAAAAAAACATCCTGTCACTTTCTGGTTCTACTGAGTCACTAATAATATGTTTAAAGGAGAACGAAAGCTCCAATTGAATTATAATGACTTACTTACCTGATACCCTGGGCCAGTGCTCCTGTAAGCAGAAAACTGGCAGTAGCGAGCAAATGTTTCTCTTATTTCCTTCTTCATTTGCATGGGCGCATGTGTGCAGTAGAGTTCAAAGTCGGACTTTAATAAAAAAGCCAGCTTTTTTGCTCTACTGCGCATGTGTTGGCCACTGGATTCTGAAGAAAGATGAAGGGAGGAAGAGGATCAATTGCTTGCAAGTGCCCCGGGCCAGTGCAGTTTTCTGCTAACAGGAACACTAGCCAGTCCCCCAACCCCCCAATCCTTGGCGGGGGGCTGTATTTTAGGACACCCCCCAAGGATTGTAATGACATTGATTACCAAGAGTTATTCCCTAGCATACCACAGGAGTGCTATAACATGTAAAAAGAGCTGAAATATAGGGGTGCTAGAGGTAGAATAATTGTGTAAGAGAGTATGATTTGGGGCATAACAATAGAGACAGCAATGCAATGGTAAGACAAGACAAGCAATGGTATTTCCAAAAGCCTGCCTTACCCATGGATTTTGGAGCCCAGGTCTACTATTTATATCAGGGGATGAACCCCTGCTTTTGAATAATCCTGTTCCTCTCATTCAACATACATACTTTTGCTGTACTATAGATGTAAGTTACTTCCTTCATTTGTATTTTGCTGCTTACCTGCATTTGACTAAACACTCTACTTACTAGGGCTGGGTAACTCGTTAGTGGTCAGTAACTGTTAATTCTCATTCTACTAAATACACAATAGTTATTAGGTTACATTTCTTAACAGAATTGTGTCCTTTTTGTGGGTTTCATAGTTTAAAAACTCACTACAATCCCAAACGTTCTCAGTGTTTAATATTCTGTAAATGAAACAATGTCATGCACAAGGATACAAAGGAAAACACAGATAAAGGTACACCTTTGGGCACAGAGAAAAGAAAATGATATTTAACTTGATTTTTTTTTTTTTTTTTTTTTACACAAAAAGCCTTAATGTAAATCCAGACAAGTGACTCTGATAGTGTGTGTGTATTGACAATAGTAATAAAAAAGTTGATATGTTGACTTTTCAGACAGGAAAGAGATTCTGCTGGCGCTGGCTATGGAATTTCACACGGTACACAAAATGTGAGAAAGGTCCTGTTATTAGAAAAGAAAAGGGAGTGCAACGGGGAAGTACTGTCACAAGGACAGCTTGCAATTAGAGTTGCCACCTTTTCTGGAAAATTATACCGGCTTTCCTATATATTTATCTTTTTTCCCTATTATTAACATTGGGATCAACCATCATTTTTACTGGCCAGGCCGGTAAAACACCGGCCAGGTGGCATATATCAAACTACAACTCCCAGAATCGTGCCAGCAACGAGATACAGTTTAGAAACAACTAGATGTCCCAAATGATATAACTACCATAGACTGTCTGATAGTAACTAGCTGCTGATAATCATAGTCCTGCTGAGTCCTGCACTGAGGTGACTGTACCACTTGGGTGCAGTGTGACTCAGCCATATACTGGAGTTTATACAGAAATGTAACAGGCTGAAGTTCAATACATACTGTACATGGTATAGTTTAACTATATAATTTGTACAACAACAGCTATTGCTGCTGGATGGAGTCTCTGCAAATGACAAGCAACAAAAGCATTTGTGTTGAATTGCATTAACTCCAATAATGTTGTATAAGAGTACAGTTTAACAGGTCTATATTTAATAGGAATATATGCAGTATTAAGTTAAATTAAGCTGGGCTCACTTGCATAGTTGCCATTCAACCTTTAAAACAGGGAATTATTTATAGATGTATGTTAATTGGCTGGGGCTTAAAAGCTCCCTGCTTTCCCACTATAGCTCCTGAGTTAAGGGTAAGTGCACAATGGTCTTACAGTTACTGTACACTGTTTGCTGGGGGACTTGATTTTAAATGCACTACAAACTTAGAATGTTAATGGATAGTGTAGGAAATACAGTGAGGGGCCTTAACGTGGCACATGAGCTTACATATTTTGGCCAAAGTGTGGTAGTAACACCTAATTTTTTGTGATAATTATTTTTAAAGGCAAACTGTGCGCTGGCAATTTTTCTCCTTTTTTGTGTACTAATATTGTATTTTTATTGTTTATAACAGCTGGTCAACTCCAGATTGTGGGTTAGACCAAGCACTGGTGATTTCTTTCTGTATTAAGTTAAACTTAGTGGGCCTCACTTGCATTCCTGAAATTTTGTGTATTTGACCAAGTAAATGTTTTGCAATATATATTGAATAAAATAATATGTCACTATTAACCGGGTATTGTAGTATATGTACATGTATACTGAGCATGAGTGAAATAACTGTGAAGTGAAGTATTTTTTACTTAGCCTGTGTACTAATAATGCTGTTACATCTGTAGTTCATTGGTCATCTAACTTTTGATTTACAAACGTACCTTTCGTGATTATGGACTTGTTAAACCAGTTGGTACATTTTTGGCCACTGCTTGTTTAGATGTAACAATATTCCCACATCAGGGCAAGCAAGTTTTTCCAGAGTTGTTAGGTTTTTTAATAGGAGCATCAGTATCACTCCAAAAATAATTCTGGCAGTGTTTTTGCCTTTATCAGCCATCCATGATATACCAGGACTAGATTCAGTGTCGGACTGGCCCTTGGGATACCAGAAAAACTCCTGGTGGACACGGGTGTCAGTGAGCCCTCTTGCTTCTATCGATTTGGCCTATTTTATGGTCATTCCCTATTTCTTTATGGGGAAAAAAGAGGCTTAATAATGGAAGAATAGAGTATGGTATGTAGAGAAAAGAGACTAGGAAAATATAGAGGTTGAGTGAGGAGAGGAGGAATAATAGTTTGGAAATTGGGCCCTTGGCCTAAGGTTTTCTGGTGGCCCCTGGCATCCCAGTCTGAAACTGACTAGATTCTGCCACTCCTGGTTCCTTTTTGCTGACCTG
Source organism: Xenopus petersii (assembly GCA_038501925.1). Classification (NCBI taxonomy): domain Eukaryota; kingdom Metazoa; phylum Chordata; class Amphibia; order Anura; family Pipidae; genus Xenopus; species Xenopus petersii. The sequence goes on from CM076679.1 coordinate 67,490,388, forward strand.
GGCATGTAGCTGAAATGCTGGGCTTAGGAGTGATAAAAAGAAATGATAGCTTGATGTTACTATATACGCAGACGGGCTCATTTATGAACAATGGTCACATTTTGACCAGGGCTGTAATCAATTGTTTCCCTTTTTGTCAAATTTCATTATTGTGTGAATAAATGAATAACTGTGTGGTTCCTGAGGGGTCCAGTTTTTTCCATCAATCCCATAAGCTGAACAGTTAAGGTAGAAGGTCTGGTAGACTCTAACATGGGTATGATATGGAGAAAAAGTTCTAGATTTTTACATAAAATCAGTGGCAAGGACGTTTTTGATGACAAATTCCCATTCAAATATCTAACTAGTCAGTATGTCTGGTACAAATAATGGTTTTCATTCCAGCTTGCTGGCAAACTTTGGATGTCTTGTTCTGCCTATTCAGATCCTTCCCTAATGCCATCCTGATTAGTGATAATCAACTTGATCAATTGCCTTGCAGGTTGTTTTTGTCAGTGTTTCCAGTCACCCTTTTTGATCTTATCCCAGTTGTGTGTTATTCCTAGTTTTGGTGAGAGGTACAGGAGTTATCTGACTGCCATGGCTCTCAGCTGTTAATATTACCCAGCATTCTTGGTAAGGACTGCTACCCACCCTTTACCCGCAAGCTGCCAGTGATTTGCTGTTAAAATAAGTTATTTCCTGGCCACTTCTCTCTCTCTTTTGTTTTCTGACTTGGCTAACTTGTTCTGCCTGGCTCCCTGCAAAGGGTTCCAAGTCTGACACAAATATTAGTGATCCTGCTTAGTGTCTTGTGTGACAGTCGCACTGATCCTTAGCATATATCTATATATATATATATATATATATATATATATATATATATATATATATATATATATATATATATATAATATCTCCACTACATGGCTTTTGGCACAGGGATGGAGATTAAAACACTTGTATCTGCTTACAACCCCATCTCTGTTCATTTGGATAGAAAATGTTGTGCTTTTGGCAGATCACAGATGGCAGGGTACCTCAAGCATCAAACAAGAGAGTACTGTTGACAAAAAGCACAATGCAACTGGAGGAGGAACAGGGTTGATCCTGAGGCTTCTGCTGCCTGAGGCCTGTTGCTGCCCCCCCCCCCCGTCTGCACTTAAAACTTAGCATTGGCGCTGGTCAAAGGAAAGTCACATCGCTAGTACAATGTCCGCTATAGCACTCTCTGCACTATAAAATGGAAATTTGGCTCTTGGCTTTTTGCCACACTGGGGAACTGACCACTCACTTTCGTCTGAGGCAAAGTTCTCACCTTGCCTCCTGGCAGGAGCAGCCCTGGGTAGGGTTCTAATAAAAGTCATAAACCAATTGCATAATTAGAAACAAAAATTCACATTTTACAATTATAATTAGTTTTTTACATTTTCAATTATGCATACAGTAGTTTTTAAACCTGCTTGTATATGGTATAAAATTAAGGTCTTTAGTGCTCTTTCTCCAAACACCTGCACAAGGCTTTACTCTATTCTCATTACTCTATATTCCTGGACTTATCTTCTGCTTTTGATACTGCTGACAATCCTGTCCTAATGCAAATTCTCTATTCAGTTGTTATCCAGGATTGCATTGCTTCCTGGTTCTCTTCCTACCTTTCTAGTTGCTCCTTCTCTGTTACTTTTGCCAACAATTCCTCTTCTCCTGTTGAGCTTAGTGTGGGGGGTGCCCCAGATTTCTGTACTTGGCCCTCTGTGCGCTGTCTCAATTTCTTCAAGAAAATATCTCAGAAGGCTCTTTTGAAGGCTGCATCTTTTGCACTGCCTTATTGACTGGAAGTGGGAAGGAGAGGTGAGCCTACATACTTTCCCCCCATGTCTGACCATCATTGTATTCATTGGGTAGACACAGGCCTTGCAGGGCCGGGCCAGCTGGGTGCCTTAAGCAACATGACCTGCTCTATGCATAATAAACAACCACGTTTAATTGTTAACAGAAAAGGATGGCTACCAAAGACACACATGGAGGGTTCAGTTCCGTTGTCATCATTTAAAGACATTTTTCTATGCAGCATTCATTCTGAATTTAAAATGAATCCTTAGCAACCAGCTAGCAGTTGAAAGTCAAAGCCTGAGAGCTGCAGAACAAAAATGTATACTGTATATCAGAAACCACAAAAAATAGCATTTGAACATTTGAAGACTAATCGCAAATTGTCTCAGGCTACTGCTGCCTGCATCACATTAAAATGTACGAGAACTAGGACTTTAACCAAAACTGTCTTCTATTCAAGGGAAATAAATTCTACTAAGGAATAGGGATCGATTTTACAAAGTTTGCGTCATGTTGATTTTGCCATCAGAAATTTTAATAAAAAATAGTTAAGTAAAAATGTTACAGACCTTTTCTCAGATGGAGTGTTTACATCTTACATCTTGTATTGTTCTTAATGTGCCAGAACTTTTCAGAAATCCACCTGTAATGTTCCATTTAAGTTATACATTGCATTCTCATCAGCTGATACCTTATCAGCTGTGCCCTTCGGTGGATTATAAATGAAATACTAAGCCTGGAGCATTCAGGGGCAAGGGGTCCCCAATCCCCAGCAAGCAAGTTCTGATTAGATACACAATGTAGGGTCATTAGCGTGATGACCATTTGCCTCCTATTTTATATGCCATGCAGTTAATGGGTTAGTGGATAATAGTTCCAGCCCTAAAAAATTGAGACATTTGCTCTGCTTCTGTTATAATGTTTATATAATGAACTGTTGATTCACTTAATTCTGCATAATAAGTAAATTCCTACAGGTCCTCCTATTTAGGCAATAAAGTAACATTTGCACTTTTGTATTTTCTGCAGGCAGAACCCTGATGTATACAAATGAACAGTTTCATATACATATCGGCACATCTACAAACATTAGGCATCCAGTCATTAGTTCACGAGGGAACAATATAACAAAAAATACAAAACAATACTTAGTGAGGGCTCACTATTATTATTTTGTATTTTTTATTGTATTTTTTCTTTTTGTAATAAATTATTTTTTTTAATTGGGTGTGCTATCTGTTTTTTGATTATTTGTAGTTGCTAATTTTGGAGACCCTTGTGGGAAGCCTCCTATGGATTATCTAGTATAGGTAATCTAAAACAACTTTATTTCAATGTTTCGGCTCCTAAACTCGAGCCGTTAAGGAGCCAAACGTTGAATAAAGTTACATTATTTTTTGTTTATAAAAGACCTGGGAGTGCGGTTCATTTGATGTTTTGGATATGTATCTCTATAACCAGCACACAGGCATTTGTTATAATGTTTTTTGAGTGCACCAGTCTGTACTTTTTTTTATAGAATAATGGAAATATTATTTAAATTAAAAAAAGTTTTCATGAATTTACTGAAAGATATGAATATGTGCTCCTTTAGTCAAGGGGGAGCTGAAGTTGAAAGCAGGTAGCTTCCATTTTTTTTACTAAATTCTCCACATCTAAAAGGTTTTGATGTTAAGAGGGTGGTAAGCTGTAAAGCTTTGTATTGTTTAAACAAGGAAACCATCCAACAAGGAAGTAAATGCAGAAATTATGGCATTCTTCCATTACAAATATTAGAGATCAGACATTGTAAGAGTCATTTTATTAGGTCACAAATAGCAATAGCACTAAGAGATGCAAATGCATGTTCATTAGTGGTTATTCAAAGAGTACTTCTGTCCTTGGACTGGCTGCACTCTGTCACTTGTGCTGGATAGAAAAATATTGGGTGAGGTGCAAAGCACAGCATTGGTGTACACAGGTCCCGGCTGTCTTTAACGCCTGCCGTAGGCAGCTGAATGACACTTGGCTTCTTTGCGTTAAGTAACATAAAAACAATATAATTATTCCATGCAGCCACTTTTTTAATGCTATTTAGGTTGTCTTAAAGGTTAGGTGTTCTACTATGGCATAGAAACTCTCAAACTACAATTCTCAACAATTCTCAAGTTACACTTTCTGTTATAAAAAATCTACTTCCCCATATATGGAGAAACACGGTAGGTTAAGGTTACCACCGTTTTGTAGTAGGCATCTGGCCAAGATTTGGGAAAAGCAGCATTTTATAGTCAAGTGAATAACTAAAGAGCAGATCTATAATACCATGTTATTCTGCATTAGTTATTTACATGTGGGGCCAGGTTTTTTTTAAGCCAATGTAGTCACACAGACATAGTAAACTAATATTAGAGTCATTTTTTTGCATTGCAGACTGGATTTGTTTCTTTTGTGTGGTTAATATCAAATTCCATTGCTTTCTCTAAAATCTCTGAAAAATACATCTGAGCTCCAGTTACTCCAGTTACTGTGTACAGAGACTTCAGCTGTAATTAGCATTAGGCCTTAACGCTGATTTATCCTGTTGACTTTCTTATTGCAGTTTTGGTGGGTGAACATTTTTCCAGATTTAGATTTAATAAAATGTAATTCATCTTAATTCCTCCTATCTGATTTTTGGCCCAATGTATATGGAACACTCTGATTTGGGTGTAAAGTACTCAAATTGCTACAGACTAATCCGATTGTTGAAATAATCCATTTTACACTAATGAAAACAAATTCATTCTTTTTGATTAAATACAACCAGAGCTGTGGAGTAGGTACATAAATCCTTCTAATCTGACCCTTCAGTTTATGGTATTTAACAGCTATTCTATAGTTATATGCCAGGTACAATTAATATCTAAGTTGTTTTAGGTTTTCCAATTGTTTATTGGAATATAGAATAGCTGTTAAATACATATATACATATACATAAATACTATAGCATATGGAATACCTGTTAAATATAACCCAAAGTTAAATACTACCCGAACATTGAAGCTCTATATAAAAATAAACAGCTCATATGTTATAAATAAACCAGCTTCATGTAAATAAATCATTTTCATAATACCATACTTTTTAAGTAGTATGTGCCATTGGATAATCCTAACTATAAAACCATTTAAAAAAATAAGGGCCACCCCCCTGGGATACTAGTATGTTAGGTCACATTAGCTAATTAACAGACAGTTCTGTGTTTTACCTCCACACTTCTTCCTGTTACAGTTAGAACTGTAGTATTTCTGGTCAGGTGATCTCTGAGGCAGCAAAGAGGCCATCACAAAACGGTGGTTCAAGGCAAGAGATGTAAAAGGGCAAGATTTACTCAAATATATATCAGTTTGGTAAGATTCTTTAATGTGCTACTTAATTTGATATAAACTGTTGATATAATCTGTTGCTTAAGTATTATTTTTGGGTTAAATTTTTCCTTTAACTAAAGTACTGTTCTTATAAACAGAATTGCTTCTGTCAGATCCTTCTTCATAGATGCTCTTAAATCTGAATTGGTTATTTTCAGTGCATGCAGTTAAAGTTATTAGGAGTCGGAGTCATTTTTGGCAACTCTGACTCCAATTCCAGATACCCAAAATTGCTTCTTACTCTGACTCAACGACTCTGACTTCACAACTCTGAATACAACCCTTCAACATGGGAGCAAGCCCTTAGTAGCAGGCCCACAGGGGGCTATTGTTAAAAACGACATTGCCGTTCAATCTGAAGGCCTCTAACCTAACCCGAATGTGAATACAATTACAACAACAATCCCGCTGAATCACAAAGCTAGAGGTCTGATGAAGACATCATCTATTTGTCTCTTCAAGTCACTCACTACATCTTTAAATACATTGAGATTAAACCAGTTATATAGAAGGCAGCACAGATTTAGATTAAAAATGGAATTGACCCATACTAAATTAATATCAGTCTAACTCTATAAAATAGTCAAGGTCCTAGCTCTTTGTATCCCCTTTGACAGTGGTGAGTGTTGAATATAAATGTTATTTAAATGCTCAGCAGGAAAAGTCAAATATTGCTCAGTGTCCCTTATGAATAATATTCGGTAATGTATATTTGTCTTTGACAAATTAGGCTTTGGCATCCAAACAATTATCAAGCATGACAGATGGGATTTCTCCTTCTGAGGGTTAAGTAAATGGTATTCAAAACGTGGTAAAGTCACACTTTGGAAATACGACAAGTTCAATAACTCTTGTTGGCTGTTCTAAATGGCTTAGTTAATAAATGAACTCACAACTAAATACAGGCTAAAAATAACAGTGTAACATGAAACTGCCATATCCTATTGTGGTTATTCACTGAGTGCTTTTAAACATGGTTTAGACCAACTCATCTTATACAACCAGGGTTCTGAGATCTGCACTTCATTAACTACCCTAATAAAGTGACACATGAATGTATATCTGTTTCGGCACTGTTTGATATTTTATTTTTCTTCATTTTTATAAATGAATGCAGATTTTATGGGATTTTTAGTTTTTATTCCAGAAACAGCTTTTAAGAGCCAAATGCTAGATTCTTGTTTCCAAGAAAAAAACAAAGTTGACAGTTTTCATATGTTAATCCTTTATGCAGAATGAGAGGCAACATATATAACCTGCCAGATATGCTATTTTCCTCATACTGGACCAGGGTGTTCATTTATGCAATTAAAATAAATCAACGAGAAAAGGGGAAATGATGAAAACACCATATATCTTCTGTATAGACTAATAAGAAGAATCGTTGCTTGCGGACCTCCTACAGTCTTACAAATGTATTCCAGGTGTTCAGAACGTTTCTGTGTCCTTTGAGATTTCTTTTAGACCATATTCTCTCTTCTTTGAAGGTTCTATTCAACATTCTTTAAGATTTTCAGATAGTGTATGTTCATGTATAAAAATTTTCTGGAGAGTGGGGACATTTTCCCAACATACCAGGGTACTTCAGCCCCCATGACTAAATGCAACATATGTGAAGTGACACGTTCCATTTGGACATACATTTTATTTCGATGAATGCAGGGTGGGGTTATTTGCAAGCAGCAAATAGTCATCTGTAAAAATGATGCACACAGTGTTTTCTCCCATTCGCCTTGTCTTATGTGCCCACTGACAGGCACAACATCATCCCCCCAGTCTACACACATGGTGGATTTTTGCAATTAAAGGGGTGGTTTACCTTTACGTTAACTTTTTGTATGTTATAGAATGGCCAATTCTAAGCAACTTTTCAATTGTCTTCATAATTTATCCTCTATAGTTTTTGAATTTTTCGCCTTCTTCTTCAGATTCTTTCTAGCTTTCAAATGGGGGTCACTGTCCCCATCTAAAACAACAAATGCTCTCTAAAGCTACACATTTATAGTTATTGCTACTTTTTATTACTGATCTTTCAATTCAGACCTCTCCTACTAATATTCCTGTCTCTTTTTTAAATCAATGCATGGTTGCTAGGGTAATCTGGATCATAGCAACCAGATTGTTTAAATTGCAGACCGGAGACCAGCTGAATAAATAACTCAAAAACCACAAATAATAAAAATTGAAAACCAATTGCAAATTGTCTCAGAATATTGCTCTCTACATCATACTAAAAGTTAAGTCAACAACAGCTCTAAAATAACTTTTTAATATGATAGAGCTGCTAGTGCCATTCACTGTTACAAGATGACTATGGGGTTGTAATTAATTAATTAATTAATGAATTAATTAATTAACAATAGGTGAGATAACAATTTTACTACACAAGAAGCAATTTATTTCATATCTTGTTGCTAATGAAAAACCTGCATGAGGGCCTCCTAATGCCTAAAATGACTTGTAATACAAGAGACTACCGGTATTATATATGCAATAGAGACCAAGGTGCAAATTCCCTAACCATCAAAAATTCGCCAGCGATGGCTTCGCAGCCATCGCAACACTTCGTCAGGTGTAAATTCGCTAGGCCAACGCCAATTCACTAAGGTGTGAAGTTGCGTCCAGATCACAGAACACTGACGAATTTTTGCCTAATTTGCATACGGCTGGGAATTGAATAAAGTTACATGGACGTATATCTGGACAATGTAACAGAGTGACTGGGGGACTGGCAGCTGTGCTCTCAATCTCAGCAAGGCACCCCCGCTCCAGGTGTAGGAAATGAAGTCAATTAACAAGAGAGCTGAGAGAAAGCAAACGAAGAGGCAGAACTTGCTGCTAAGTGCTCTTTATTGCACATAACATGTTTCGGGGCCTTGATAAAGGGCTCTGGGCCCGAAACATGTTATGTGCAATAAACAGCACTTAGCAGCAAGTTCTGCCTCTTTGTTTGCTTTCTCTCAGCTCTCTTGTTAATTGACTACATGGACGTATATGTTGCAGCAAATACATTACATTACTCAAGTCCAGGGAACCTTAATAAACAAAATAGAGTTGTTATAATGCCCTACACATGAGCCCAGTGTATAGTTTATGTTCCATATGTTAGAAAATGTAGGGGGGAACCTGGTTACCCAAAAAAAAATTTACGGAGGCTATCATTCTGAAAAAAGGAAAAGTCGCCAGCATTTTTTGGAACTTCTGACTTCTGACTTCTGTGCACTCCATTGCACTTCACCTGGTCTGAGCTGGCGAAGGCAAGTCTAGCGAGTAAGGTAACGTTCAGTAAAATCCACATCTTACTGAATTTGCGGAGTTACATCCATTCGCCAGAGTGAAAATTCGCCTTGGATTAGAGTGTGAAGCAACGCTAGCGTTTATCTCCTTCGCTACCAAAGTGATGCCTGCAACTGTTAGGAAATTGGCGAAGTTCCGAAATGACGTCACTCTGGTGAATTTTCGCTAGCTTTAGTCACTTCGCCCTTTAGGGAATCTGCCCCCAAATGTTAAAAACCGGGTTTGTGGACTTTTTGAATTTCTATGTATAGTGCACATTGTATTTTCAATGTATAGTGCACATTGTATTTTCAACACTAGGGGGCACATTTACTAAGCTCGAGTGAAGGATTCGGAGTAAAAAAACTTCTAATTTCGAAGTATTTTTTTGGGTACTTCGACCATCGAATAGGCTACTACGACCTTCGACTATGACTTTGATTTGAACGTTTCGAACAAAAAAACGTTCGACTATTCGACCATTCGATAGTCAAAGTACTGTCTGGGGACCTTCCCCATCAGTTTTCTAAGGTTTTTTTGATCGAAGAAAAATCGTTTGATCGATCGATTAAAATCCTTCAAATCGGTCGATTCGAAGGATTTCATCGTTTTTCGATTTCAACGATTTTTCCTTTGATCGATCGTAGGATTTGCGGTAAATCCTTCGAATCCGATAATCGGATTCGTAGGATTTTACTTCAAGGGTCGAATTCGAGGGTTTATTAACCCTAGGTATTCGATCCTTAGTAAATGTGCCCTTAGTTGTAAGTTAGTGTCACTTCAAGTATTAAATTGGAATATTATTTACAATAAACACAAGGAACAAAATGGTTACCATACCATTTGGATGAAATGGAATTGTTCTCTGTATATGTAATAGAAAGTTGAAGAACTGCTCCTATATGTAATGAAAAAAGGAATATGTTTCAGCTACTATAAACAAAAAACAATATGGTAGGCATGGAAATGGGTTGTTCACCTTCCAAACACTTTTTTCAGTTAAGTTGTTTTCAGATTGTTCACAATAAACCAAGACTTTTTCAGTTGCTTTCCATGTTTTATTTTTTTTAACATTTTCCCAAAATTTAAGGGGGTTATTTATCAAAATTCTAAAAGTTCTCACAATTTTCTGAAAACGATTTAGACCAAATCCACATGCACTTCTGCACTATTTGACGCAAAATCTGCAGATTAATGAATGAAACCCAACGCAGATTAGGATATCAACTGGAAATCTGCCATTGACTTCTACATGAACTCAGCAGGTCTGAGTTGGAGTACTTTTTAATTTAGACTTTTAATCCCAGCGGGGTGTAATAAATCACATAAAAATTGAGGTTTTTTTTCTATGAAAAATAGTGGTTTTCAGGCCAGTAAAAAAAACGAACTTTAATAAATAACCTCCTAAGTTTAATGTCTCTAGTGTCTCAGTCTGGCAGCTCAGTGATCCAGATCATTCTGAACTGCTATAATTTGCTACATGACTATGAAGATTTTCATTCATCCAGGTCATAGTATATCTAGTATAGGTCAATCTAAAAACAACTGGACTTGCTGAGTAATCAATGAAGACGTTTCACTACTCATCCGAGCAGCTTCTTCAGTTCAACTGACTGGTGTGGGAAGTTCTCGGCATATAAACTCTTTCACCGGGTGGAATGTGTGGCAACTGATACAGAGTCCAAAGACAAAGAGCAAAAACATCTCAGAGGAGCTTTGAAAGCGTGTGGCTACCCAGACTGGGCCTTTGTCAAAACAGCAGCAACCAAGCCCAACAGGAACACCAATAGAAATAACCGCCCGGAGACACATAGTAGGCGAAACATAGTCATCCCATATGTAGCTGGAGTGTCAGAGAAACTCAGGAGGATTTTCAACAAACACCATGTCCCTGTGTTTTTCAAACCTAGCAACACACTGAGACAAAAACTGGTATACCCAAAGGATCAAACACCAAAAGAAAAACAAAGCAATGTGGTATACGGAGTCCAGTGTAGCGAGGATTGCACAGATCTATACATCGAGGAGACAAAACAACTGCTCTCCAAGCAAATGGCTCAGCACAGGAGGGAGAACTCTACAGGGCAAAACTCAGCTGTCTTTCTACACTTAAAAGACAAGGGACACTCCTTTGAAGACAGCAAGGTCCAAATCTTGGATAAAGAAGACCGCTGGTTTGAACAAGGAGTGAAAGAGGCGATTCATGTCAAGGTGGAGAGACCATCTCTGAACAGAGGTGGGGGCCTTCGACACCACCTGTCTGCTACATACAATGCTGTTCTAACATCTGTACCCCGGCGGATTCAGAACAATTCACGTATCCATTCATGCAACTCTCACAAGTAACACCTGTATCTAGGAGTTGCATGACACATTGGATAATCCTATCACAACTACACAGAATCAACACCTCTGTGAGTTTCTTCAGATGTCACCTCTTTGAAGAGTTACAATGTGCCATTGTAAATGGATTAGTGGAAGAGTTTATATGCCGAGAACTTCCCACACCAGTCAGTTGAACTGAAGAAGCTGCTCGGATCAGTAGTGAAACGTCTTCATTGATTACTCAGCAAGTCCAGTTGTTTTTAGATTGACCTATACTAGATATAATTTGCTACATTTAGTTAATACAATTAGTTGATACATTTCTCAGCCGTATCTGTGAAATATTAGAAACTATTGTATCAATTCGAACTGCTGCCTTTAATGAAGCTTGGTGTTTCCCTTTTTATTCTCCTATTGCTTTTTGGTATTTAGTATTTGTTATTGGTTAAAAACTTGTTAAAAACTTGCAAGGTTGTTTCAAATTCAGTTTAAGGTGAACATGGAATTGTGATGGGTACATATATTTTAGAAATAAAATAACTGTTTTCACTTGGAATCAAAAAAAGTCTTTAAGTCATTGCACTTAAGCTTCCACTCTAACAAGTTATCACTGATGGGTGCTGTGGGAATGGCCTGAAATTCAAAGCAATGTGCTAGGTCAGGAATGCATATCTGCCAAACTGTGGGACTTGCCTCTAATGGGGGCCATGTATAGTTAAAAGTGGGTTGTTTTTGTTGTTACTGTTTTCATCTATGCAGTCTCAAAATAATTTCCAAATGGGCAGCCATAAATGAATGAAACATGTATGACAGACAGTGCTTTCCCTATGATGGGATGACTATGACCAGTTCTGCAGATAATTCTGGAATTGTCACTCTGGATTAAATGGTTAACAGTTCTGAAACGGACACGGAGCTGCTAGCAGGAAATACACTACTTTTAAGAAGAATCATGAACTCTAATGTTCACATAAGTTATTCTTATTATTAACATGTATGTAACTGATGTATCCCCAGAAATAAAAAAATAAAGATACTTACATGTAGATAGAATTCTTGTAGGCTCTTCCACATAAAGATTCAAATTTTAATCATAGCATTCCTTTTTAAGACTCCTATCTACAATGACTAATATTAGATATAATCTATTACAATGTCAACAGTTTCATGTAATTTTATGTTAAAGCACAAAAACTGTGCAGTGGTGAATATAGTTTGTAGACATTAACAGGGCACTGTACAATCACTGCAGCTTATTATTCAGCCCTGCACTTGTGTTTCTCACATAGCGAGAGGTGTTCGTTAGAGAAATTCAGTGTGTAGATGTTTCCATAGCAAAGGAACAGAAAAGGCACATTAATAAACTGTGGCTGCAGCGGCTGATAGGCCTTTCTGTGTACAACAGCATAGTAACTGCCTATAATGCTTAGGTTGCATTTGTTTTGTGGAATGCTTAAAGGTAAACTATACCTCTAAACTGTACAGGCCTCAATAAAATATATAGCATTCAATACAAGGGAATCTTTCACTAGAGCAGACCTCATGACAGGGAACACGGAGCCACAGTTCATCCACCCGCTATACCTGCAGATTGGTTGCTATAGGTGAAAAGTGTAAGGGAAGTATATCAAACTATATCAAACTTTTCACCTTATATTACACATTCGTGTTCATACATGGAGTAATTTTGTATAGGGTTTAAAAATGTGGTGTGGGGTGCAGAGTCCAGCATTGGGGGACCACCTGCCATGCAAATTAAATACAATGTATTTTCTGACTGCATGCGTTGAAGGGTTTGAAAATATTTGTTAATCACAGAATACCAAGCTATTTTGGACGTTTACAATAGAAAAACACTATTCTATTGTATGACTTTACATGCCACTGGGGATTTGGGGATTTCATTCTTTTCCTTTCAATAACATAGCTTACATTTTTGGAAGAATGACAAACTCACATTAAAAAAAGAAGTCATCATAAGAAGATGTGACCCTGAAAAGATCCCTTGTTCAATGCTGGGACATAACTGTTCTTAGGGAAGGGGGGACATTCTCACAGTGCACCATTTTTGAAACTGAAGGCTTTTTATGATTACTGACATGATTTTAATATTTCAGCTGTGCAATCACCAGGATATGTTCTCTGGCTACAACAGCTCTAAATATTGTCAGAATGGGTCTCCACGGGCTCACCAGAGAACCTGATATCTGTTGCGCTCACTGTGAAAGCTGTGTAGGACTCACTGGTAATGCTGGAACAACTCATTTGTTAGAGCTTCAACTAGGCTTGCCACCTTTTCCGGAAAAAAATACTGGCCTTCCTAAATAGTTATCTTTTTTCCCTTTTAATATCATTTGGATCAATAATCATTTTTATCTGCCAGGCCATGGTAAACTACGTATTTACAGTACAACGCAATATGTTGGCGCTATATAAATACATGTTAATAATAAAATAATAATATTTTGCAGGAAGTAAAGATAAAACCATAGAGAGCAAACAACAAGGAAAGCCAGAAAAACATCCTCTTAAGGGACAGAATCAACACCTCTGTGAGTTTCTTCAGATGTCACCTCTTTGAAGAGTTACAATGTGCCATTGTGATTGGATTAGTGGAAGGGTTTGTATTTCGAGAACTTCCCACACCAGTCAGTTGAACTGAAGAAGCTGCTCGGATGAATAGTGAAACGTCTTCATTGATTACGCAACAAGTCCAGTTGTTTTTAGATTTACCTATACTAGATATACTATGACCTGGATGAAAACAAATCTTCATAGTCACGAGACAAATATTCAACAACAGAAACAACAAGTAGAACTGCAGAACCCCCTTGTGAGCCAGGGCCCACACTATAGGGCAAATTTACGAAAGAGTGAAGCTACATCTTGCCAGAGTGAAATTCTGGGTTCTATGGGATTTTTAAAGACCCTTTACCAATAGGTGAAAGTAAGAGTCCAACTTTGATAATTAAAAATCCCAAATAAAATCACAGTGAATTGAAAGAGAATGGTGTAATTTTACTCAGCTCTTAATAATGATAAATATGCCCCTAAGAACCATTAGAAGCTAAAATTATAAAACAAACAAACAATGTTTGAACTGGCTCTGGTGGAAATAATGATGATAATTATCCAATGGTCGAATTAACCAATGGTCGAATATCGAGGGTTAATTAACCCTCGATATTCGACTAGGAATTGAAATCCTTCGAATTCGAATATCGAATTCGAAGGATTTAGCGCAGGAAATGCGATCGATCGAAGGATTATTCATTCGATCGAACAATTAAATCCTTCGAATCGAACGATTCGAAGGATTTTAATTCAACGATCGAATGAATATCCTTCGATGAAAAAAACTTAGGCAAGCCTATGGGGACCTTCCCCATAGGCTAACATTGAGTTCGGTAGCTTTTAGCTGCCGAACTAGGGGGTCGATTTTTTTTTTAAAGAGACAGTACTTCGACTATCGAATGGTCGAATAGTCGAACGATTTTTAGTTCGAATCGTTCGATAGTCGTAGTCGAAGGTCGAAGTAGCCCATTCGATGGTCGAAGTAGCCCAAAAAACACTTCGAAATTCGAAGTTTTTTAAATTCGAATCCTTCACTCGAATTTAGTGAATCGGCCCCTTGGAGTCCATCAGGGCCAGAACTAAGAGTAGACAAAAGAGACGTGCACCAGGTGCAACGGGGGGGGGGGGGTTGCTAAGTATGTATCTCTTTGGAGATGATAGGGATCTTTTTAAGATCACCCATTAATTGCAAAGGAATTGAGGAATAATGTGAGAGACCAGCAGATGAATTGTCCATAGACATATGTACAAGTATCACATTTGGAGACAATTCCATTTCTACTTCCAGAAAAAACAAAGGGCAAACACAGATGCTTTTAATACTTTTATTGTTAAAAAAAAAGTTCTTTACTTGATCTCCCAGTCCGTTTGATGTGAATGTGCTATAGGATTCTTTTTCTGTTTTTAATAATGGTATAAAGGCAGGGGATATCAGAGTGGAGCGATAAAGAACTGAAATTTAATATAATAGGATCCAAAAGGGAATGCAGACTGGAATGAAATGAGTGTTATTAAAGTATAGAACACAGAAATGTTCTCTCCCTCTCACCCCCCCAACACACATATCCCCAGCCATACCCTAATACAGCTGCATTCCTTTCCTTCACTCTTCTTAATACATGAGACAGGCATCAACAGTTAAAATGGATTTGAATGTTGTGAGTATTGACACCAGCCTGGTTCCTACACCCAAACATTCTCATTGCACTTGAGCATATTTGCACTGACCCCCATTGCATCTATCCTATCTATTCTGATGAATGTGCAAGTGCACCTATTGACACTGGGGAACCTACGAACCACCACCCTGAATGTCAATATTAGCCACAGCTTTCACCTAATTTGTAATGGTGCATTGGGAGCAATTGCCGTGGGTTCAAATCAAATCATTGCTGCAAAATTTTGGGGAATAATTCTGCTCCTGGTAAGTAAATACCTTTTATAGCATTTGTTCACAATATGAAAACATTAATACATATGCAGCAGAGGAACACAACCTGGAACTTTTATTATCCAGTTGTAATGACAGGTACATAGCCAGCATTTCTGATTTAAAGAGCAAGTCAACCCCAAAATAAAAAATTGCCTAATAAAATAAATCATAACTCTAAGCTACATTCCAATATACATTTATAATTTAAAGATATCTGTGAAAACAATTGCTATTGAAATTGCTATTGCTTTATACCTGGTTGTTACTTTTTAAACAACATTGCAAAAGTTCCTCAGCAATGGCAGGTCTGGTAAATTACCATATTCCTGTGCTTTGATAAGAGTATCAATTTTTTTTAATAAAATCTTTTCTCATAAAATTGTGTCCCCCATTCTCCCCAGTTCAATTTCAGGAGAGACATACATGGGCGATGAAAGGCCATTGGGTCGGCCTAAAATGTAAAGATGCACCGAATCCAGGATTCAGTTCGGGTTTCTGGCTTTTTCAGCAGGATTGGGATTCGGATGAATCCTTCTGCCCGGCCGAACCGAATCCTAATTTGCATATGCAAAATAGGGGCGGGGTGGGAAAGCACGTGTCTTTTTGACGCAAAACAAGGAAGTAAAAATGTTTTCCCCTTCCCACACCTAATTTGCATATGCAAATTCGGAATCGGTTTGTATTTGCCGAATCTTTCGCATAGGATTCGGGGGTTTGGTCGAATCCAAAATAGTGGATTCGGTGCATCCCTACTAAAATGTTAAGATTTTTTTCTCCCTAACAACTGATTTTACATTTTTAATGCAATCCATCAAATTATCATGAAGTTAGTGGGCACTGAACAATTGTGCATCTAAGAATTTTTTCGTCCAACATCGGTATGAAAATCCATCGGTCAGGTTAGAATATTTCCATCGGTCACAGTGAAATGTATCCATTGTCCAACTGTTTACATGGCCAAGCCGGCAGCTACCCACGGTTTTCCTGACTTATAATATAACTTGAAGGTTTTGTTGATGGATAAATCGTACATTTAAAGGATCATTTCAAGTTTGGTCCTACAATAGTGAAAAGATCTATTATTAATCTGAACATCTATGTACACCTTAAGTTTGCAGTAGTGCCAGAGGGTCCTTGCCTGTAGCTGTTACTTGTACATATATCAGCTTATGTAGATGTAGAACATTCCTCTCATTTCTGATATTTCTGATATCTGACTGATTTTTTACTGGCAATGATATAACATAGAAACAAGCGGCTGCAAAGTGTGGCAACTTATATAAGGAAGGAATAACAGAGAATGGATGATGCTGTATGTGCTGCCCCAACAATTACTTCAGGTGAAGTGTTTGGCCTTGGCCCAAGATCCTAGTGCATTTGTGAGTTTGCCTGTGTGGTCTGAAACCCAGTTAAGGAAGTGTAGCATGAGTTCATCTGTTTAAATTGAAAATATGGCGTTCCACCTACTGAGGTTTAATGTCTGAAAGACTGCTAAGAAGCAGAAACTTTTCTTTTCAACTAGCAACTCTTCTGAGTCTAGCCATTATGTCATTAATTTGGGTAAACGTGCAATATTTTGTATACATTAGATGCAGTTTATACAAAACTTGCAGTTTCATATATAATACCAAATTAATTATTTTTTCCAAATATTGGGGCTTTTTTTTTTTTGGCCGCAAACTTTTACACTGTGTGATGCATTTTGGGTCATTTTCAAAGACAAACTCAGTGTGAAAAGTACAAAAAGAAGGCAATATTTTGGCACTTTGCACACTATGTTCTGTCTTACCTGTAGTACAGCAGTCTATGGGGTATATTTATCAAAAAAATAAGTTAGAGATCACCACAGTCCTCTAGAGTAAAACTCTGCCACTCTCTATTCATTTCTATGGGATTTTTAAAAGAGTGTTTGTCAATGGGTGAAAGTGAAAGTTCACCCTTTGATAAATACGCCTTTCAAAATTCCATAGAACTAATGGAGAGTGGTGGAATTTCACTCTAGATGACTGTGGTGATCTCTAACTTCACTTTTTGATAAATTTACCCTAATGTCTCTATGTGCTATTTTTCAGAGTGCAGAGACCTGTTGCTGGCCCAGGAATACAACCCTGACTGCATTAATGTGTATTGTAGTGCTGAGGGACATGTTCTACCATCCCCTCTTTATCCCCTTAATTGGTGCATCATTCGGAAACACCAGTAGGTAGTGGCAGGAAGAGCTGGCTGCATCAGGGCTCTGTCCTTACCATCTGTCTTAGGAAGAGTAATAAAGTAGGGCTTGGCTGCTAATATCTGATTGGGGGCCCCCAGCCTCAGTCGTAGGGCCCCTGCACAGCCAGCAACCCCCCCAAGCTCCGTTGGAGCCACGATCAGGGAGGGAGGGAGTTAAACAATAATGTGAGATGGGGAACAGGTCTGGGTCAGCACGAGGGCTGGGGCCCACTAGGTTATTTCCGTTCTCCTGGCCGCCCAGTCCGACCCCGCAGCTGCTTCTCCTGAGACCGAAAATTGGAGCACAGCCAACCTGGGACACAAGTGCTTGCTTTGTTAGCAGTAAGGGGCCCCTAAGCACTTTAGCACTTATGTAGTAAATGTATTTAATATTACTTGAGTTTAACTAAAACCTGCAGATGAGCTTCTAACCCCATGAGAAGTCAGCATTCCTGTGTGACATTTGCCTGACAAGCAAGTGCACTGATTGCAGGTGATTCAAAAGAATACATAATGACGATATAGCAAGAAAACCAAAATCCTGTACAATATACTTACACTAGTACACAAACACGCCTACCATATCCTGGAAATGCTTTATAGCCACAGTTAGAACAAGGCACTAATGTAGCTAAAACAAGGGGCAGATTTACTAAGGGCGAAGTGACTAACGCTGGCGAAGATTTGCAGCATTACCGTTTTCAGGGACTTCACCGATTTACTAACGGGCGCAGGCGTCACTTCGCTAGCGAAGGAGATAGACGCTAGTGGTGATTCATACTCTATTGCCAGGTGAATTTTTGCTCTGGCGAATGGACGTTACTCCCCAAATTCACTAAGATTTTACTGAACGTTGCCTCTTTTGCCAGACTTGCCTTCGCCAGCTCAGACCAGGTGAAGGGCACTGGAGTGCATAGGACTTCCTCAATCTTCTGTTACTTACATCATATTTTTTAGTGGAAAAAGTCCAAAAAACGCTTGCGTCTTTTCTTTTTTTCCGTGTGATAGCCAGCAAAAGTCCTTAAAATAATTTTTGGGTAACCGGGTTCCCCCCTACATTTTCTAACATATGGAACATTAACTATACAGTGGGCTCATGTGTAGGGCATTATAACAACTCTATTTTCTTTATTAAGGTTCCCTGGACTTGTGTACGTCCATACGCCCATTCAACTTTAAATTTCCTGCCATATGCAAATTAGCCTGAGTGAAGACCTCTAACAAAGTTGCGCTAGGCAGAATTGAACATTTTAGTAAATTAGCATTGCGTGAGCGAATTTTCACCTGGCGAAGTGTTGCGACGGCTGCGAATCTGTCGCTGGCAAATTTTCACCGCTTAGTAAGAGCAGGTAATGAGAACTGATTTTCTATATGTAAGATCATTAAAATAACCCAATAACCCAAGATCAGGGACTGGCCCAACTGGATAATAAGATCTACATAATAATTATTTATTATCTCAATCTAAACAAAATGCATAACAAAAAATACAAAATGAACTATATAAATAATGGAATTCTATATGAAATGATTCACATACATACAATATACATGTCTGCCTTGTTATTAACTGTCCTTCAATTGTTATTTACACTTGTTCTTAAAAGGGCTGGACACTTTCCTGGGCCCCACTCTTTTGCAGAGCAACTGAGAGCCCCCCCCACATTCAGTGCTGCAAACTTTTATCATTTATTAATTTTGTCAAAAAGCCCAACATCCACTCCATGTGCCACAGGCTGAAAAATGAGAACAGTTCAGATTCATACACCCAGGTTGCTACCTGATGCAGTCACACAATTCAAAGCAGCTTCCACGTGCCAGGGGGTAGTGCTGCCACCACTACAGACAGAATGCCATTTTATAGCATTAGAGGGAAAGAGAGAAATAACTATACAATTATTATTTGAGTGCTACAGACAAAATCTTGAGAAATCTTGTTGAGAAATCACAGATAGGATGTAGTTGTATGGGTCAAAATATAATGGCAGTGATATAAAAATCAAATGAGTACAACCATGGAAGATGTACCCAACACACTTATTTGAAGGGAATGCTGCGTCTGCATCCGACAAGATAAAATCTGACTGTGTCTGAAATGAGATGCATGAATAAAATGCACCATCTGACTGTATCTGATCAGACTTGCATTACAGCAGGGAGGATCAGGTTTTGCAGGCTCCTACAAAAAATTGCTGTTGCTATTGGAGTGTACTGGGCCCACAGGGGCTGTCACCTCAAGCCCCCCCACCCCAGTCATGAAACGTCCCCCCTGGGATTGCCACTTGTACAGGTTTGACCCAGGCAGCCCAGTTTTTGGAAGTTGCCTAACCAGTTTGCCAAATTAGGAAAACCGGACAGGATTCCCTAAGATTGATGTGGCCATTGGCCAATTGGCCATCACCACATCATAACTCCGCCCCTGACAGCACCACCCCACCCAATATGTCACTGCCCTTCCCCCAACATGTCATTGGCCCGCCCATTGACATCACCGCAACCCTAGGCCCTTTTTGTGTGTTTCACATATCTCGCTTACCTCTACGTGTGGCCACAATTATGGGTGGGGAAGAGTACACAATGTCCTGGACCAGATGGAGGAGTAGTCCTGGGTTGCAGGGGCCCATCAGACTTTTTCCTGGTCTCCCACTGGCCCAGTACAAAAGAAAAACATAGCTGTAGCAGGTCTTCGGAACTTAAATGGGGTGATTTATCAAACCTGAATTAGCATTTAAAAGCCGGCTGGTTCATGTCGAAGTCAATGGAAGTTGTCCTAGGCAAAATTCAAGCCAGTTTTAATATTTGAGTTTTTGAGTTTGTAAACTTACAAATTCGACAGTTTTTAAGCCTATAAATTTGAGTTTTCGATTTTTTCGAATTATAGCCAATCAAGTCCTTTGCATGTGGATTTTTTCACAAATAAGCAAACATTCGATGATTTAAAAAAAAAAAAAAAATCGTGAGTTTATTCGAAAAAAGCTCTAAACCACAAATTCAGATTTTAATGAACAGGCCTCCCAGTGAATCACTAAAGCCAGTATATGGAATATGGCTCCATTACAGGAGAACATTTCCTCTTTTGCGTTTTTATTGCTGTTTTTCACAGTGTTAAAATAAATATAATTTTTCAACAAGATGTAAGATCATTTCTAAATATTCAAAATATTTCATGATGTAAAATTACCCTGGCTCGTTTTTTTTTTGTCTCATGGATAGACCCATCCTGCCAAAAACATGTTGGAAAGGATTACCAGCACTAAGCCATTAAAACAGAATAGGTGTTGATGGAATCAAACTGGCCAGTACATTGTATATGGAGAAACACATGTGAGCATGGCTACAGAGCAACACAAGACATGCAGAAAGGATGATAAGCAAACGATTAATAGCAACAACCTTATCAACACCTACATTGTTAGTGAACACCTTTGATCCATCCATCTGCTTTCCACTAATGAAAGTATTCTGTGATGTGGTTAGCAGGACTCAGGGTGGGAGAAATGTTTGCCTTATTGTGAGCAGACTGTAAAACCTACAACATTCTATTAAAGTCATTTCTTTTCAGTCTGTGCCATGAGCTTTAAGACTTCAGAAAATCTTTCAAACAGAAAAAAAACACATGCTTTGTTTAAGTATGAAATTCATTCTCTTGGGGAAGAATAAGGAGACAACTTTCGAGGTTTTACCACTGAGATCACTATTTAACAGCACAATGCCACCAACAGCTAATTATCTATATTATCAATCTGGTAATCTATGGTACTTTTATTTCACTTTATGATATGTATTCCCCTTGAGATCTGACCTGACATGATCCTATGTTGCGCACTGTATAACGTTCCAAGTTTGGCTGAGAATAGCAGTCCAACAAATTTGGATATACTGACACATCCTTTAGATTTGATTATGATGGGGTTTAATTATCAAAACTCGTTTTTTTCTAGTATTTTGTTTAGTTTAAAAAACTAATTTTTTGAGATTTATTATACCCCGAAGCTGTTAAAAGTCTGAATCTGAAAATACTCCATCTAAACCCTGCCGAATTCTAGTAAAAGTCAATGGCAGCTGTCCCTTTAACCATTTGAAGATGTTTTTAACCTTCATGAATTTTGGGAGTTTTGGGCTGTTTGACACTGGTTTTCGCTTGAATAAGTTATGCAACAATTTAGAAAAAGTTACATGATTTCAATCGGCATTTGATTTGAAATGATGGTCAATTTTGTCAAGTAAAATAGCCAAATTCGTGGATGGGGTTAGGTTGAGTTTGTTTTAATTACTTGTTTTTAGCTGCATGGCAACCACGCACCTAAGGATACTGAGAACCGTTAAATAATGTTTGCCCTATAGGTAAGTTTCACCATGTGTGCATTGGACCATTAGAATCATTGGATATGTGATGAAAGTTTGGATTTGCTTTGGAGAGATTTCAGATAAATCCAATAAAATGTGCTTATCACTTCAGAAATAGTGAAAACTATGTAAGTATTTGAAAGAAAATTCACTGTTAGAGCATCTGGCAACATGCCTAGTAACCATTTCCATGTAAGCTGTATGTTGCATTATCTGAATTTATAGACTAAATAAATGCTATAACCCCCTAAAAATACCTCACTTCAGAAAAGCGCAAAGATCTTTCTAACCGTAGCATAGTACAGCTGAATACAAAACGATGCAGGTCCTTTTAGATTTCATTTTCTCATATTCTATAGCACAGTGCTACCCAACTAGAAGGCCACAATATATTGTTTACATCTCAGACAGTGCTGTATTGTTTATCTTAGAGGGTTTATCTCCTGCTCTGTACTACATGTTTGTGCCATATACTAACTGCCAATTTGCCATACCCTGCCTGCCCTATGCTCCCTATGTGTGCCATACTCTGCCTGCCCTATGTTCACTGTGTGTGCCATACTCTGACACTCTGCCTGTGTTCCATACTCTGCCTGCCCTATTTGCATGTGTGTGCCATACTGTCTGTGTGTGTGTGCGTGTGCCATACTCTGCCTGTGTGTGACATACTCTGCCTGCTCTAAGGTACCTGTGGGAGGTGAACCTGGAAGGGTTTGTTAGTATTTGGAAACAGTTGCATACCTCCCAACATTTTGGAAGTAAAAGGAGGGACAAAAAGTTTTTTTTCGCACGTAGCGCAGCAATTTTTTGAGCACACCCCTTTCTGTGGCCACACCCCCTAATTACCTTTTTTTTTTACAAAATTTGGCAGGTTATGAAAGTTTGAATATATTTCTCCTCATCTAAACTGTGTTTTTGTGTCTCAAAATTGTTACAAAGTATCTTATTTGCACATGTTAGCTGTTCTGTGCTCTCTGCTAAAAGCCAATTAAAGGAAAACTATACCCCCAAAATGAATACTTAAGCAACGGATAGTTTATATCAAATTGAATGACATATTAAAGAATCTTACCAAACTGGAATATATATTTACATAAATATTGCCCTTTTACATCTCTTGCCTTGAACCACCATTTCGTGACTGTATCTGTGCTGCCTCAGAGATCACCTGACCAGAAATACTACAACACTAACTGTAACAGGAAGAAGTGAGGAAGAAAAAGGCAGAACTCTGTCTGTTAATTGGCTCATGTGACCTTACATGTGGTTTGTATGTGTGCACAGTGAATCTTACGATCTCAGGGGGTGGCCCTTATTTTTTAAAATGGCAATTTTCTATTTATGATTACCCAATGGCACATACTACTAAAAAAGTATATTATTATGATAATGGTTCATTTACATGAAGCAGGGTTTTACACATGAGCTGTTTTACTCAATATCTTTTAATAGAGACCTACATTGTTTGGGGGGTATAGTGAGAAACTTTGTTTCTTTTTCTGGCTGTTCAGTGCAAAGAAAAGAGGGACTTTCCAGTACAAATGAGGGACTGCAGGTTGAGCTGTCAAAAGAGGGACTGTCCCTCAGAAAAAGGGACAGTTGGGAGGTATGCAGTTGTTAGGCAGTCCCTGTAATATAATGCGGCGCACACTAGGTGTCGCTATAACAACCAGGACATGTGACTTCTAAGTTACAAACACCAAGATCATACCTGGTAGAAACTGATGATGGTGGTGTATACAGAAGGAATCTACAAACAGTTTAGATGATGATTTTGAAGTAAGGGAAAGTACACCAGTGGGGCAGCCTGAACTGCACCATAGTTTGCAAGTTCCTTCATCAGACACTGAGTCGACAAATGCTGGTGCAGGAGTACAACCACAGAACAGAAACATGAAAACTACAAGATGTGGTCGAATAGTGAAGCCACCCCAACGACTGAACTTATAATTATGCTTATTTACATTTTCATTAATGTTTCTCTATACTTTAATACTTTCATGGTTATGTTCTTTAAAAGAAGGGAGATTTAATATAATGTGGCGCACACTAGGTGTCGCTATAACATGATAATGCTTTATACATAACAGTGTGTAACTTGTTGATGTGGGAGGTCCTGCGGCCATCTTAAGTTTTTGCTGGACTGATAGAAATACAGATCCCTTACAACAAGAATATCTCCTGTGTCTTTATGAACAGTTTAAACCTCACAATCAGAAACATCACAGTCCCTAAGATGTTTCATTATTTGTTGGGGGTTGCTGTACTATTCTTAGGGGAAGAGGAGGCATTTGGATTTAAGGGGAGTGTCTGTTCATTCTCTCACAGGAAGTGGTCACAGCACTGACTGACAGGCTGAACTCCAGGGCTGTAGCAGCCAAACCCCTCCCCTCCCACCCTCTGTCCTGTGTGTCCCAGCCTGCACATAACTGTCTTATGCTGCTGCCTGATCATTCACTTATAACTATATATCTTACATGCTCAATATAAATCAATAGTTGTGAAGGTTAATACAAACTGTAATAGTAATGTCATAGTAATATTTTCTTTTATTTAATGTAAAACAGCATTGTCCTGTGTTTCACGGCAAATAGGCATCAGTCACAAATGTACCTGCCCA
The DNA here is from genome assembly GCA_038501925.1 of Xenopus petersii. NCBI lineage: Eukaryota > Metazoa > Chordata > Amphibia > Anura > Pipidae > Xenopus > Xenopus petersii. The sequence continues at coordinate 67,514,872 of CM076679.1, forward strand.
ACTGGACATGATCTATAGTCCATAATATATTGTTATACACTATCCATCTCCCTGCCTCTATTACATTATAAAAGTTATACACACAGTGTACATTAGTATTTACTGGTATTATATTGCAGAACAGCAGCTGTAGGTTTGTTTTCCTTCATATTGATATATGATCAGGTGCGGGGAGTTGCAAGGGGAATGCAGCTATTGTGGAACAGTTTATGACCAGGTGCAGGGAGTTGCAAGGAGAAATGCAGCTGTTCTGCAACAATTTATGACCAGGTGCAGGGAGTTGCAAGGTAAAATGCAGCTGTTCTGGAACAATTTATGACCAGGTGCAGGGAGTTGCAAGGTAAAATGCAGCTGTTATGGAACAATTTATGATAAGGTGAAGGGAGTTGCAAGGAGAAATGCAGCTGTTCTGGAAAAAATTATGAGTGCATGGAGTTGCAAGGGAATAAATGCAGTTGATGTTCTGGAATTGTATACCATATAATAACAGATGTGGGGACTTTACAAAGGAAAACCCAAAAGACGTTGATTGCTTTTTGTATACAACATAATACTGGGTAGAAAATGACTATGGTACTTAACGCTAACTGCTCATACACATTGCCCCCTGAAAAGAATAAAATACTTTTAGCAGCAGATTATGTATTATTTATACAGAAGTTTACTTTTCTTTCTTTTCCACAATTATTTCAGGGCAAGAGAAAAGAACAAGCAGTGTAGGGAGGGGGAAGGAAAACGAACAGGGCAGAGAGGGAGAGAAAGGAACAGAGAGACATCACAGATACGCCCACTCCTCCCTCACTGGCTGCTGCTGTGTAGTTTATATCAGACATGTACAAAGTGCGGCCCGTGGGCCAATTGCGGCCCTTTATCAAATTTACACCGGCCCCCAGCCTCCATCATGAAATTATAATGTGGCCCCCCAGCACAGTGTGATCAGGAATCATGTAGCCGTTATGTAATATTTGGGCACATTAGTAAAATGATCTGCCACTTGGTCTATACTGCTGCCTGTGTGCTGAAGGTGTTAGTAATAGACATGTACTGGCACATAGTGACACAACACTTCACATACTTCTTTAGGGCTGAAGGTGTCAATAGACGTACTGATGTGCCAGAACTATAAACTAAAGAAGTATGTGAGAGTGTTGCATCACTATGTGCCAGTACGTGTCTATTGCTAACACCTTCAGCACACAGGCAGCAGTATAGACCAAGTGGCAGATCATTTCACTAATGTGCCCAAATATTACTGCTATGGCTATGCAACTCCTTGTTTAAATGGTGTTAATGGTTCAAAGAATGTCGGGCTAAATGATCGGCCCCCACACATTTTCACCTCACCAAATCTGGCCCTCGTTTGGACACCCCTGTTTTATACAGAAAGAGCCGTACTGATACTGAAGAGTCTGAGACAGAAAGTTGCAAAGGGAGAGGGCTGAGAACAGTTTTCAAGCTAATACAGACTTTTTGATCCAAAAGGTATTAAAATAAAAACTATTTCTTCTATTTTACATTATTTTATATGGTTTGATGCATTGTGAAAATTTATGCTATATGTCCCCTTTATTATATTATAGTGACATTTTTCACATATGACTGATGGATGATATGTGTGCTACCGCCATTTATATGGATATGGTCTTAAAATTGCTTGTAAAAATATAATTTCCTTGATATTACATTTTTCTGGTCCCCTAAAACTTAAATGAAGGTTCTACTGTATTGCTATGTACACTTATGAGAGAGGAAACATGGGGTATGAGAAATAACACTGAATCCTCTGTCCTCCTGACTTCCTCTATATCCCTAAGATTGGGGAAGCACATATAATGACATTTAATAACAATGAGCTGCATAAATGTCCCTTATACAGAAAAGGAAGCAGATGAACTAAAGGTTTTTGTTAGCAGAACTACACCTCTATGTTTTTTTCTTTAATGTTTGGAGAGACACAAGGTGAATACTTTGCCTACAGTAGGGGGGAGGATTGTAGAACGAAATATTTGGAATGTAGCATCACCTCCCAGCATCCAATTACCTTCCTTGTATTACCTGCCTCGCATGAAATAGATCAGTTCTAGCCTGTAATTGGGCACACGTGGTCTGCATTATTTTTCACATGAGCCAAACTATAAATAGAGACCCTTTTAAATGATGTCTGTTTCTTCTGGAAAGTTTTTTCTCAGTTTCACCTCAATTCAGGTTATATTTATCTACAAATGTGTCATGTTTCAATCCCAAAGGCCCAAAAACATTTAATGCTGCTACGAAGCAAAGAAAAGCAGGGTGAAATCTTAAGCAATTTGGGGGTCAGCAATTCAGGACTATCCACAAAAATCCAAAACATTGGTAGGTGTCTCATGGGTTTTACTGGATCAGAAAACAGATTACTTATATGACTGCATTTGTATTGGTATCATTACTTAAGTTTTTCTTTCTTTTAGAATGTAAGTTATTTTTGCAGGGCCCTCACTGCCTACTATATAGGCCATTGGTGGTGTTTGGTGTAGGGATGCACCGAATCCAGGATTCGGTTTGGGATTCAGCCTATTTCAGCAGGATTTGGCCGAATTCTTCTACCCAACCAAGTCTGACTCCTAATTTGTATATGCAAATTAGGGTCAGGGAGGGAAATCACATAACTTTTTGTCACAAAACATGGAAGTAAAAAATGTTTTCCCCTTCCCACCCTTAATTTGCATATGTAAATTAGGATTTGGATTCGGTTCTTAGACAATTCTGTTTGTTCAAAGTATTCACCTATATTTTTTTGTACCAATTTGGTCCATTTTTACCATTCGTAGTGTTTAGTTAAGGGACAGGATCACTATTTATTCTATTAAGTCCTTTAGGTTTCTTGTATATTTTTTGTTTACTTATATTCCTGTCTCCATCTGCTTTTGCCCATGCAATATTTTGTTTACTGCAGCATATATCTAATTCTCAAATGACAATCCTTATTTGCTATACCATGTGCTATATATTTTATATGTAAAAAGAAAGGATCTGTGATATATGTGTAGCTCCCACCCTTCCCAGCTATAGTCAGGTGATCCCACTGGTGTCTAATAAAAGGGCAGCCAAGTTTGGAGTTTTAACCTTGAAAGCAGCAAGTAAGTTGCAGGTAAAACTTAGGGGTATATTTATCAAAAAGTGAAGTTAGAGATCGCCACAGTCAGCTAAAGTGAGATTCCTCCACTCTCCATTCATTTCTATGGGATTTTAAAGGTGCATTTATCAAAGGATGAACTTTCACCCATTGATAAATACTCTTTTAAAAATCCCATAGAAATGAATGGAGAGTGGCAGAATCTCACTTTAGAGGACTGTGGTGATCTCTAACTTCACACTTTGATAAATATACCCCCATGTCCCTGTGTAAAACGTATAATGAAGCAATAGAATTCTTAATGGATCAGATGAAAGTTCAGTGTAGGACTGGCCAGATATGGGATGACTTTGACGTAGTTGGCCAGCTTAAATATATTGCAATATATGGACAAACAATCATGTGATCATGTAAACAGAGCTGTAGTTTGTTACTTGTTTACATTCTATTGATGAAGGTCCCTGTATAGGAGTGAGTATGCTGCATGTAATTTTCTGTTTTGTCCTTCTGCTATTTTGAAATCCTGAGAGTGCAGCAGCTTTGTTTGTATGTATATCTATATATATATATATATATATATATATATATATATTTGTACATAAATATGGTGCAGGCTTTATGCCATATTTAAGCAGGCAGTGATCAAGACTCCCAATAAAACACACACACAGATTTTAGATGCAGATTTGTATTCTCATTTCTGCAGTATGAAACATAACAGGTTTGTGCAAAAGATTTGTAAATAAATTCAATACAAAAATTGTCATTTCAGGTTCAAGCTGTTTTGGACTTTGTAAATTCCATAAAGAACTATTTAAATATAAACACTGACAGTGTGATAATCTAAAAATAATATTTAAATGTTGAAGTGGTTTCCAAATGAACAGTCCATGTTGGCTACATAAGCAATACTGTTCATACAAAGAGCCCCCTTAAAATATCAGGAGTGTAGTGTCGGAGAAAGCCTGTGGGTTTCTGTTGTTTTCTGAATGAACCCACTGAGATTCTTTTCTGTGTGAACAAAATCAACCCATATCAGGCCACAGAATTCTTTTTCCATAGGATTCATCCTGCACAGCTATACATACTATACATATAAGCCATAATGTTAATGGCCTACATAGTCAAATGGGAATATCCCACATTTACTACAACTCTATACTAAATCAAATAAATATTCCTGGAAACAATGATTGTCGTGTTGAAATGAAGCATTATATTATAGTTGCATAGCAACAACAAGATCCACACTGTTAAAACTATTTTAAAGAAATAATGTCATGAGAAAAAAAACAAAACAAACTACTTTTATGACCTTTTAAAACGACTTGTCTGAATATTCCTGCTATCATTTAAGACATAATGAGATGGGATCCAACCCTGTTACAGTTGGTCAATAGAAAGACATAAATAGGTAGAAGCCATAACTTTATAAAATTCTTCCATAGTTTTCTATAAGATTTATGGGGTGTTTGACATGGTTCTTTCTTTTTTTCCAGGTACATGATTTTAAACCTATTTTCCCCTTTCTAGCACTGCATTCATGGATATGGATATGTGGTTCTTAGTGTTTTCACAAAAAGTAATAACACAAAATATTTACTGTAATCTAATTAAAAGAGGGGAAAATCTACCAATGTTTAGGGACCCTGAGGCAATAATTCTAATTCTACCTAGGATACAAAAATGATTTTGAAATGAAGTTTGCCTTTAATGTAGTACAGCATATACCTGACACTATGACCATGACAATGACTGCAGGGCAATAACAACAACTTGGTAATGTCCAAAACCTAAATCAAACTGCAGTAAAGTCACCAATCACTATAAGTTTTTTATGGAGACCTTTCAAGATGTCCCATAGAGTTAAAGCTCCCACACAGCATACTATTTCAAAGGTTTCACATTGGTCTTGAGATGTAGACTCTTAAACACAAACTCTTTAATATCTGTGACAAAACTCAGCATTTCTTCTTGAATGTGGATAGTAGGGTTCATTTACCAAAGCAGCCCAACTGCAATATCTCGGGACAAACCATATTTTTACATTTTTCTCCCATTTCCAGCATCATGGTTGGTGACCGCTGACTAGAATTCGCCATTGGCTGAAAACATCCCATGTGCCATAAGCCAAAAACGAAATGAAAGACAATTTGTATCATTCCTAAATATGCAGTTTGACTAAATAAAAGGTAAATGGTGCTGTAGGACTTGTCTTAACCTCTAGGGGTTGTATTAATCTGCTTCCTCTGCTTAGGGGTAAGAAATAAATCTGCTTAGAACCACAGAAGAAAAACTGAAAATATTTCATTCTGACAGTGGAAATATATCTGTGAATATTATAAATTATTCATTGTGGTTAGTTCTACTCATTTCTGTTGTGCAGAAAGGCAAGAGAGGTATCAGAGAAAGAATGGTGATTGGCAGAAAGGACCAATGTTGAACATGTTGCTCTGCAAATTTAAAGGCAACCCTATTTTTGTCAAACTTACCTTCATCTTAATGAACTTTAGACATTTGATTTGATTTGAGTTATTTTTCATAAGCAGGTTTATGACAAAACTAGAAACCTTGCCAAGTTTTAAGAAGCAAGATTTTTAGCATTGTTAACTACAGTTTATCATTAATGACTTTCCCAATATGTTGTCATATATTTCAGCTCAGTAGTACTCTTTCCCCTATATGTAATAAAAGTTGCTACGTTTGGCAAGATGACCAATAAACACTACCTGCTGGTTGGTTGGGTTATTGCACCTGGCCAAACATTATGGGGTATATTTATCAAAGAGTGACGTTAGAGATCGCCACAGTCCTCTAGAGTGAAATTCCACCACTCTCCATTCATTTCTATGGGATTTTTAAAAGAGTATTTATCAATGGGTGAAAGTTCATCCTATGATAAATATGTCTTCAAAATCCCATAGAAATGAATGGAGAGTGGCGGAATTTCACTCTAGAGGACTGTGGCAATCTCTAACTTCTCTCTTTGATAAATATACCCCCTTGTCTTTCATTACATAAGATTTTTGGCTAAGGGAAAGCAATTCTGCTTTTGCAATTTGATTTTGAATGTGATGATAAATATCGTAGAGGCATGTTATTAATTGATGCATAAGCACGCCTTAAATACAATATAAATTTGTAGTGAACCCTGCTCTCCAAACTCTTTTACCTTCCCTGTATTGTAAAACCTGTCACTGTACAATCAATACAAGATATTGACACCTCTTTCCGACCTGGAAGGTTTTCCCACCATGTTTAGGCACGGATTCTGATTTCACAGAAGATACTTGTAGGAATTTTCTGTTACCATCTGGAATGACTTTAGTTCAATAAAAATATTTCATATAAAATTTTGTTTGTCTTTCCTATTTTACTGCATATAGTATTTACAAAAGTATTGCAAAGCTAAAACTCTGCCGTAATCATTGATTCATTGTGCCTGTGAATATCTGAGTCTTCTATTAAAGACGATTGTTTCATGTCCATTTTGTATGGCTTGTTTGTTTTGCTTCCAAAAGATGGCATGCCTATGTTGCCTGTATGGCTCTGCATAGACATGTGTGACAGTAAAGGGATATTTGCATCCTGGGTCGATCCTGATGAAGGCAGGCTTGTTACATGACCAGTGCTTGTAGATCCGCTGGCACTACTTGGGGATCGACTCTTTGGTGGTGGGCAGTGCTGAATCACTCTTGGAGGTGCTTGAGGCTGGTAGTGAGCAGTTGGAAAAGCAGCATATCCTGGTGGAATTGGGTACCCATTTATTGGAACGAATCTCTGATTCTGAGGTAAGGGTGGGGCAATAAAGCCAGCAATTTGGGCCTGTGGCATTGCTTGTGGTGAGAAAAGGAAATTGGTATATCTTTGATTACTAAGATTGCTTACTGGGCTTGCACTTAGTGAGGTTGTTTGAGTGGTAGCATTCCCACCTGAAGGTGTAGTTGAACTTGTATGACTAGAGATACCTTCCCATGTTCTCAGTCTCACAAGGATGTCTTTGAACCTGGGCCTTCTCGATGGTATTTCTTGCCAACATTCAGTCATCAAACTATACATTCTTGGTGGGCAATCTTCTGAACATGGAAGAAGCTGTCTTTTTCTGGCCATTTCTATAACTTCTTGGTTGCTAAACCCATAATACGGCTGAAGGCCAAAGCTAAAAATTTCCCAAAGTACAACGCCATATGACCAGATATCTGAATCAGTGGAGAATTTCCCATACATTATGGCTTCGGGTGGCATCCATCGAATTGGAAGAAGAGATTTATTTTGAACTCTATAGTAGTCTGATGAGTATATTTCTCTTGACAACCCAAGATCTGAAATTTTCACATGAAGTTGTTCACCAACTAATATGTTACGTGCTGCAAGATCTTTATGGACAAAAAAATGGCTTGACAGATACTCCATACCTGCAGCAATCTGAATCGCAATATGTAAGAAATCTCCATGATCAAGGCTTGATTTAACTGTACCATCTTCATCACTGCTGCACCCAACATCAGAATGAGGGGATCTCATGATGAGAAATTCATGCAAGTCTCCTTGATTCATGAATTCAAACAACATGCACACTGGCTGCTCTTGTGTAACCACTCCAAGAAGACACACAACATTTGGATGATGCAATTCAGTCATAAGCGATGCCTCTTGCTGAAAGTCGGCCCATTGCTGAGGATTGTTATAATCTTTCAGCGTCTTGATAGCCACAAGCTGTGCATGATCCATTCCTGGAAGGTAGAGATGTCCTTTATAAATCTTTCCAAATGCACACTCCCCGAGCTCTTCCATAAACCTTACAGCAGAAAGAGGTAGTTCTTTTGCTTTGCTCTGTAAAATGAAACAGCATTGTGTAAATGAACAGCCAAATATGCAACACTTTAATGAGAAGATATCTATGTATAAGAAATGTGAATTTTCCACTTAAAACTCCTTTGGAACAATAAAAATGATGTTCTGTATTTATTGCAGGGATACTGTACATCTGTTTAAAAACTTTTATATTAACTCCCTTATATGCTATCTGATTGCATCATAATTACCTCAAGTTGGAGCAAGCAGTATAGACACACATGTAAATATGCAACAACACATTGTATAGGGAAAAGAGTGTGTCCTTGTGGGCCTAAAGCTGATTCCCATGTAAAAGAGTCTTTTTTTTAATGATGATAAATTATAAAATCCCATATGTGGCATACTTTAAAGGCTATTTCACAAGAACCTCAAACAAATCTGATTTTGGATTGGACTGGATTTCACCTGGACAGCCTGGTTTTCAAATAAGGAAAACTGGGCAGAATCTCCCTTGATTGACATGGCGATCAGCCATAGCCCCGCCACATGACGGCTCTCACTCTGCCCGCAACTGGCCCACCCCTCAAACATCATGGCTCCGTCCCTGTCTGGATCATGGGCCACAGATAGGTGGCAACCCTAGGAGGAGCTAGTTCAGACGCTGCCAGGTCTAAAAGTGAGAGGACCAATGAGAGAGTTCTGGGCAGACATGGGAACCAAACATTTACAGAAGGAACAGGGAACCAAGAGCATAATCAAGGGACAGCCTGAGTCAATCCCAATTGGGGAAGGCAGAACAGATTCAGGAGACAAGATCGGTCACAGGCCGGATAAATAACACCAATATTGCAGTACAGTAACTGGATCCAAGAGGGTAGTCAGTAAACAGACAAAGGACAGTTAGCAAACTACGATGGTCAGGGACAGGCAAGATTAAGAACAGACAAGATAAATTACAATTGCACCCAGGAACTACTGAAATTAGACCTACATTAGACCGACCATAAGTAACTAATATATATATATGTTTTTACACAAAATTACATTTCCCTATTTTTTTCCATGTTAGCCATATTTTTTGTTTGGCATTAAGTACGGGGAAATGCAGTGTATGTCAAAGCACCATAGTTAGGTTTTACAGTTTAATGTTTCTAAAAAATTTGTTTTCATTTTTTTTTTACTTAAAGGAGAAGTAAAGGTTAAAACTAAGTAGGGATGCACCAAATCCAGGATTTGGTTTGGGATTCGGCCAGGATTCAGGCTTTTTTAGCAGGATTCTGCCGAACCGAATCTTAATTTGCATATGACTTTTTGTCACAAAACAAGGAAGTAAAAAATGTTTCCCCTTCCCCCCTAATTTGCATATGCAAATTAGGGTTCTGATTTGGTTCGTCATTCGCCGAATCTTTCGCAAAGGATTCAGGGGTTCGGCCGAATCCAGAATAGTGCATCCCTAAATCTAAGTAAGCCTTATCAGAAAGGTCCACCTAAATAGACAGTAAACCCTCAAAGTAAACCCTCTGTCAAAACAAACACTGCATTTCTTCACTTCTATTGTGTACACATGGGTTTCTCTATCAGACTTCCTTCTTTCAGCGTAAACCTCCTTGCCCCAGACATGCTCAGTTTGCTTCCCCCCCTCCCTTCTCTGCTGTAATCTGAGCCCAGAGCTATAAGTGAGCAGGGAGAGACTCAGACAGGAAGTGGTCACACAAAGCTAATACTGCAGCTGCTATCCTAAACAAACAAAGAGCTTCTAGAGCTTTTTACTCTGGTATGGTAAAACATTCTACAGAATAAATATAGCATTCTAGCTTGCACTATTGCAGCTAATCTATTGGCAATAAAGTGCCTCAGTAGCTTTCCTTCTTTTTTAACATCCTAGACATAAATGTATGTTTCCATTCTTCATTATCATCATACATTAATGCAGTGCCAGTAAAACTTTATAGTAATTGATCATAGACAAGGATCATATAATAATTTAACAACAAGGGCCACAGAATAATAAGAAGACTGGAGGGCGCTGTTCACAAGAGCTTGCAACCTTTATTCTGTATCATACTTATAGACAGGGTTGCACGCAGCAAGTCAGATCCCAATACACAAGCACCTCGCTGCATGGTGTTCTTGGGAAGCACAGCGATGATCTATTAAACTTAATTACTTATTACATAATTAAAAGAAGTGAGCTATCATCTGTGTACAAATGAAGAACTGTATGAATGGAGCCAGCTGAGTCTATGGCAAAGGCAGAGAATTAGCAGTGTTGTTAGAGGACAGATGGTTTATATTACACAAATCCTGTAGGCCAATCTTGTTTAGAACTGGTGTATTGTAAATTATTTTTAAGTAATGAAAGTGAAATGACCTTTCTTTAACCTTGGTTGCCTGTTTTAACGAACATTATGGAACCCCATAAAAGAGAATAAAGTCATAAAGCTTTGGCTGTGCACACTCCCTGCTCCAATATCAGAGGGTCTGCTGGACCCTAGTCAAGGTCGGTCCCAATCAGTCCATTCTTACTATTACCTCAGGTCTGTTTCAAACCTGTAACACTTCAAATGTAAGTGGCTACAAAACTAGCTTGTGTTTATTAAAGCTTCACAGTTTATTAATGGAGAAGGTATAAGACCATCACATAGCTTCCCATTAGTGAATCACACAGTCTCCTTGTTCTCCTTGGCACAACCTTTTCCTGACCCACAACACGATTAATTACAGGCCCCTCACACAGTCACTATGTTACCCATCAAATAGCATCTCAGTGATTACTCAGCTTCCATATGGCTCATTCCACAGAGCTTCCCAGTGGCCTCCTTAAAGAAGTGGCTCACCTTTCATGTTATAGAATGGGTAATTCTAAGCAACTTATGGCATTCATTTTTCCTTTTTTTATAGTTTTTAAATTATTTTAGTTTTTTTCTTCTCTTTACAGATTCCAAATGGGGTCACTGACCCCATCTGGAAAACAAGGCTACAATTGTATTGTTATTGGTACTTTTTTATTGCTCCTCTTTTTTGGTCATCTACTATTCTTATTCCAGTTTCATATTCAACTCAATGTATGGTTGCTAGGGCAATTTGGACCTTAGCAACCAGACTGCTGACATTGCAAACTGGAGAGCTGCTAAATAAAATGCTAACAGACCCTGCCTAGTCAACTATGCCATAAGGTGACTGTTATGGCTGGCAGCATGGTTAGCAATTTAGTATATTAATGGGAGTATACTACAAATAAAAGCTGCCATCTCTAGAGGGACAAAGAATCAATGGAATAAAGTTTCCATTGCAATAAGCTGCAAAAATGTTACAAAAGGAAAATGGTAAAGCTACAGAAATGCTAATGAAAATAATAACATATGTTTTCCCTTTGTGCTGAAAAAGCAGACAACGACTATGTGTTATGCCTTTATTTTTTCAATGTATGCAAAGGCAAAAATTGCTTAGATTCCCCAGTAAATGCAATACATGAGAATGTAATTCCTTTGCTATAATGGGAAGTACTGCATTATTTTGGGGCACATTTACTAAGGGTCGAAGTGAAAATTAGAATTAAAAAACTTTGAATTTCCAAGTAATTTTTGGGTACTTTGACCACCGAATAGCCCAAAATTCGATTCGAATAGAAAAAACTTTGAAAATTCGACCATTCGATAATCGAAGTACTGTCTCTTTAAGAAACTCTGACTTCGACCCTTCGCCACCTTAAACCTGCCGAATTGCTGTTTAGCCTATGACTTAGGACCTTCTATAACCTATGTGAGTGTTTGGCTAAGTTTTGAGAATTTTTTTTTGATCGTTCAAAACCGTTCAAAACAAAGGATTTCATCGAAATTCGAAAACGGCCATATTCCATCAAAAAAAAACTTCAACTATCATACTACTAAAATTCCATGGTCGGATTTCAAAGTATTTTCACTTCGAAATTCGACCCTTAGTGAATGTGCCCATTTGAGGCACATTTATCAAAGGGTCGAATTTCGAATTCATGTGAGTTTTTTTAAACTCCCATAAACTCCCATGAACTCGAAATGTCTTATAAAAATCTAATTTTTTAAACTCGGGTGAAATTAAATTTGAATTTTAAAAACTCGATTCTAGTTTTCTCTCTCAAAAAAACTCGAATGTCAGGAAGGCTGCCAACAACTCCAAATTGATCCCTGGACCTCTCCCATTGACTTAAACAGCTATTTGGCAGGTTTTAGGTGGTGAATAGTCTAATTCGAGTTCTTAAAGTGCCAGAGTATGATAAATCTCGAAACTCAAATTCGAATTTTTTGAAAAAATTCAAATTGAATATGAATAACTCCCTAGTCTAATCTGACAGTTTTGACCATAAAAAAACTTGAGAATTTGAATTTTGAATTTTCAGTCGACCCTTGATAAGTCTGCCCCTTAATGTATTTGTGGTCATACATGTTTAACTAGCATCTGATTCTAAACAATATTTTCCCATAAAGATATATCAGATGCTTATCCATTACTGGAGTTAATTTGTCACATAAATACTGCTGTCATATAAAACATACTCCAAGATATTGTAGAACAATATGGAAACATCTGATCAAAACCACAGGAACTAGAACACACAGAAGAAACACATTGCAGACAACAAAGAAGTTAAAGAAGCCATATAGAACAAGTCCCCATTCATGTCATGTGTCATTTTCCCTCCTTTCCTAATTGCATAGATCCCTATCCCTTACACTGAGGATGTACAGACAATGGGGGTTGCCAGGAGTTCACATTATACTGTATATGCAAGTTCCATTTGCTGATTCTGATATGATCTTATTCAGACATATGTAATGCTGACATTTCATTCAGCCAGTAGTTCATTCACACATCATTTCATTCAGCTATATTTATGCCATACCTTAGGTTTGTAAGCATTTAACATGGACATTTCCACATTCTGCCCTCGCACATGTTTGGGTTGTCTTTGCACTGGTGGAGACGAAGCTTTCTGATTATTTCTGCAGATGCAAATGAAGAAAAAGAGCAGGGCAATAGCTAGGGGGATGGCAACACTAGGAACCAGTATATACAGGATTTCCATTTTGTTCTTTTCCTTTGAGTCTTTAAAGTCTAAAGTACAAAAATAAGAAGAAGCCATTTGTAAGACAATGTATACATTTCACATCCACTACTAAAGTTAAAGTTAGAGTTTCAGTTCAGTTGTTTTCAGATTGTTCACCATAAACAAAGACTTTTTTCAATTGCTTTCCATCTGTTATTTTTTATCGTTTTCCCAAAATTTAAATTTAAAGTTCAACGTTCCTGTCTCTAGTTTTTCAGTCTGGCAGCTCAGTGACCCAGGAGCATTCCAGACATGTTCCAATTTGCTACATTTAGTTGACACAATTAATTGATACATTTCTCAGCAGCCTCTGTGGAATATTTTGCAATCATTTGTGATGAACCTTAAATTTAGCTTCTCAACAGCTGCTCAGAGCCCACTGAGCATGTGAGTGATGCAAACACTTTCCAAGATGGTGACCCCCTGTGACACGTTTGAAGTCCTTTATCATTGCTGCTATTGAGAAGCTGAAACTTTAGGCTGGTGCAATAAGTTCAGTCTATAAAACATGGTATTTATAGCCATATTCATTTTTAGATCTTTAATTAAACTCAGCAGGGACAAAGATAAAAAATGCATCAACTAAATGTATCAATTTAGAAAAGTTAAATAGTCAGCGACCCCCCCCCCCCAGAGCTGCTTTAGAAGGTGAAAAATTATACTTTACACTTCAATATTAGAAAAACAGTCACAAATAGAAAGTAGTTGGAAAAAGTCTTTATTTCTGGTCTTTATTTCTGGTGAACTATCTAAAAAAGTATTTGAAGGTGAACAACCCATTTAATAATGGAGTTTTAACAGGTAATGTGGAAAATGCAATTGTCTAACGTTTAGGTCATTTACTACAAGTTTGATACAGTTACAGTTTCAGTAACGAGCTGAATTTTAGCAAAGAGTTAAACCTACCTCCTGTGCTGACCAAATTTCTATGAAAGAAGACAATTTTTGGGGTTAATGTGATAAAAGGTGCAAAGTCGGGTACAGGTCCTGTAACCCATAGCACCTATTAAACAGGGAGAGTTCACTGATCAGCTGTTGAAAAGCAAAGGCCTAATTGGTTATGATTTAATAGACCTGGGAAACTTTGTACCTTTTTGGGGCCCTATATAATGGGGGGGGCATATTTAAAGGCCTCCTACACATGGGTGTTTTTAAAATGCATGGTGAGAGCGAAACTCATATATTGTGTTTACATGCATTTTTTACACAAATAAGTGTTTTCAGTTCCAAATGCAACCCTCTACTTTATTTATAGCTGAACACATGTCAAGTGCAAGTGAATCTAACATGACTATAATGGAATCAATTTGTGAATGCATTTATTTGTGCTCAAAATTGCGTTAAACACAAAAGAAATGCCCGTGTGTACGAGCCCTTAGCCCTGCCATAAACCATGGAAATCCCTCACGTGAAAATTATATCTATATAGAAGAGATATTTAAAGCTATATTATTCTCCCTTTAAAAACCTGAACCTAAAATTGAAGTGCCATTACATACACTAGTACACTAAAGCTGGTTAAGATGTTGATTTGCAAAGGGAGATTATACTCATAAAGCAAACTATGTGCACACTTTATGTTTTTTTATTCATTGGAAATATAGTATGAACATAATCTTTGTTTTAAAACTTTTACGGGGTTATTTATCAAGGTCCGAATATTTGAACCTTGAATAATTTGTGGTTTTCGGAGAACAGAAAAAAACGACAAATTTTTCGAGATTTATTAATGTCTGATGATCTAAAAACTCAGAATCCAAAACCCTGGCACCTAAAAGCTCTCAAGGCCCTGTATAAGTCAATGGGGAAGGTCCCAGTGTCTGTGCTGATGTCTGTACCGATATCCGATGAGTTTGTGGTTTCTGCGCAAAAAAAACTATGAAAAAATAGTAATTTCTGTGCAAAACTCTGAACAATTCAGAGTTTTCGGGGAAAGCTCAGAAGTTTGGCCGATCCTATTTTTCTGGCTTTTTTCTTCATAAATAAGGTCCAGTCGGCAATCGGAGTTGGTCGGATATTTAAGTCGGAAATGCTGAGATAAATTCAGACCTTGATAAAGAGTACATAACTTATAAATACTGTATATTTTTACTATAGAGAAGGATAGTAAAGCCAGTTAAGGATGATGGGAGTTGCATTTTCGCCTGTTTTGGAAAGAGTAACATTGGCTCTGCCTGTGGTAAGAATTTAAATGCAGAAAGTCCTGTGTAAGCTTTTATACAATAATGGTTACAAAAACGGTATTATTATTGCCATACATGCTGGCCATGGGATCCCTTGATAGGAAATAGCAATTTATAGGCTCAATTACTGCCATAACTCAAGCCCTTCCTCAATTGTAGCAATGCTTTAGAGATGATATATCATAGAGGATATTTGTGTTCCCTGTAAATAGTTTGAGTGAAAATATTTGATGTAATTGCTTAAGTTGCCAAACAGATGCTGAAACGGTAAAAGTTTGTCTTGTTGGGGGGAATTTCCTGTTTCAGATGCTGTGGCTTTGCTTTCAGGCGCACACTGTTCTCTAGCAGAGATCTCTTTTCATACACTACAAAGGTTCTCTGTGTTGAGCTGCACAGGAGTCACACAGCCCAGTATTGCTGAAAACATGAAACCATTCCCTTCCTTTCCAACAATGAAACATTCCGCACATTTTGCCTTTATGCACCAATATGGAAATGGAAAATAAGAGAATGTTTACCACAGGCTGGAATATCACAGAGCTCGTACTTGACATTTTCATCCAAGGTGAAGCACCAGGGGACTTCTCTATGATTCCCAGGGTTCCTGCAGTAAGAATGGCCTCCATTGAGTTCAGGGTAACGGATTGCATTGAATGTGTGAGTGTGGGGATGGTTGGAGTTCCACGGCTGGCATTGTCGGCCAGATTTTGTAGCACTCACTGTGCCGCGGTAATCGACTCCTGTGTTATTGTAGCACTTATGGTCTGAAAGGGGAAACAACACATTAGTTACAGTACATGCCTTTGTACAGGAGACTTTGAAAACTAATACACTCAGAGAACATATCTGAAACATAACTTGAAAGATAGATTTAATGTTGAAATTGTCTTTCAAAATTGACAAACAATGCTCAGGAAAAAGGTAACTTTTAGGCTACTTACAGTATTTTAAAAGACATCCTGGTTTTGTATTTAATATTTTAGCTTTGAAAATAAAAATTGCTTGTCAGAGTACTGATAAACACCACCCAAAGCTTTTCCCAGCACAACAAAAGGGCAAATCAATTCCACAGGTGTTATGCTAGTTCCATGAAATTGGCACAAGATGTCATTATGCTCTTACATCTCATGTGATCCAGAACTTCATAGTTCCAGCCAGTCACTAGAAATGCTGTGCAATTACATAAATTACAGGTGAAGTCAGAATGATGTCACAAATTTGTTACCAATTTGGGAGATGCGGGTTTAAACTGATATAAACTAATTGCACCACTGGATACCTAGGGGGTTATTTATTAAACTCGGAATGCCAAAAACACAAAAAATTTGTTTTTTTTTTACTATAAAATCTGAATTTTTAGTGGAAAAAAAACCCCACAAATCAGAATCCGAAATTCCAGCATCACAGACCTGCCGAGGTTGCATATAAGTCAATGGGAGGAGTCCCAAAGATATATTGATCTGCGCTGGGTTTTGTGCAATAATCCGAAGATTTCGTGGTTTTCATGCAAAAATCTGAAAAATAGGGTTTTCGCGTGGTAAATCCGAAAAATTTGTACAAATTTGTTCGTTTTGTCACTATTTTTTGGGGTTTTTTCCTGAAAAGAAAAATTTTGGGAAAGTGTATTGATAAATAAGGTGAAAAAACCTGTGCGGATATGGTTGGAGTAGTTTTCAGAAAATTTTGAGATGTATTCGGACTTTGATAAACTGGCCTCCTAAAGGGATCCTGTCATTGGAAAACATGTTTTTTTCAAAACGCATCAGTTAATAGTGCTACCCCAGCAGAATTCTGCACTGAAATCCATTTCTCAAAAGAGCAAACAGATTTTTTTACATTCAATTTTGAAATCTGACATGGGGCTAGACATTTTGTCAATTTCCCAGCTGCCCCCAGTCATGTGACTTGTGCCTGCACTTTAGGAGAGAAATGCTTTCTGGCAGGCTACTGTTTTTCCTTCTCAATGTAACTGAATGTGTCTCAGTGAGACATGGGTTTTTACTATTGAGTGTTGTTCTTAGATCTACCAGGCAGCTGTTATCTTGTGTTAGGGAGCTGATATCTGGTCACCTTCCCATTGTTCTTTTGTTTGGCTGCTGGGGGGGAAAAGGGAGGGGGTGATATCACTCCAACTTGCAGTACAGCAGTAAAGACTGATTGAAGTTTATCAAAGCACAAGTCACATGACTTGGGGCAGCTGGGAAATTGACAATATGTCTAGCCCCGTGTCAAATTTTAAAATAGAATATAAAAACATCTGTTTACTCTTTTGAGAAATGGATTTCAGTGCAGAATTCTGCTGGAGCAGCACTATTGACTGATTCATTTTGAAAAAAAATGTTTTTCCCATGACATTATCCCTTAATGTAAAAATAAAATTATAGGCATGGGAAAACATTATGTATATATGTAAATAATAGTTTTAAAAACTTTAGAACTGGAAAATGTGCATACAACCGTTGTACAGATATGGGACATCTTATCCAGAATGCTCAGGACCTGGGGTTTTCCTTATAAGGGACCTTTCGGTAATTTGGATCTTCATTCCTTAAGTCTACTACTAAATCTTGTAAATATTAAAAAAAACCCAGTAGGGTTATTTTGCTTCCAATAAGGGCTAATTATATCTTAGTTTGGATGAAGTACAATCTACTGCTACTATTACAGAGAAATTGTTTTTAAAAATTTGGATTATTTGGTTAAAATTTAGTCTATGGGAGACAGAATTTACGTAATTCGTAGGTTTCTGGATTGCGAGTTTCTGGATTGTGGATCCCATACCTGGAACAATGGAGGATCAGTAAGAGACATAGCACATGTAGGAACAACAGAGCAGCAATGACTTTGCAGGTAAATATGCCAGGCTGGAAATTAAATAGGATCTATAACAGAAATCCGTTAGGCAGAGCTGCAGAAGCCAATATGAGCAATAAAGTGTGTGTGTGTGTAATAATGTCTTGGATGCATTTTGTGAGAGATCAAATTGAATTTTGGATAGATTTTAGGATATAAAGCATCTGGATCTAATTAATGATTAAGTGTAGGATATAAAGAGAGCTGAAGCAAAGATGACAAAGACAGGAGGGTTGAGAGGTTAGACTTACAGCAATTTTGTGAATACCAAGGGTTATTTCAGGTATGGAAGAAGAGCTTATTCTAATATTAAAGGGGTTGTTCACCTTCCAACACTTTTTCAGTTCAATTGTTTTGAGATTAGTTCACCAGAAATAAACACTTTTTAAAAATACTTTCTATTTTCTATTGGTCCATTTTTAATATTGAGGTGTAAAGATAAATTTTCCATTTACTTGTGCCTTTCTGAAGGAGCTCTGGGGGTCACCGACTTTGTAAAATGTTCTAAATTGATTTCTTATTTTTGGCACGGCTGAGCAGAATCCCTGAGTTTCAATAAAGGCAGCTGTTAGAACTGAAACAATAGTTGCTAATATTCCCACAGATGCTTCTGCTGCTACTGAGAAATATATCAATTAATGTAGCAAATTGTAACAGTTCAGATTCGGCACCTGGATTACTGAGCTGCCAGACTATTATAAAAGGAACAGTAACACCAAAAAATGAAAGTGTATGAAAGTAATTAAAATATAGGGGCACATTTACTATGGGTCGAATATCGAGGGTTAATTAACCTCGATATTCGACCATCGAAGTAAAATCCTTCGACTTCGAATATTAATATATATATTAAGTATTTTTCATTCTAATCCTTCACTCAAGCTAAGTAAATGTGCCCCTTTGGAGGACGGGGTCCAGAAAATGTTGTTGTACGGGGCCCCATGATTTCTGATGGTGGCTATGGCATGAGTACAGGTATAATGGAATGCAAACACCCCTGTTTATTTATCATAAAAATAACTGAACTAACTGAATACTAAGTATAGGGATATTAGGTGGGGTGCAATGAGGCTGTGACCACAAAATACATATAGACAAATACAAGAGTCCTCTGCACTCAACACATTATCAGTACATCTAAGACAGAGACATTTTGTGCATACTGCTACTGAAAAATGCCTTACCCTTTAAACAAAACAGGGATTGTTTGTCCATATATTGCAAATATTTAAGCTGGCCAACTACGTCAAAGTCATCCCATATCTGGCCAGTCATATGCTCACTTTTCATCTGATTCATTAATACGGTAGTCCCTTTGTAAAATGTATAATGAAGCAATAGAATTCTTAATGAATCAGATGAAAATTGAGCATAGGACTGAATATTGCAATATATGGACAAACAACCCCTGTTTTGTTTAAAGGGTAAGGCATTTTTCAGTAGCAGTGTGCACAAAATGTCTCTGTCTGAAATATATTGATAATGGGTTGAGTGCGGAGGACCTCTTGTATTTGTCTATGTATAAGGATATTTAGATATTATAGCCCTGTTCCCAGTTTTAAAAAAACAGGAGTAATATAGTAGTAATATAGTAGTAATAATACATTATTGTAATATGTATGTCAACAGAACCACCAGAGAAATGGACTAACTACATAATAACTGTCTGCCCAAGAGATGTGGTTTGTCCCTTGGCAGCAAAATACTGTATGTTTAGTTTGTTAAAGGGGTGGTTCACCTTTAAACAGTGGTTCACCTTCAAACAACTAGATCACCAGAAATGACTCAATTTTCTATGTGCGACCCTTTTTCTAATATTGAAGTGTCAAATGTCTTTTTCACCTTCTGAAGCAGCCCTGGTAGGGGGGTCGCGGTCCCTGTAAACTGTTCTAAATTGATACATTTAGTTGATACTTTCTTATCTTTGTCCCTGCTGAGCAGAATCTCTGGGTTTCATTACAGGCAGCTGTTAGAATTGATACAATAGTTGCTAATACTCCAAAGATGCTGCTGAGAACTACATGTAGCAAAATTGCACCTGAATTACTGAGCTGCCAGACTCAAACACCAGAGACACGAACATTAAACTTTAAACTAAGATTTTGGAAATACAGTAAAAAATAAATAATGGAATGTAATTGAAAAAAGTCTTTATTTCTCGGGAACAATCTGAAAACAACTGAATTGAAAAAAGCGTTTGGACGGTGAACAACTCCTTTAAAGGACCAGTAACACCAAAAAAAAAATGTAAGTTAAAAAAAAACATTGTTACCCCCTTTAGTAACACCTCCATTCTGCACAAAGTTAAATATTTGAATGCTTTATTCAAAAATACCTTGTTAAAATTCTGCTTCCAGTTGTGCAGTGACTTCACAAAAGGGCGATATGGGGACATGCCCTCTGCTACTGCCTATGTGCGCGCTCCACATCTCCTAAAACCAGAAGCCAGTTACTGCCATAACAGAAATAAATTGTGGCAAGGAGACAAGCTTTTGGCCTGGGAGATGTGGATCGCACATGTAGGATGTAGAAGAGAGCATGTCGCCACATTGCCGTATTTGTGAAGACCGGAAGCAGAATTTCAGCATGGTAAAAGAATCCAAAATTATTTTTTAAATATGTTAATAGTAAAAAAAATGAAGCAGGATGGGGTGGGACCTTTAGTATCACAGGGGGGTCAGCTGGTTAATGAAAACAAAATAAAAGCGCAGATTCTGAATTCATATTTTTCATCTGTCTACACCAGGGGTGTCCAAACTTTTTACAACGAGGGCCAGATTTGGTGAGGTGAAAATGTGTGGGGGCCGACCATTCAGCCTGACATGCTCGATCCCAGGCAAAATAAAATGTGAAGCCACTACAATTTATGGGATCTCTCTGTACAGACTATGAACAAACTTAGGGACTGTTCCTGCTGAATTGTGCTTAGTACAGGGGAACACCTATGCTGCCATAGTTTTATGGTATCTCTCTGTACAGACTATGAGCAAACTTAGGGGCTGTTCCTGCTGAATTGTGCTTAGTACAGGGAATACCTATGCTGCCATAGTTTTAGCCATTTGTAGATTAAAGAGATAACCGTAACCTGTCTAATACCCTTAGAAGACGAGACTATGAGTGAGAGAGAAAGAGCGAGAGAGACACTGCTAACATATTTATATATATACATATTTAATTAAACATCCAGCAATTAATAACCTTTCATTGCTACCCTCCTCCCTTGTATATTGCAAGGCACAGCCAGCTTCTAAGACTGCCTTGGTAGATGGAAATTTAATTTGAGGGTTCTGGCATGTTTTACTTAGACAGCAGGGCCCACCACCTAAGGGTCTCATTCAGACAAAGAGCTGAAAGCCCAGGGAGACTGAAAGTAGCCCTGACATGCTAAGTATGTTTTTAAGTAAATTACAAGGACAGAGTCCCCGTAGACCCAGACTGACAGTGTTTGAGTATCAAAGTAAACATTCTGGAGTATTTGCACCAAAAAGAAAAATATTCAACAAGTTTTAGTGAATTTACTTCAACATTGGTGAACATCGCATTGGGAGAGAGAGATATGCATGTGGCCGGCCACTTGACTTTACCTCAATGTGCGCATGAACTCGGAAGATACGGCAGGCCACTTCACTTTAACGCCAAAGTGCGCAGGGGCCCGGAACCCGGAAGATGCTGGGGGCAGGTGATGTTTCTCTCAATCCTGAGTCGGCCGCCCGACAACCTTCAGCTAGGCGGGCCCTGATTGGTGGCAGTCTGGAAGTGGATGCAGTTTCCATCCATTGACCCGGGCCCCTAAAATCAGACGGGCCCTAACCAACTGCCTAATCCGGCCCTGGCTGCGGGCCAATTCAAAATGGGCCGCGGGCCGTAGTTTGGACACCCCTGGTCTACACAAATGAGGAACCGGTTAATGAAGGTTTCCTTCTTAATAGTCCCAATTCTAGTAATATAACTAATGATGCATGGTTCACACACGAGGAAATTCAAAAGAGACTACAACATGTTAAAGGAACAGTAACACCAGAAAATGTAAGTGTTTTAAAGTAATGAAAATATCATGTACTGTTGCCCTGCACTGGTAAATCTAATCTGTTTGCTTCAGAAACACTACTATAGTTCATATAAACAAGCTGTTGTGGAGCAATGGCGGAAATTGAAAAACGGCTATATGGCACAGGTTAACTAGTGTAACAGATAACACCATTAGACAGACAGACAGCTTATCTGCTATCTGCTGTGTAACTTGAGCTTTTTCTCCTTTGAATGGCTGCCCCCATTGCTACACAGCAGCTTATTTATATAAACAATAGTAGTGTTTCTTAAGCAAACACAGCAGTTTTACCAGTGCAGGGCAACACTGCATTATATTTTCATTAGTTTAAATCACTTTTATTTTTTGACATTACTGTTCCTTTAAGATAAACAAAGGTCCGGGGCCAGATGGTATTCATCCCAGGGTTCTTTGAGAGCTTAGCTCTGTGATTGTCAAACCTCTTTACTTAATTTTTTAGGATTCATTGAGGTCTGGCATAGTGCCGAGAGACTGGCGAATTGCTAATGTGGTGCCTCTATTCAAAGAAGGATCCCGTTCTCAGCCTCAAAACTATAGGCCAGTTAGTCTGACGTCAGTGGTAGTAAAGCTTTTTGAAGGGTTAATAAAGGATAAGATACTGGAATTTATAGCAAATCATAATACTGTGAGTGTGTGCCAGCATGGTTTTATGCGTAATAGATCTTGCCAGACTAACTTAAATTCTTTTTATGAGACGATAAGCAGGGACCATAGAACATAGGAACATAGTATTTGTACCGGGATAGAGAACTGGCTAAAAGATAGACTACAAAGAGTGGTGGTAAATGGAACATTTTCTAATTGGACCATTGTTGTTAGTGGAGTACCACAGGGCTCTGTACTAGGTCCCTTGCTTTTCAACTTGTGTATTGACCTGGAGGTGGGCATTGAAAGTACTGCTTGTATTTTTGCAGATGATACTAAATTGTGCAGAACTATAGGTTCCATGCAGGATGCTGCCACTTTGCAGAGTGATTTGTCTAAACTGGAAAACTGGGCAGAAAACTGGAAAATGAGGTTCAATGTTGATAAATGCAAGGTTATGCACTTTGGCAAAAATAATATAAATGTAAGTTATACACAAAATGGCAGTGTGTTGGGAGTTTCCTTAAATGAGAACGATCTAGGGGTTTTTGTAGATAACAAGTTGTCTAATTCTGGGCAGTGTTATTATCTGTCTTGCATAAAAAAGGGCATTAACTGAAGGGATGAAAACATAATTATGCCTCTTTATAGGCCCCTGGTAAGGCCTCATCTGGAGTATGCAGTGCAGTTTTGGGCTCCAGTCCTTAAGAGGGATATAAATGAGCTGGGGAGAATGCAGAGACGTGCAACTAAATTGGTTAGAGGGATGGAAAACTTAAAGGGTAGAGGTTGGGGTTGTTTTCTCTGGTAAAAAGGCGCATGCGAGGGGACATGATTACACTTTACAAGTACATTAGAGGAGATTATAGACAAATAGCAGGGGACCTTTTTACCCATAAAGAGAATCACCGTACCAGAGTCCACCCCTTTAGACTAGAAGAAAAGAACTTTCATTTAAAGCAACGTTTGGGGTTCTTCACAGTCAGGACAGTGAGGTTGTGGAATGCACTGCCGGGTGATGTTGTGATGGCTGATTCAGTTAATGCCTTTAAGAATGGCTTGGATGATTTCTTGGACAGACATAATATCAAAGGCTATTGTGATACTAAGCTCTATAGTTAGTATAGGTATGGGTTTATAGAATTTATGTGAGTAAATTAGAGGGGTGGTGTGTGGATGCTGGGTTTTCATTTGGAGGGGTTGAACTTGATAGACTTTGTCTTTTTTCAACCCGATTTAACTATATTACTATTTTTGA
The DNA here is from genome assembly GCA_038501925.1 of Xenopus petersii. Taxonomy (NCBI): domain Eukaryota; kingdom Metazoa; phylum Chordata; class Amphibia; order Anura; family Pipidae; genus Xenopus; species Xenopus petersii. The sequence continues at coordinate 67,538,812 of CM076679.1, forward strand.
ATAAAGCAGTAAAAATTGACAACTTTCTTCAGGATTCCAGTATTAATGGAGGTGACTACAAGGGATTTTTTTTTTTTTGCGAATTTTTGGTGTTACTGGTCCTTTAAGCTTGACTCCCATACAATTTTTTTGTCCTACAAAGAAGGGAAACCTTAACGTGAGGAATAAGTGTTGGTAATTGCACCTCTGATGAGGTCAGCCTACTGCACTTACTTTTATTGATGGGCTCTGTCATTGGAATACCAATCCTTATACAATTCCTTGCCTCTGGGCTATCTGGCAGTGGGAGGTCCTCACAGTTCGGTAATTTTAACCTCATCAGAATCATGGGATTGGATCTGGCAAATATGTATTCAGCCTGGCACAGCACATTTTCCAGAATCTCGCACTCATCCCGACACAGATCACGGGGTTTTGGAGATGAATGGGGGGCATTTTCGTCGCAGTATGGGAAGGCATAATGGCACAAGGAGGGGATTGCAAACTGGGAACATTTGTCTGAGAGATGACTGGAGGTGCCAATCATAGTGAATGCCGCTAAGACAAAGAAAAATATAACATCAATAGTGCAACCATTAAAAGACAAATACATTTGTGCAGATTACTGTAAAGAGATACCTCCATATGAATATAGACTCAGAATGTTGTAATATAAAGCAAAACCGTATCTAAAATATAAGCCAACTCCAACAATATATCAAACTGGTAAACGATCTAAACTAGATGATTCTGCCATTTCTACAAATAATTTCATATAAGACACAACAACCATGAATGTTCATATAAACTGTGCTCAGTGATCATAAATAAATGGCAGTTACGGATGTAATTTGTGTCACACAACCAGGTCTGGACTGAGATTCAAAATAAGTCTGGGAATTTCGGGTACACAGAGGCCCATATACAGTAGCCCCCAACAGTCCAATAAATAGTGACTGTAAGTCATCTTATAGTAGCCCTTCTGGTATTTGCCAGAATCTACTGATTGCCTGTATAGTAAATAATGTACCCCCATTATAAAATATAAGGATATTATAAATCACCTAGAAGGACACTGAATGCAGGATATTTGACAGTTGTGACCCAGTGCCCCAGGTGTTGGCAGGAATGAGTATTCAGGCTTACATCCATAATGGTCATTAATTAAATGCATAGCATGGAGCAAAGTGCAAAAACTACACCATGTATTTCAACACTTGTGCTCTTCATTGAATTTCTGCAGGTCTCTGTGGTTCAACATTATAAGGGGTAGTAGTGAGGTGGCACAAAAGTATATCTCCTGTAACTTGTGCCTCATTCAGTGGTAAGTACAGAGCACACCTAAACTCCAGATAAAAGTGCTTTTGTAATGAGCACTAGGGTGTGCTTTTTCAAATGCAATGAAATGCTGTATGGATTTACATGTAAGTTTTGGATGGTAAGAGTAGAACTATAACTATAACACAATCATAATAAATCTAGAGCATTTACAGTTCAATGAAAATTAATGAATGCATTTAAAAAAACATACCGTTTTTTGAATGTTCTAAAATGAAGTAAAATAATGGGGATTACAAAATAATACATACCTGTAATTTGGTTTTCTATTTCTCCTTGCATATGCAAAGACTCAACATAAATGGTATGGTTTAAGATAAACCGCGCACAGGCTATGCCTCTATATGGTTGGCAGTATCCATCCTCTTCATCATCACTGGAGAAACAAAACACACGTATGCTAAGATATGACCAGCAGAGGGCGCTAGAAAACAATTCATCTAACGTTCCTTTTATGACAACTTTCTCCCTATTAAAAGACAATTTTAGAAAGGAACTAAACTAATATTATGGTTTTACAGTCCCCTGGCCTAGTCATGGAAGAAGCAGCTCAGATTTAAACCTAAAATTTATGTTTGGGGGTGCTTTGTATTGTGTTTTGTATTCCCTTTTCCACTGGAGCACAAAATATATTATTTAACCCTTTAAGTGCCAGCAGAATTTCACATTTTGGTTACGCGAAATGCCAGCCGTTTTTAAGCATTTTGTGCTCTCTCACTTTAGGGGCATTTTCTGAGGGGAAACCTATAGTTTACCTAGGAAAACTATACATTGTTTTTTTCGGTAGAAACTGAGCTTTCTAAATCTGCCTGAGTTTTCATGTATTTCCACCTGTGCAAAAAAATTTATAGTGCTAAATAACAAAAAAAAATGAAAAATTACCATTTTTCATCGTATATCAATTTATACCAGAAAAATATTTCATTTTACAGATGAAAATCCAACTGATTTGGAAAGCCTTATGTCTCTCGAACGTGCCAATACCAGATATGTATAGTTTTAGGGAGATTTAGGATTTCTGTACAGCAAAAACTCCCGGCAGTATATTACTGAATTTTGAAAGCACTAAGGCAGAAAACGGCATGCTTTAGATTCCAAGGCAAAAAATCCTGAAACCATAGGTTTACCCCAGAAAACCATACATTTTTGAAAAGTACACATTCTGCCGATTACAAAATGGGTAACTATGTCTCTCTACTCCCAACTACCAAACAGAAAAGCTTGTCTGAACATAGCGGTTTTTCAAAATAAAATTCAAAATTTTGAAAAATCATTTCAAAGGTTTTATTTTGCTGCTCCGCATATCCCAAACTATATTACGTACCAAGAAAAAGCACCTGAAATATGATTGCCAGGGGTCCACTGAACAGTTTGATACCCATTATGCATAGGTTTACCAAAGTATCTGGCATTTAGAGACACAAATATGAAGTTAGCGCATCCAAATTGTTCAGGACTTTACTTCAGCTACTGAGAAATCAACACATTGACTGCATTTTTTGTGGGGTAAAAACACAGAAATATATGTTTACCCCCCAAACCCATATATTTTTGGAAAGAACACATTCTACAGAATCTAAAATGGGTACCCATGCCTTATTGCTCCAAACTACTGAGTCGCAAGGCTTTCCCAAAATTGTCGGTTTTGGTGAAATATCTGAAAATTGCCTCAAAGCTTCAACTTCCCAGCACCATATCACCCATGTATCATTACGTACTAAGAAAAAGCACCCTAAATATGATTGCCAGGGTTCCTCTGAACATTTTGGTGGCCATTGTTCATAAGTTTACCAAATTATCTGGCATTTAGAGGCCCCAAAATGAAGTTAGCGCATACAAACAGTCCCGTGAGTAACTTCATCTAATGAGAAATCAACACATTGACTGCATTTTTGTGGGGTAAAAACACAGAAATATATGTTTACCCCCCAAACCCATATATTTTTGGAAAGTACACATTCTACAGAATCTAAAATGGGTACCCATGCCTTTCTGCTCCAAACTACTGAGTCGCAAGGCCTTCCCACAATTGTCGGTTTTGGTGAAATATCTGAAAATTGCCTCAAAGCTTCAACTTCTCAGCACCATATCACCCATGTATCGTTACGCACCAAGAAAAAACACCCTAAATATGATTGCCAGGGTTCCTCCAAACAGTTTGGTAGCCATTGTTCATAGGTTTACCAAAGTATCTGGCAGTTAGAGGCCTCAAAATGAAGTTAGCGCATACAAATAGTCCTGTGGGTAACCATCTAATGAGAAATCAACACATTGACTGCATTTTTGTGGGGTAAAAACACAGAAATATATGTTTACCCCCCAAACCCATATATTTTTGGAAAGTACACATTCTACAGAATCTAAAATGGGTACCCATGCCTTTCTGCTCCAAACTACTGAGTCGCAAGGCTTTCCCAAAATTGTCGGTTTTGGTGAAATATCTGAAAATTGCCTCAAAGCTTCAACTTCCTAGCACCATATCACCCATGTATCATTACGTACTAAGAAAAAGCACCCTAAATATGATTGCCAGGGTTCCTCTGAACATTTTGGTGGCCATTGTTCATAAGTTTACCAAAGTATCTGGCATTTAGAGGCCCCAAAATGAAGTTAGCGCATACAAACAGTCCCGTGGGTAACTTCAGCTAATGAAAAATCAACACATTGACTGCATTTTTGTGGGGTAAAAACACAGAAATCTATGTTTACCCCCCAAAACCCATATATTTTTGGAAAGTACACATTCTACCGAATCTAAAATGGGTACCCATGCCTTTCTGCTCCAAACTACTGAGTCGCAAGGCTTTCCCACAATTGTCGGTTTTGGTGAAATATCTGAAAATTGCCTCAAAGCTTCAACTTCTCAGCACCATATCACCCATGTATCGTTACGCACCAAACAAAAACACCCTAAATATGATTGCCAGGGGTCCTCCAAACAGTTTGGTGCCCACTGTGCATAGGTTTACCAAAGTATATGGCAGTTAGAGGCCCCAAAATGAAGTTAGTGCATACAAAAAGTCCAGTGGGTAACTTCAGCTAATGAAAAATCAACACATTGACTGCATTTTTGTGGGGTAAAAACACAGAAATATATGTTTACCCCCCAAAACCCATATATTTTTGGGAAGTACACATTCTACCGGATCTAAAATGGGTACCCATGCCTTTCTGCTCCAAACTACTGAGTCGCAAGGCTTTCCCACAATTGTCGGTTTTGGTGAAATATCTGAAAATTGCCTCAAAGCTTCAACTTCTCAGCCCCATATCACCCATGTATCGTTACGCACCAAGAAAAAGCACCCCAAATATGATTGCCAGGGTTCCTCCAAACAGTTTGGTGGCCATTGTTCATAGGTTTACCAAAGTATCTGGCATTTAGAGGCCTCAAAATGAAGTTAGCGCATACAAATAGTCCTGTGGGTAACTTCATCTAATGAAAAATCAACACATTGACTGCATTTTTGTGGGGTAAAAACACAGAAATATATGTTTACCCCCCAAAACCCATATATTTTTGGAAAGTACACATTCTACAGAATCTAAAATGGGTACCCATGCCTTTCTGTTCCAAACTACTGAGTCGCAAGGCTTTCCCACAATTGTCGGTTTTGGTGAAATATCTGAAAATTGCCTCAAAGCTTCAACTTCTCAGCACCATATCACCCATGTATCGTTACGCACCAAGAAAAAACACCCTAAATATGATTGCCAGGGTTCCTCCAAACAGTTTGGTGGCCATTGTTCATAGGTTTACCAAAGTATCTGGCAGTTAGAGGCCTCAAAATGAAGTTAGCGCATACAAATAGTCCTGTGGGTAACTTCATCTAATGAAAAATCAACACATTGACTGCATTTTTGTGGGGTAAAAACACAGAAATATATGTTTACCCCCCAAACCCATATATTTTTGGAAAGTACACATTCTACCGAATCTAAAATGGGTACCCATGCCTTTCTGCTCCAAACTACTGAGTCGCAAGGCTTTCCCACAATTGTCGGTTTTGGTGAAATATCTGAAAATTGCCTCAAAGCTTCAACTTCTCAGCACCATATCACCCATGTATCGTTACGCACCAAAAAAAAACACCCTAAATATGATTGCCAGGGGTCCTCCAAACAGTTTGGTGCCCACTGTGCATAGGTTTACCAAAGTATATGGCAGTTAGAGGCCCCAAAATTAAGTTAGCGCATACAAATAGTCCTGTGGGTAACTTCAGCTAATGAAAAATCAACACATTGACTGCATTTTTGTGGGGTAAAAACACAGAAATATATGTTTACCCCCCAAACCCATATATTTTTGGAAAGTACACATTATACAGAATCTAAAATGGGTACCCATGCCTTTCTGCCCCAAACTACTGAGTCGCAAGGCTTTGCCAAATTTGGCGGTTTTGGTAAAATATTCTGAAAATTGCCTCAAAGCTTCAACTTTCCAGCATCGTATTGTCCATGTATCATTACCAGCATAAAGCATCCTAAATATAAACATAGGGGTCTACTAAACAGTTTGATGCCCAATGTGCATAGATATACCAAACTATGTGGGGCACAGAGACCCCCAAATGACAATATGTATAGACATTTTCACGGCTGACGCGCTGGCTGCAGCAATATAACCACCCGGTGTGTGTATTATGCGACATTAGACCACCTAACAGTACAGAGACCCCAGAAAACCATATATTTTCAGAAAGTACACATTCTGACGAATCCAATATGGGTAAATATGTGTTCCTACTGCAAACTGTCAAACTGCAAAGCAATGCTGAACGTAACGGTTTTTATCAAATTTCTGAAAATCGTCACAAAGCTTGAATTTTACCCCATTATATGCCCCACATTTCGTAACTTATCAGCATAAATCATCCTGAATATGAACGCCAGGGGTCTACTAAACACTTTGATGCCCAATATGCATAGATATACCAAACTATGTGGCGCACAGAGACCCCCAAATGACAATAGTGTATATACATTTTCACGGCTGACGCACGCTGGCTGCTGCAATATAAGCACCCGGTGTGTGTAATATGCGACATTAGACCCCCCTAACAGTACAGAGACCCCAGAAAACCATATATTTTCAGAAAGTACACATTCTGACGAATCCAATATGGGTAAATATGTGTTCCTACTGCAAACTGTCAAACTGCAAAGCAATGCTAAACGTAACAGTTTTTATCAAATTTCTGAAAATTGTCACAAAGCTTGAATTTTATCCCATTATATGCCCCACATTTCGTAACTTATCAGCATAAAACATCCTAAATATGAGCGCCAGGGGTCTACTGAACACTTTGATGCCCAAAATGCATAGATATACCAAACTATGTGGCGCACAGAGACCCACAAATGACAATATGTATAGACATTTTCACGGCTGACACGCTGGCTGCAGCAATATAACCACCCGGTGTGTGTGTATTATGCGACATTAGACCACCTAACAGTACAGAGACCCCAGAAAACCATATATTTTCAGAAAGTACACATTCTGACGAATCCAATATGGGTAAATAAGTGTTTCTACTGCAAACTGCCAAACTGCAAAGCAATGCTGAACATAACGGTTTTTATCAAATTTCTGAAAATCGTCACAAAGCTTGAATTTTACCCCATTATATGCCCCACATTTCGTAACTTATCAGCATAAAACATCCTGAATATGAACGCCAGGGGTCTACTGAACACTTTGATGCCCAATATGCATAGATATACCAAACTATGTGGCGCACAGAGACCCCCAAATGACAATAGTGTATACATTTTCACGGCTGACGCGCGCTGGCTGCTGCAATATAAGCACCCGGTGTGTGTAATATGCGACATTAGACCCCCCTAACAGTACAGAGACCCCAGAAAACCATATATTTTCGGAAAGTACACATTCTGACGAATCCAATATGGGTAAATATGTGTTCCTACTGCATACTGTCAAACTGCAAAGCAATGCTGAAGGTAACGGTTTTTATCAAATTTCTGAAAATCGTCACAAAGCTTGAATTTTACCCCATTATATGCCCCACATTTCGTAACTTATCAGCATAAAACATCCTGAATATGAACGCCAGGGGTCTACTAAACACTTTGATGCCCAATATGCATAGATATACCAAACTATGTGGCGCACAGAGACCCCCAAATGACAATAGTGTATACATTTTCACGGCTGATGCGCGCTGGCTGCTGCAATACAAGCACCTGGTGTGTGTAATATGCGACATTAGACCCACCTAACAGTACAGAGACCCCAGAAAACCATATATTTTCAGAAAGTACACATTTTGACGAATCCAATATGGGTAAATATGTGTTCCTACTGCAAACTGTCAAACTGCAAAGCAATGCTGAACGTAACGGTTTTTATCAAATTTCTGAACATCGTCACAAAGCTTGAATTTTACCCCATTATATGCCCCACATTTCGTAACTTATCAGCATAAAACATCCTAAATATGAGCGCATGGGGTCTACTGAACACTTTGATGCCCAATATGCATAGATATACCAAACTATGTGGCGCACAGAGACCCCCAAATGACAATATGTATAGACATTTTCACGGCTGACGCGCTGGCTGCTGCAATATAACCACCCGGTGTGTGTATTATGCGACATTAGACCACCTAACAGCACAGAGACCCCAGAAAACCATATATTTTCAGAAAGTACACATTCTGACGAATCCAATATGGGTAAATAAGTGTTTCTACTGCAAACTGCCAAACTGCAAAGCAATGCTGAACATAACGGTTTTTATCAAATTTCTGAAAATCGTCACAAAGCTTGAATTCTACCCCATTATATGCCCCACATTTCGTAGCTTATCAGCATAAAACATCCTAAATATGAGCGCCAGGGGTCTACTGAACACTTTGATGCCCAATATGCATAGATATACCAAAGTATGTGGCGCACAGAGACCCCCAAATGACAATATGTATAGACATTTTCACAGCTGACGCGCTGGCTGCTGCAATATAAGCACCTGGTGTGTGTATTATGCGACATTAGACCCCCCTAACAGTACAGAGACCCCAGAAAACCATATATTTTCAGAAAGTACACATTCTGACGAATCCAAAATGGGTAAATAAGTGTTTCTACTGCAAACTGCCAAACTGCAAAGCAATGCTGAACATAACGGTTTTTATCAAATTTCTGAAAATCGTCACAAAGCTTGAATTTTACCCCATTATGTGCCCCACATTTCGTAACGTATCAGCATAAAACATCCTAAATATGAACGACAGGGGTCTACTGAACACTTTGATGCCCAATATGCATAGATATACCAAACTATGTGGCGCACAGAGACCCCCAAATGGATATATAGTAGATAAAATTTACATAGGCAAAACAAAATAACACAGAACAGTGTGAAATGCAAATAAATCACCAAAAACTAATAAAACCACAAAAATCAATGCTTTTTTTTTTCACACTAGTGTAATCGGCCACCAGAATTACCGTTTGAATATTTTAGCTGGGCCAAATCGATTATACGGACAGAAACAAGTGAACAACACAAATGCAGAGCTGAAAATGCAATAAAATGGCTAAAAATTCAATAAAATGGCTAAAAATGCACCAAAATACCCAAAATTGCAATATAACCACCAAAATAACATACAAAAGCTATTGCACAGTACGGTTAGTGAATACGCTATTCGGAACGGCAATAAAACATTTTTTTTAGCCCAAAAAGAGACGATGCGATAAGAAAAAAAAAAAAAAAAGCCACAAAGCCATATATGTACATATGCGTGTGCACAATGGGTAAATTGCATGTTATTTGCGCGTGTGCGCGTGTGCAAGTGTACATGGGTGCTGTGAGTGTGTGTGACCCCCCCAATCCCCAAAAATCTATGTGTGAGTGTGTGTAAGTGTGAATGTAAGTGTATATTACTGTAATAAGTGTGTGTTGGTGTGTTTGTGTGTTTTTGTGTGTGTAAATGTTACACTTACCTGGGGTAGATGCTGCAGATCGATCAGAAAGGGTCCCACGCAGCAGATCTCCAGCTCCAACGATCATCAGCCATGTGGGGGCGGAGCTGGGCGGAAGTGCAGCGCAGGCAGCAGCAGGACGCATAGGAAACGCGTCCCTGCTGTTGCTTTGGGGCCCCTGGGCGATCGCGCCCCAGGGGCCACACGATCCCCTGCTCTGCTCGTTGTCTAGGGGCAGGGGATCGTGAAGGAGCGGAGCGAGCGGCTCTAACAGCCGCTCCTCCGCTCGCAAACCCGGAAGTGCTGCAGAACGTAGAATCTACGATCTGTGGCACTTTGGTCCTTTGATCCACAGAACGTAGATTCTACGTTCTGTGGCACTTAAAGGGTTAATTTAATACCCTTTATTTTTAAAGGGCAGATTAATATACTCAGCGCCTTCCAGAGATTTATCTGTTTATCCCTGACATAAGTCTTTGCCCCAGAGGAGCTGACAATCTAAATTCACTGTCTCAAAACACACACTAGGGGTCCATTTCATCTGGCGTCAGTTAATCTGCCTATATATTTTTGTAGTGTGGAGAGAACCAAAGTGCCCAGAGAAAACCCACACAGACAACATACAGTACTTTATGCATATAATCAGGGATGGATTTACATAGAGGGCACCTCTAGGCCCACTGCCGTTCGTTGCCCCTTCCCCTCCCCTTTATTTGTGCAAACGTTATCATTGGAACAGGAGCAATGACAAATTGTATCTCCTGTGCATCCCCAGTGTTTTTGAATCAATAAAGATGTGGTTGGGCAGTATGCCGTCCCCTAAAATCTGCCGCCCTAGGCCCGGGCCTTGGTGGCCTTTCCACAAATTTGTTCCTGCATATAATGAGTGCTCAGATCAGAAACAAGTTCAGGACCCCAGTGTATAAGACAGCAGTGCCAACCACCAAGTGGCCTGACAAGGCCCCCTCTTCTTTTTTTTTGGATACAAATAGAAAAAATAAGTTCACTCCCACCCATGGACTAGTGTTTCTACATCACTTAGTTGTGTAGGGTTCAGTGACTTAAAGGGATACTGTCATGGGAAAATATTTTTTACCAGAATGCATCAGTTAATAGTGCTGCTCCAAGAGCAAATTGATTTTTTAAGATTTAATTGTAAAATCTGACACTGCTGCACTGCAAGTTGGAGTGATATCACCGCTCCCTCTTCCCCTCCCCCAGCAGCCTATCAGCAGAACAATTGGAAGGTAACTAGATAACAGCTCTCTGATAGATCAAAATACAGCACTGGATAGTGAAAATCCATGTCCTACTGAGACACATTCAGTTACATTGAGTAGTTGAAACAACAGCCTGCCAGAATGCAGTTCCATCCTAAAGTGCTGGCTCTTTCTGAAAGCACATGAACAGGCAAAATGACCTGAGATGGCTGCCTACACACCAATACTACAACCACAAAAATACACTTGCTGGGATAGGAATTAAATTTTATATGGTAGAGCAGGCATTTCCAAAGTCAGGCCCGTGGGCCAATTGCGGCCTGTATTTTGAGTCAAAAACAATGAGTTAAAATGATGGCTCTTCTTTTTCACACTTATGATGCTGTTACCCACAATTTTTATGGGTGGGAAAGACTGCCTGTTAGTAACTAACTTGCTATATAAATGCAAATAGCAACATAGAAAGACTCCCTGGCACATATACTAGAAATACAGTTTTCACTGGTTTAGAACCAGATTCAGTGCTAATGTTGTTGGCATGTATCTGGGATATGGGGAATTCAAAAGCAGCCTTTTGTGATAAAAACTGCATATGATCAAGAAATATCCAGACTGAGGGTGAGCCTTGGTGTTATTGTGCAGTTAGCTAATAGAGACTGATACGATCTGTTAGTGAATTACACTTTTTCTACAACTACATACATGATGGCAACACATAAACTAGAAGGCCCAATGAGTTTAAAAGCATTTCTCCTTTGTGTACCAGCTTTGCCAATGAATTCCTCATAGTCTAAACCAGCCTATAACTTCAAATGTTATAATTTCAAAAACGACCCAAGTCCATGTTGTTAAAAAAAGCAGCCAAACAAATGACCGAAACATCTCTCTATATGAAATGAAGCTGGTACTTCAAACTTAGGTATAAGTGCACCAGAACACAGATTTTATTTTTACCTCGTTGAACATTGAGTTATAATTTGAAACTTTAGCATTCTACCTGCCATCTGTTCTGTCCTGTGACAATATTTATCCCAGTTTTTTTATGGGATAGAAATGTTGTTGTTGAGTGGATTTGGGTGCACTCAGGGTGATGAGAACTATGGTCAAAAATTCTTAAATGTTAATATATGTCATCCTAAACAGGAGAACACATTCCTGTAATAAACTGCATATTAAAAAAATATGGTGTGATTTTATTACATTTAATAGAGCTCGTATTTCTTTCTTTTTTTAGGGTGATGGCGTCACTAGCACAGTAGAATAAATTTTACTCTAAATAATTCACAAGGGTTACACCATTTATTAACTGGGTATACAGAGAGACATTCACAAGTGGCCAAATAAATTGTCAGTAGCCTTAATTTATCATGCTGTCTTTTGGCACTCCTGTAGGTAATGTACATCCCAGTGATGTCCAATTGCAAGAGTGCTTTGTGATATGAAAGAAAGTTCCTTTTTCTGTTTAGATTATGTTCTGGCCAAAGATCTTAGCTCCATGTAGGCTTTTCAACATCCTGGCTCAGTTCCACAGCAAGACTGTAACAGTAATGTAAGATTGTTAAGGGTCTGAAATATTGGGCGCTTGGACAAGAAAAGCATTAGTGTGTGGGGGATGCAGACTTGCAGAAGCAAGACAGTGGAGTGTGTGTGTATGTGCATGTTCATATGTCTACGTGTGTGTAATATTTTGTTTTTTCCGTGTGAAACATGTTTAATAGGGTGCTAATGGCGAAATGATGGCGGGAGGAAAAAAAAGGCAAATGGAATATGTCTGAGCAGAAAGCAAAGCTTCTACTGACTGTTCACTGCATGTTTTCTTCTTACAAAGCACATCTGCCATGAAGTAATGTAAAATGAAAATGTTCAAAATAAAAGCAATTCTATCTTGATTTATACCCTGTTATAAACAGGATCAGAAGAAAGGGCAGCTGTTGCTAGCAATAGAAATATACAAAGATATATACATGTATATAGATTGTGATCAGAGGTATAAATCAGCCTTTTATTAAACTGTCAATATAGAGCATACAGTTTTATGGCTTCCTTTTCATGCCTAATATATTTTTTTTACGTTATATAAGCACGTTAGAAAATTGTTAGGTTGGTATTTATTATGGGGTACTTCTATGTTTAGGAAATCTACAAATGATTTATCTGAGAAATCATGTAAGGTGATCAGTAAAACTGGATACAGACTGCACATTACCTTTTGCTTTAAAATGAAGACAAATCTGTACAGTAAATGAAGCCTGCTATTTGTCTTCACTATCGTCCCCTTTAGGCCTGCATTTGGCAGGAATCTGATAATAGACTGCTTTAAAATTGTTGTTTCTGTTGCAGAACTTGGAAGGAAATCAAATTTCTTAATATTAATTCAAAGGTCTTCCAAACTATATATGTCAGGCCTGCTGTTCAATAGTTGCCTAATTGTACCTTTATGGTACCACACTTGACTTAAGTCAATCAAGTAGTATTGAACTAGTAAATAGAGCCATAAATATATAAAGGGACTTAGATCCTTTAGAACCCTTGGGTGAATTATGTCAATGCATGGGGCTTTATTTACATTATTATTAACATGTATTTATATAGCGCCAACATATTTTGCAGCGCTGTATTTATGTATATATTATGTAAATGTCATTCTTGCAGTGTTAGCCAAGAATTTACTTAAGTTGTGGGAGGAATAAGGGTCCAGGGCTGTTTTTCATGACTTGGGATATGGCCCAAGGTCCAGTTAGAACAAAGTTAAACACAACAGGGGGCAATGACTATTGTATGCTTTCCACTTTGTAGCAGCAGTTTGGGGAAGGCCTGTTCCTATTCCAGCATAATACTGCCCCTATGCATTATGGGAAATATGTACAGTATGGGTTGACTGATAAGGGAATAGAAAACAATGAATGGCTTGCTCCATAATGCTCTTAGGGCCCTATTAAATCATTTCTGTTATTTATAGTTATATCCAGTATGTCTTTATACATTCTTCCTTACTTTAATGTCTGGAAGTTAAATGAGCTTGTTATAAAAACACATATTCCCCTTTTGTCCCACAAGTTGCCAGAAACCATTTAATGTTAGGATAGCTGACCTCACCCAAATTATAAATTTGACTAATACAGAAGCTTACGGTTCTTATTGTTTGGTTTCCCAGAATACTTATTGGCCTTAAAAGGGAACTATCGCGAAAATGAAAATGTAATATAAGCTTCCTCATACTGTAGTAAGAAACTTTCTAAATACAATCAATTAAAAATTCTGCATTGTTTCTGAAATAATCAATGTATATTTACTATTCACTATTCCTCTCTTTTGATTCCAGTATAAAAAAAAAAATCTAACAAAATAACAAATTTAAAATAAAAAATAAAATTTGCAAAAATTCTGCATGTAGAGAGACAGGATTTCTAGTGATTTTAATAGAATGAGCTCTAATACATCTTCTAGGCAAAAGGAGTCCACAATATAATGGATCATTCATATGACACCCAACTCCTGAATGAAAACAGAATGAGGAGAAACAGATGCTTAGAGAGGAATAGTGAAGATAAACGTGATTATTTCAGAAACGGTACAGAATTTTTAATTGAGTGTATTTAGAAAGTTTCTTATTTCAGTATGCTGAAACATATTAAATTGGCATTTTCGCGATAGTTCCCCTTTAACTACTATAAAACAGAATTTCTATGTACATGAGCAGAGGACTGGAACTATGCACATTCATGCACAAACCATGTGCCAAATAACAGACTCAACAGCAGAAGCCAGACTTGAAGTGAGAAATGATGTAAAGGTAGGGTGCTACAATTATATGCTTGTGGGATCATATGAATTTTGTACATTTAGGCCACTACAGGTGTGGACCTTTAACATATGTTGCATTCATAGCCAAGGATTATTTTACCGTTTGCGTACTAATGAACTTGAGGGAGATTTGTCTTGTAAATTTGTACTTTTCTCTTACTAGCTGGAGCAAAAAATAATGACCCAAGCAAATTCATCATGTTAATATACAGAGATCACAGGTTTTCAATGAAAGATATTGAAAGGTGTGGAATCCATGCTTCGATAGGAGTTTGTTGATGCATAATGGCTTTAAAACACATGCTTTGAGCATTTCTCTAGTATGTTTTATGATTGCAAATCCCATTGGATTGTGTATCATTTTCTACATGTTGATCATTTTTCTCACACAACTTTTCCCTAAACAAATAGATAGAAACATGGAAACATTTTTTACTTTCACTGGAAGCTTAGCACTCAAAGAGTTAAAGAAAGTTAAAAGGGATTGACCAGAAAGAATGAAAAAACATGTTTTTTTTTATAGAATCAGGGATGAATGCTAATCTAAAGTGAAAATTATTCACATTATTGGCACATGCTCAAGCAGCCTGGCATGGCATTATGAATGAGGTAAACATTCCGGATGCTCAGTGCTTAGTGAAGCTATTAAATAATCAGATGGGTGTAATAAAACTTAAATTTAAAAAATTGAGTAATGTACTCTATGGCTTCCTTTTCATGATGCCCCATGCTCACACACGCTTCAGGCCCTCCTGTAAGTCTTTTGCTCACCAAAGCTCTCTGCTCACTCTTCTGTCTGGCTGCTGGAGGGATTCAGCCAAGGTGATGAGTGGGGGGTAGTGGAAGTTTGGGGCAGTCAGGATGGGAGACTTGCCTTGGGCATGCTCACCTTTAGGCCTGGCACTGCTTAAACCTCTTTTGAACCTCTAATGTAAGTAAAGAGGAGGATGCGAACGTCCTGATACAAACAGATATTGACTGGAGTAACGGTACTGCCAGGACGGTTAATGGGAACAAGTTTATAAACTTGTTGCATCACAATTATATGGCACAGATTGTTGAAGAGCCAACCAGAAACCATGATATTCTAGATCTAGTTATTTCTAATGACCCAGAAATGTGTATATTAAAAGTATATTAATAGTAAAAAGATGCGGGTTATATAAATATATATAAATAATGGTATCCACATGGCTGTAACAGATACTGAAAAGACAAATGTGCTAAATCAGTTCATTTCTTCAGTGTATACAATAGAGGAATCCCAGTTCCAAGACCCACCTCATAGCTGCACTGTTTGCTCACCTCAAACTAGCGAGTGGCTGACTCAGGATATGGTTCATAAAGCTTTACTAAAAATTAATGTGAACAAGACACCAGGATCAGATGGAATACTCCATTGGGTTCTAAGAGGGCTTAGTTCAGTTTTAGACCAGCCTCTATTTCTGATTTTCTCAGACTCTCTTTCATCTTGTATAGCACTATGATTTGGAGGAAAGCTGATGCCATTCCTATATTTAAAAAGGAATTACGATCTCAACTTGGCAATTATAAGCCAGTAAGTGTGTCATCCATGATGGTCAAATTATTTGAAGGCTTGTTAAGGGATCACATAAAAAAATGTTGTCCTGGTGAATGGCATTATGAGCAGTAATCAGCATGGCTTTATGGAGGATAAGTCATGTCAGACAAATTGCTTTTTATGATGAGGTCAGTAAATGCTGGTCAGAGAGGGAGCAGTAGATCTGTTTGCGATTTTGCCAAAGCATTTAATACAGTGCCCCACAAACGACTGCTTTCTTAACTAAGGTCTGTTGGGCTTAATGAAGAAGTTTGCACATGGATAGGAAACATGGCTACATGATCGGGTACAGAGGGTGGTTGTTAATGGTATATTCTCTAATTGGAGTAAGGTGCTTAGTGGGGTCCACCAGGGCTATGTATTGGGTCCACTTTTATTTATGGGAGGGTATTGTAAGTAATGTATCAGTGTTTGCAGTTAACACAAAACTATGTAGCCCAAGTAATTCCATCCAGGAATCCTTGCATCAGGATCTTGGCAAACTGGCAATCCATTTTGTAACCCCCCTGAACCTCAAAGCCTCTCACTGAGTACAGAGAGAACCCCGGAGCTAACCCCTGGTCAAGAGGTGATGGTAGCTCTAGGATTCCACAGCGTCAATAGGCACAGTAGAGCCTGATTCAGAACTGAAGACAAAAAGTACTGAGTGCAACTAGTGCAAAGAGTGCTTTTTCAGGGAAAAATGTGGGAGCACAATTGCGCTTGCCGATGTAAAAGAGCCCTATAATCTCTTAACTGCCACTGAAGACATGCTGACATCATAACAGTAACCAAATACATGTCATCATGACTCACTTTCCTTGGTATGATTTTTGGAGGTATGGCCACTTAAATTCAGTTAAGATACCAAGGGGTATTTGTACAACATGATACTGTACTGTGTATGTATATGTGTATACAATATCTTATTGGATGCTATGCATTATTGTACATCCTGAGCAAACATTGTATCTTATATTCAGGGCCGCGCCGATCAGGCGACCAAGGCAAGCCGGCAGATGCTGCGCCGGCGTAGCTGAGTGCGCATGTGCAAGGCGGCGCTCGTGTGCACATGCGCAAGAAAGATGTGGTTTTTCATCTTCTTGTGCTCCTGCTCCTACACACAGAGTCAGGCACCGGTCTGGGGGTAGGCGACAGAGGAGGTACGTGCCTGGCGCCCCCCCAGCTTTGCACCCTAGGCACGTGCCTACTCTGCCTACCCCTAGTTCCGGCCCTGCTTATATTACATATTGGGGCTAGTCAGGTTGCTCCTGACGTATATACTGTAGTGCAGTATTGGGAGCCAATTTGCCCTTTGTCTAAAGTGAGCCAGGTCTGGAAGTTAAAATAAGTGATATCAAGGTACATCCTTAGCAAATTTTGACCAGGACTGAAATAAACTGATACTTTTGATAATCAAGGTAGTTTCCCTGAAATACGCAGAATGCCTCAATAAGGATGTGGATTTTTTCAAATATTGCTGCAAAAACATCATCTGGGTCCTGTTTGGAGGTCACCACCCCACTTATGAGACACGTTGCTGTTTACATAGTCAACTCAAACAAGCTTGAACTGCCAACTTAGTCCAACATTTTCTGATCCATCTGTCCTGCATCAATACTGATAAAAGCCTTCCCTCCTGTTGGTTGCATAGTAAAATATTAACACAATAAATCTAATAAAAACCGAGTCCATGAGTTTTAATTATTTTCCAATAATGCTACTCTTGGACCAAAGTAAAGTACACCAGAAAATATGGGAAGGCGTCTTCTTATTTTGCGTCCCTTGTGTTTGAAACAGACAGAAATCCTACTTTGGGAACAGAAAAGGCAAATCTGCATACATTTATTTACACAGCAGTCATTCCAGTTTATATATCCATTATTTTACCTACATGATCATCACCAGTATTGTCATCATGAATAGCTGATGCAGCAACAACACTAAACACAAGCTGATGTAGAACGGAACAGCTACATGATGTATCTAATGCTGTCAGCAGCTTTAATTATATCTCGTAAACGTAATGCTTGAAACTTATTGATAGCGAAGTGTGAGAAAAGGCTGAGGGAACGCTAACAAAGCCAAAAACTAGAATGTACGTGCAGGCTCCAAGAATCTTTGTGTGAAGAGCTGTAGTTAAAGATGGGTCCAGAAATAAGCCCTGGGGCCTAGGAGGATTCTATACATTATAAACTAAAAATGCAACCTCTTTACACGACTGCCTGTTCATTAATTAATCACTGTGCTTAAATTAATTACTGTGTGCCCTCACACAATTATTCTACTAGGTAGTGTTTACTTATTTGGTAAAAAAAACTGCCAGCTGGTACTACTTATGACTTTGTTACACTAAGGGGGTTATTTACTAAGCCTCGAATGCAAAAATAACAATTTTTTTTTAATAAAATCGAGATTTAAAAAAATCACAAATTTTTCAGAATTTATTAAACCCAGAGGCTTGAAAACTCAGAATCTGAAATTCCGGCATCTCAGTCCTGTCAAGGTTGTATATAAGTCAATGGGAGAAGTTCCAATGATTTTATTTATGTGCGCTGGGTGTCGTGCCAAACCCTGAAGTTTTCAAAGGTTTCTGGCAAAAATCATGAAAATCTGAGTTTTTACTGCAAAGCAAATTTTCAGGAAAATGTAATACTAAATAAGAGTTAAAAACCCGAGCGGCGTAGATTGTTTGTAGCAGACAATATTGAGATAAATTTGGACCTTGATAAATAACCTAATACTAAGCTCCAAACACCCGAAATTCCCTGAAATCCGAAATATTCTTGATTTTTTGTATTATAATAGGCTTAAAAAAAAAATCACGAATTTTTCGGAATTTATTAAACCCAGAGGGCTAAAAAGCCCAAATATAAAAACACGGCATCTGAAAACTGTCGAGGTTGCATAAAAGTCAATGGGAACAGTCCCATTGATTTTTGGTTGTGTCGGGGGTTTCAGGCAATTTCACTATGTTTTCGGAGCTTTTGGGTGAAAACTCACAAAAAAATCGTGAAAATCTGAGATTTTCCCACAAAGGTAATTTTCGGGAAAATGTAATAATAAATAAGTGTTAAAAACGCGATTGGGTTAGATTGGAGTTTGTAGCAGCCGATATTGAGATAAATTCGGTCCTTGATAAATAACCCCTGAATATTGTATACATTTCAAGGTTTCTGCATTTTATATATATATCATAGGACACTTACTTTTTAGCAGGACAAGTTAATTAATTTACTTTTGCCCATTTGCATATTGGTTATTTTAACATTATGCCTTTATTTTACCCTAATAATGGTTTAGCTGAGTTTCTTTACTGTATATGTGTAAGGCCCTATTTAAATAACTTATTCTGTCAGTGGCCAGTGATACCATATGGCCAGATGGACTGAGTAAAATGTATGGTTTCTACATCCAACTTGTCAGTTACGTAACTATACCCTGTGAACTCGGATGATTATTGAGTGAGGCAACAAATTATTGTGTCAACAGCTAATATGTTTTCCCCAAGTATGATGGAATTGTCACAAATTCAAAAATTAAAAAGATAACACTGCTCATTTGGGAAAAATTCTAGATATCCAAATGTCTTGCAGCTGAGCCCACAGGGCATTCCATGGCAAAACTGTAGCCCTCCAGGCTCACCTTGTGGGTGCTGCAGAAATGTATTTTGCTCTCAACAACTTTGAAGACATTTTGACATTCCAGGTTAGTACCAATTCACAGTAGCTCTGTAGTACCCTTTGGAAAGCAGTACAGTTTTCTGATGACAAAAAGAACTGCCCCAACAAATCCAGCAGACGAAATTAGAACTTTTAGGGAGAAAGAAGTTTTCAGGGCCTGCTCCCTATAATATTATGCCACTGTGATCAGATCCCAGGGTTCCTTTCATCAAAACAAATTTGGTTCCTGTGGATATTTATTTAAGTGCGCTGATTCAATAACGTAATAATGCCATTCTGGAGTGTAAGTATAATGTAATGTTTTTATTTTACCCCAATTTGCATCCTAGCCATGCTCACCATAGCTTACCTCTTCTTTATTCATTCCTACTTTTCTGTCTTTGTTCAACAATTTTTACAGTTCATATATATGTTCCTTATGGATGTTATTTCTAATTTGTTGAATAATACAATTATATATAATTATTAATTCAATGTAATAAGTTTATTGGCTTATTTCAGTTTTCTATCATATATGAAAGCAAATTTGAGCTTTTCATCAATGGTTTAGAGAAGGTGGGGGTCTTTCTCTGCAATTAACTGGCAAGTTATTATCAGCCACCTAGCTAGCTAATGGGGAGGAAGCAGGAGTTGCGAAGATTTAATTAAGGTTTTTTTATTTCATAAAAAAAGTAAAACATAGTAATCGTTTACCCTGTCTGCATTTTTGTTCATATAGTCCATTGTATCTCAGCACATTTATCTGCAGCCATTAGGAAGGGCTGTTTAAGTTCCTAACTTTAAAGGGATCCTGTCATGGGAAAACATGTTTTTTTCAAAACGCATCAGTTAATAGCGCTACTCCAGCAGAATTCTGCACTGAAATCCATTTCTCAAAAGAGCAAACAGATTTTTTTCATATTCAATTTTGAAATCTGACATGGGGCTAGACATTTTGTCAATTTCCCAGCTGCCCCTGGTCATGTGAATTGTGCCTGCACTTTAGGAGAGAAATGCTTTCTGGCAGGCTGCTGTTTTTCCTTCTCAATGTAACTGAATTTGTCTCAGTGGGACATGGGTTTTTACTATTGAGTGTTGTTCTTAGATCTACCAGGCAGCTGTTATCTTGTGTTAGGGAGCTGCTATCTGGTTACCTTCCCATTGTTCTTTTCTTAGGCTGTTGGGGGGGAAAAGGGAGGGGGTGATATCACTCCAACTTGCAGTACAGCAGTAAAGAGTGATTGAAGTTTATCAGAGCACGTCACATGACTTGGGGCAGCTGGGAAATTGACAAAATGTCTAGCCCCATGTCAGATTTCAAAATTGAATATAAAAAAATCTGTTTGCTCTTTTGAGAAATGGATTTCAGTGCTGGATTCTGATGGAGCAGCACTATTAACTGATTCATTTTGAAAAAAAAAATTTTTCCCATGACAGTATCCCTTTAAATTCATACATAAATGCAGAAATTAAGCCACTAGTAAAATAGTGTAAGGCATATTAACAAAAGACAAGCACATAGATAAATCACCAGAATGTGGGTATTTAACTTAATTATTGATATAGATTCTCTTTGTTTTCTTGCTGTTTCTTGTGATTTATATTAGATGTTACACAACTGTGTCTGTATTAGGGTGTCGGGTTTCATGTGTGAAGGGAGTGAAATATTGTCATTTTCCATTTGCAATTTACAATTAAAATGTATGCTAAGTACAGTAGTCCTTCTCTCCCTAGATGTTACCGAGGAGGTGTGTGACCATATAAAAGCACATGGTTGCAGGCCTTTTTTTCGATCCTTTGAACTGGAGTTAGTATTTTTGTCATATGTCACGGTGACTAGAAAATAACTGGGCAAAACAGCGATTTTACAAATGTCACAACGGTTCCAAACCTGTCCAATCCCTCTGCCACTGGTCAATTAAACCTTGGCCCACATCTGGGACTAATCTGTGCTATGGTTCTTAAATAGCTGCCACTAGATTGCTCCTCTTTCAGATGACAAGTGAATGAGTGTGAGTGCAGAAATCACATCTCATTGATCAAAGTTTATTAAATACACAGCTAGAATAGGTTTCTTCCTTATTAGAATAGTAATCTTTAATTCATCTAGTTAAGCCAAAACTAAAAGTCTCTCTTTTATGAGAAAAAATGTATTAACAGCGTGCCATTAGTTCATATTCAAGGATCAGATGGTTATTTTTAAACACTTTTTACAATGTTATAATACAAGTTTCAGCTCATTTAAAAAATTCACAGCTCCATAAAGCAAATTCTCCAATAGACCTTATAAGGCTTTCTCTTTCTTTACTTGAAATACATTTTTTATCTGCTATTTACATAAGGCATTTATACAGATACTGCCTAGAGGTCGGTATCACATTCACACACAGTACTGGCAATTTTATCAGGAAATATATCAGTGGATTATCTACTAAAAAGAGAAGAAGTATCTGCCTCGGCTAAATGCTGAAATAAAGTTTAAAATGAGATGTCCACAACAATGTTCTGCCTGGAATTTTTAATTACTGGCAACTTTTAATTGGCCACACACCCAATGATTTCAGCGATTGCCTCCTGGGCTGCTTAAAATCCATGCTGTAGTGTTCTAGTAAAGGAATTATACCAGGTCAGGACTGAGAATTAAAATAGCCCCTGGAATTTCAGGTACAGAGAGGCCCAATCAGCCCACACAGAGGCTCAAATAGCCCCCACCAGCCCACTAAATACTGACCTTCTATGGCACCTTATAGCAGCCCCTCTGGCATTTGCCAGAACCCACAGATTGCCAGTCCAGGCCTGAATTATACAGTAAGGGTATGGTAGGCAATTAGAAAGATTTTAACCTCAAATGAAACAACAATTTGAGTAACTAAATGCACCGGACCAATGACATCACTGAAAATAACAGTGTTACTTTTTTTCTGAAAAGGATCACCAGACTGGGTTAAAAAATACTGATTAAGGGTTTCTTTATTCTTTAAGCATTATTGCACCTAAAGTATTATTTAAATATCCTAAGTACACACAGGTCTGCACATAGAATATCCATTTGATAGTATAAAGAGTAGTACACAGAGTAGGACACAGGAATCAAACCTAATGCTTTTATACATACTTCCTAAAGAACCCTCTGCACATCTGTGTACTACACCAAATGGCACCTTTTTGTTTTTAGTATGGAAAAAAAGAAATGTTATCAAAACATGACATTTTTAATTTTGTCTGTAATCTGAACCAGTGAATCCTGCCTACTTGCAACACTTTCACAGCATGATCCACGGCTAGACACTTCCATAGACACAGAGATCCAAAAGCTCAAACTAACATGCAGACGCTTCCTATTAAACATACAAGCACTTGCTGAGATTATATATATCAAACCATTCATCTGAAATTAAACATACACTTTTATTGCCATGTCAAAGTGTGGCAGTTTTACAGTCCAGCTTTTATATATTTTATATCCAAGCATATGTAAAATCTCCTAGTTCTGAAACTTAACTCAACTTTTTTTGCATTTAATAAGCTTATACAATATTACTTTGATAATAAATTTAGAAATTATGTTTGAATAGCCTTATACAAGGCAAATTTGGATTCTTAAAAATTTATTTAAAAACAAATTAAATAAAAGCCAAACCAGAAAACATCATAAGTAAATATCATAAAGTTGTTGTTCACCTTCAAATTCTTTTTTTCAGTTGTTTTTCAGATAGTTCCCCAGACATAAATAGTTTTTTCCAATTACTTTCTATTTTTCTGTTTGTGACCAGGAACATTACATTAAGATGGAAAGCAATTGAAAAAAGTTCTAATTTCTGGTGAACAACTCAACTGAAAAAAGTGTTTGGAAAGTGAACAACCCCTTTAAAATAAATGCAACATACAGATGTACTAAGTTCCATATATTTTTTTTTTCTAGTACTTGATTGCAGAGAAAAAACCTCAAATTTGACTTAAACTAAAAACTGAAAAACACAACATTCCATTAGTTTTAAGAAATTTGAATTTAAATATAAAATGGTTAATATGATAAAAATACACACCCTACTTTTAAGGTTTTTATTCAAATTTTTATTGATAAAAGTTAAGTTTGTTAAACTAGTTTTCAAAATAAAAATGGCATCACCTTTTTTCATCACAATTTTCTTGAAGCGTGACTTTTAATAAATCAACCCCAATGCGACATTTGTAGCCACTTCTTCAGCTTGTAGAGGAAAAGGTTTATTTCCAGGTAGTCGGGTATCTGCATTTGACTCCTCCCTGTACCCAATCATGGTTTTTGAATGAGCTTTAATAGAGTAATTATTGCAGTGTCATCCATATAACACTAGCCCTCTAACCTCACATATATTCTTTGCCTTATTGTGTGTAGGGAAACTATTGGGAAATATTTCACAAAATTTTAGATTCTTACCCTATACAGGTTAAGAACAAAGAGGAAGGGGTCAGT
Organism: Xenopus petersii; assembly: GCA_038501925.1. Lineage (NCBI taxonomy): Eukaryota > Metazoa > Chordata > Amphibia > Anura > Pipidae > Xenopus > Xenopus petersii. The sequence continues at coordinate 67,562,782 of CM076679.1, forward strand.
ATAATAAAGAATGGACCCTAGACACCAGCCATTTGTGCCTATATAGTATATAAAGCCCTGGGGTGCCCCAGTAATACCCAGTGTTCCCAGTGTTCAATAAGCCACATGACAAAAGTGTCATCATTATGCACAGTTTACAATGATATATTTTATAGGATACAAATGCAGTCTTCTATGCATTCTTCAAGCTATTACTAGACAGAAGGGCTGTAGAAAGTAATAAATACAAATAATCTTATGATCAGCTGCTGTAATGAAAAAGAGTTTAGGCTCTTTCATGTTTGTGAAGTGAAAGATTTGAGAAAGTAATGACGCATTTTCATGAGTAGTGAATGATAACTTCACCCAAGCTAACCTGAATATGGAAATCAGGGATTTCTTTGCACACATTCAGCTGTGCTGTTGTAATGATTTTTTTTTCAGGGGAAATACTTACAGTGTCCCAAAGGGTATATTAAGTTATACAGAAAAGAAGATGATAGATGCTGCATGTGCTCTAAACAGAAGTTGTTGTTTCACTAACCAGTCACTCTGTTTTAGTAAAAATATTATTATATTATATAGTTAGACCTCAACGGAGATATTTTGGGCAATATTAGCATACAACAATTATTGAATCTGGCAGTACACCAAAGGTATAGGAACAGCTCTGTCAAAAAAGTGTATACATAAAGTCAAGAGTTCTAGGTCAATAAAACTCTCCAAAGCATAAAACTGTCACTATATAGCTGCACTCCATGACACCACTAAACAGTATACACATGAAAATTAATACCTTTCATTTATATATATATATCTACAAGCCATAAAATATCCATTTACGTACAAGTTAAAAGAGCTGTTGTCGGTACATCTGTGAGGATGTGCAGTAAAGTTATCTTGTGGCTCTCCAGCTGTTGATGTACTTTCAGCAGGGGGACGCAAGGAAGTGTAGTTCAGCTACAGCTGGAAAGCCAAATGTTACAGGTGTTCTTACAGCTTTGTTAGTCTTTGGAGGCACCTTTCAATGCATGCGCTATACAGATCCACACAGGAAGTGCATTTAAAGAGTAAAGAATACAGATTTTTTTTGTTTTTTGTATCAAGTCCTGTGAGTGCTGGATGATATTGAATATTGTATTTATACTTGTGTACTTGTGATTTAACAGCATAGTCATTAATTAGTGCCTAAGCATTGCATACTGCTTTTCATGCACACACTATGGGGGTTATTTACTAAAGTCTGATTTCTCTGGTTGGAGTTTTAAAGGAATAGTTCAGTGTGAAAATAAAAACTGTGTAAATAGATAGGCTGTGCAAAATAAAAAATGTTTTTAATATAGTTAGTTAGCCAAAAATGTAATGTATAAAGGCTGGAGTGACTGGATGTCTAATAAAACAGCCAGAATCCAACTTCCTGCTTTTCAGCTCTATAACTCTGAGCTAGTCAGCGACTTGAAGGGGGGCCACATGGTACATTTCTGTTCAGTGAGTTTGTAATTGACCCTCAGCATTCAGCTCAGATTCAAAAGCAACAGAAATGACCCATGTGGCCCCCCCTCAAGTCTCTGATTGGTTACTGTCTGGTAGCCAGGGCAACCAGTCAGTGTAAACAAAGAGAGTTGAAAAGCAGGAAGTAGTGATCTGACTGACTTGTTATACATGAAATCACTCCAGCCTTTATACATTACATTTTTGGCTAACTAACTATATTAGAAACATTTTTTATTTTGCACAGCCTATCTATTTACCCAGTTTTTATTTTTACACTGAACAATTCCTTTAAAGAGGATAACACCCCAAAACTCAAATTTTTCATGATTTATTGAACCCTGAGGATGTTTACCTTCCAAAAACTTTTTTTTCTTTTCTGTTGTTTTCAGAAAACATGTTTTTCTGTTGCGTTCATTTCCATAATTCAAAAGTTTCCTGTCTCTAGTGTTTCAGTCTGACAGCTCAGTAATCCAGGAGCATATGAACTGTTACAATTTGCTACATTTAGTTGATACAATTAGTTGATAGATTTCTCAGCAGTATCTGTGAAATATTAGCAACTATTGTATCAATTCTAACAGCTGCCTTTACTGAAACTCAGGGATTCTGCTCAGCAAGGACAAAGATAACAAATGTACCAACTAAACATATCACAGCAACTCCCCCCCCTCCCAGAGCCAGTTTTGAAGGTGAAAAATGGAACTTTACACTTCAGTGTTAGAAAAAAAGTCATCAATAGAAAAATAGAAAGTAAAAAGTCTTTATTTCTGGTGAACGATCTTAAACCATCTGAACTGAAAAAAGTGATTGAAGGTAAACCCCGTTAAAGCTCGAATAAAAAAGTACTCAATCTAAAACCTGTCTAGGTCATGTAGAAGTCAATGGCAGATGTCCGTTTCACAATTGGAAGATATCATGATCTGCGCCCAGTTTCGTACAAGAATCCAAAAAATATTTGGTTTTCAAGCGATAATCAAGTCTGAGTTTTCAGGTGTCAATTTTTTTCACGGTTTTAGTGAGTATGTTCCCGCACCAGATTTGTTCCAGTTAATTTATTGATAAATAAGGTAAACATGTGGATGGGAGTTTTGTGGTTTTACTAAAATAAAGAGAATCACATTTTCGTAAATAGCCAAACTAAAATTATGGGGAAAACTCTGCATGCAACATGCTTAATTGTGTGCATTTTTATGAATACTTGCAAAGGTGGACAACATATTCAAGAGGGAAGAATTAGAAAGACATAACACACAATATAAACCATGCAATGGAAACAGTAACACCTAGAATGCACTAAATTGCTATATATTCTGTTAAAGGAAAACTATACCCCCAAAATGAATACTTAAGCAATAGATAGTTTATATCAAATTGAATGACATATTAAAGAATCTTACCAAACTGGAATGTATATTTACATAAATATTGCCCTTTTACATCTCTTGCCTTGAACCACCATTTCGTGACTCTATCTGTGCTGCCTCAGAGATCACCTGACCAGAAATACTACAACACTAACTGTAACAGGAAGAAGTGAGGAAGCAAAAGGCAGAACTCTGTCTGTTAATTGGCTCATGTGACCTTACATGTGGTTTGTATGTGTGCACAGTGAATCGTACGATCTCAGGGGGCGGCCCTTATTTTTTAAAATGGCAATTTTCTATTTATGATTAACCAATGGCACATACTACTAAAAAAGTATATTATTATTATAATGGTTCATTTACATAAAGCAGGGTTTTACACATGAGCTGTTTTACTCAGTATCTTTTAATAGAGACCTACATTGTTTGGGGGGTATAGTTTTCCTTTAAGTAAGCAAGTGGGAGTTGCACCTTCTATATTATTTTGCATTGAAGTCTGTAGCAATGTTGCATAGCTTAATAATGAATACTTTAATAATGTAATAATATATTACAGAGCACATCATAATATGATTTTGATGTATTATTTGATACTATGTTCCAAATACAGAGCCAGATCATCTGGAAACTGTCAGTGTTTTATGGTGATGGTCAACAGTTTTCATAATAAGCAAATCATGTTATGATGGCATTATAATGTACCCTGAAATCTACATTAATAGTACTGGGGGTATTTAGTACACTATTTTATATTTTCATTGGACTAATTTTGAGTCACTGGCAGCTAAACAGAATGTGCAACATAGAACAAATCCAAGCTCCCCTTGGTGTGACTGATATGGCTGCAGGAACAACTGACTGCATTGTTATAAGAAAAAGTGTTTCATTCTTTTGGTTTCATATTGAGTTACATTTTGTCCAGGTGGTGTTTCAAGCACACAACACTGATTAATTTCATCTGCAAGGAAGCCACTAAAATTATTTAATCAGCAGCACTGGAAAATACAAATTCCATACTTATCAGCTAAAACAAATGCTTGTAACAGAGCTAACTAGCACTTGAAATAATTGTGTTCATAATTTATTTTTGTATAGATTCATGCTTTTAGAAATTCAAGGACAATGTGACCTTTCTGAAAGTCAGCTAAGTTGCGTGCAATATCTTCTAAAATCTCATTGAAAGCTTCTAGTTTTTAGGCCAAGTAAAGAGTATGCCATTAGTAAGCCTTTTATACTGGTATATTCACACAGGCTGGACTAACTTGGGCTAACATCAGTGGTGTCCAGATGACAGCCTTGCTGCTGTAAACAAACTACAACTCTCTGTATCACCCAGTGGCCAGTGGATACTAGCAGATGTCACTCAGCAATTCATTCACCAATGTGTTGTCATTCAAAAACTGGTAAGATCTCAATCATCAACCAACATGTTGATTTATAAAACGTTTTGGTGAAAAAAAGTTTCTAGACACTTTTGGCTTTTTTTTTACTAAAAAAAAAAGGAAAAGTGCTAGCTATAGAATGCAGAAGACTGCAAAACATTCGCACCTATCTTCATAGGTTCAATATCTATGGAATACCAATTTGCAGACACCCCCTGTAAGCTTTAACATTTATATTTCTGTGGTGACCCATTAAGATTGCCATTTCAAAAGTAGCATCCTGCTAGGAAACAGATGGGAGCAACATCAAAGTGAATTGCAATCAACTTATTTTGTTGTTTGCCACTGGTTATGGATCACTGCTCTTGATCCTATGAAACATAAGGTTTTATATTTGCTAAACTAGGTACAGGGCCCACATGCTAATTAAGGACACCATTATGGCATACCATTTATAGACAGCTTGGAGGAAGGTTTAAGTTTCTCTCATACAACAACAAAACTTTGCTAACTTTAAAAAAGTATAAAACTGTTACATGTTTCTGTGGGGACCCACAAGTACACAAACATGGTAAAGGCTATAGAATGCCAAATTCATCAGAGTATTTATTATGCTGTGTAAAAAGAGAAGTAAAAAAGGTGATGTAGCTCATAGCAACCAATCAGATCTCTGCTTTTGTTTTCTAACTGTTGAAATCTAATGCTGATAGGTTGCTATGGGCAACATCATCAGTAATGTTTTACTTCACTTTTTACACAGCATGATATAGAGACCCTAATGTATTTATAAATATGCTTGAATGGGGTTTTGGTATAATAACTTCACCCTATATCACCACAGAAATGTTACTGTAATATATGGTATCTATTTAATTTTGTGGAAATTTTATAGAATTTTGTTCAGAAAAGTTTCATAGGCTTCCAGTGTAAGCATGTCCAAAATCTGCTCTAGAAGATCTCTTGAAGCTCTCAATTAAAATCACTGACAGAGTTATTCTGAATGGTTCTCTTAAATGTTTGGGACAGAAAAAGCCAGCAATAACAAGAAAAACTTTCAGAAGCAATAAAAAGAAAAATGTTCATGATGTTAGAATAATTTAAGCTGAGGGAAAATGTATCGTTAAGAGAAGTTCCTGACATTTGATAATTATCTCTCTCTCTTGTGATGAAACATTAAAAACCACCCATGAAAAACACCATTCCTTTTCCAATACATATAAATAGTTTTATATTGCATTCAAAACCTTAAATATTCTCATAAATGTCATGCTGAAGAATTCAAAATAGTAAGCATGTTGTATAGGTAACAAAAACTGGAATACTTTGTTCTGGACATTTTTGTAAATGTGCTCCCAAAATCTCTTTTTTTGTGCCTAACATTTTTGCAAAGCAGCTCCCCCACAAAGAACTAGGATTTGTTCTACTAGAACTAGTAGGAAGAATAAAGAATATATGTAGTTGACATGACATATTACATGCAGGGCCTCTCAGAGGTCCAGAGAGGCCCCAGCCACTAAAGCCCAGAGCCATAATAAAAAAATGGTGCAGTTAGTTCAGAACAGATGTGTTGTTGTATTGTGTGGGAGAATATGTATGTTATATACTCAATCATTTCATGGGTACAGTGTAATTAAAATAATTTACGGTGGGATGAGGCCCCATCTGAACTTTAAAGCTCAGGTCAAACAGCCTTTCTTACCCTTCTACTGATGGCCCAAACAAATTCTATGTATTGAAGTGTTGCTTTGTGTCACATAAGAAATTTTTTTTTGAGACTAGGGATTGGGCATTTAATAGAGCAGTCTAAGAAATATATTCTGACCCTAATTACCCTCATTCAAGTTTAATTTCCCTGTTAAGTTAAAATGTACAGGGAGTTATTCACATGTTTTTATATTTTAATATCAGTGATTGTAGTCATATTGCTTTCTTTCCCCTTTGTGGAAAAATAAAAATTCCATACTCAAAACGCTATGAAACATCATTCCCTAAATTGAAATGTCATAATGTTTATTTGCTTGCTGACTTCATTTAGCAATAAAGTTTAAAAAAACATTTCTCAGACGGGGGCACTGCGGATAGCAGGTTTTTTTTCATTAAGGGTTTGTTTCTCCTTTAAGTGCTGACAAATGCATATAGGTTAATCTTTCTGCAGTCCAGCAGAGGTCTCACCTTCCAAACCACCTATACTTCCCATAACTTACAGAGAATTGAAGGTATTTAGGAGCAGAGTAAAGGTATAATCTGGGTTGGTGGAAAAACTGAACAGTTCCTTCTGGTTGCTCTGGCTTAAAGTACCAGTAACATCAAAAAAACGTTTTAAAAAATTCGTTACTATACAACAACAAAAAAACCACAAAAAACACAAATTATACTTTAAAATAGCAAAGCCTTTATTAAGAAATAACTTACAGAAACTCCACTTCCACTCCTCTTCAGAAAAGGCGACAGGGCGACCATCCTTCCTGTGGCGCTCGATTTCTCCTCCCTGGCTATTCTACTGACAGCGTTGGATTCAGGGCCCAGCAGATTCTCTATGAAGAACAAAGACACCCTGGCAGTGGTGGTGTGCTGGGCTTCCGTGGCTTCGCTTTGACGCCTGCGTTGCAAGAACGTGTTGCTTTTGTGCAGGAGCATGTCTGTCTGCTCAGGGGCAGCCATACGCGGGAGCGAAGTCTCCTCAGTGAAGGCTGAGGGAGGCTGATCAAACAAATATAGCGCTTCCCTGGTGGCGGCTTCCCCAGCGGCGGCTCCACATATCCGGTTTTCAAAGCTGGGGAAGAGGACAGAGGGGAGGGCTGGGGCCAGCTGGAGATACGCTCATACGCTCTGTCCTGGCAGACAGACATGCTCCTGCACAACAGCCACCCGTTCTTGCAACGCAGGTCCTTGCAACACATCGCCTTTTATGAAGAGGAGCGGAAGTGGAGTTTCTGTAAGTTATTTCTTAATGAAGGCTTTGCTATTTTAAAGTTTAATTTGTGTTTGTAGTTTTTTTTGTTATATAGTATCAAAAAATTTGATGTTACTGGTCCTATAAGTTCAGCAGCACAAAGAGAGACTTCCTTATCTCTCACTTATACAGTATAAAGTGTTGCAGGCACATATGCTTTACTACATTACAGTCCTTCAACATTCTGTTTGCTTACTGACTATACAAATGTACTTTTTGTTCCTGGAGTTGTGCTACCAATTACCTACATTTCAGTAGCTGATAAAAAGATCTGGCAGAATTTTTACTTACACTGATCCTGGACTTGCTGTAGGTGGTGGACCTGAAAGCAGAAACAGGACATATCTTAGAACACAATGTACTGCACATCTTACAGTGAAAATCTAGGGCACCATTAAATGTATGGTATTACTTGAACTTTACATTGCAGAATGCCAGACAACCTGTATTATAGTGCTTGCTTTTATGGTTAAGGATGTTAAGGATCTTCCTGATGATGCTAGTAGGTCTAGTTTACAACATATGGGGGCCACTTCTAGACAGCTCTAAATTAAGCAGACCACAAGTTAATAACGGCCAATTCATTTGTAGTTAGCAGGCACAAATATTTAGGAAAATTTCAGTGATACTGTTCTTCAACCCTTGAGCAAATTAAGTGATGGAAGATATAGTACAGCACAGACACAAGCCCTCTATATTCAGGAAATGACTATGAATCTATTAATACATTTCCAGTGCCAAGACATAGATTCAAACTCTGATTCCATAAAGTAATTATCTGATAAGCCATACATACCATGGTGAATATGGTTAGGCATAATTGTACTGGGACAGCTTATATATATTGTCAAGTTTATATTGTCTTTATTTGTTTCATATACACACAATTGAAATTTGTACCACAGGGAGATTAGAGAAAAATAAAAATAGAAAAAAAAATGTTCTACAAAATCTACCAACTTACCAAATTTGACAAACAGCACTCCAGTCGTAGACACAGTCTTCCTGCCATTAGTTGCCACACACTGGAAATACCCAGTGTCCGTCGTGTCAAGGTTTTTTATCCGTAACCTAGATCCATAGTTGGTTGTACGGAATGAAATTCTTCTTGGCTCCTGAACAACAGGAGCATCATTTTTTAGCCATCGTATTGTAGGCAAAGGATTCCCTGAAACCTTACAATGCAATTCTGCTGTCTGACCCAGTGATGTTGTAATATTATTCATGGGCTCATCAAGCTGTAGGAAAATATCTGTTAAAGACATAAGAATGATATGCAATAATTACTTAAACTAAAATAGTATAAAAAAAGGAGTTCACTTTCCAAACATTATTTTTAGTTCAATTGTTTTCTAATAGTAAACCAGGACATTTTCGATTACTTCTGATTTTTTTATTTAAAAATGATAATGGGCAGAATGCAGTTACTGGTAAAACACTGTGTTTATTAGTAATATTTTAGTTATATTTTAACGGTGAAGAAAAGAGCTGAAGTTGATTTTACAATATTATAAGAATGGGTTTCCTCTGGGGTAAACGTTTGTGTAACTATGAAATGTAGAGCCTTCACTGTTGGACCATTTCCCAAAGAAAACATGACAATTCCTTTGTTTCATAATATATGTTATTTGTATTACAGAAATGCACATGGAGAAAAACAGTATAAACAGAACTGCTCTTCAGAAACAGGAATACAAAAACCTTGGGAATATTGGATGCTAGACACAAGAACAACAGGGAAGTTCTGCTCCTGTAAAACACTTTTTTCGATTTACGACTTTTTGGATTTTACTTACATGCTGACTCAAGGAGGGGGGGGGGGATTTTCTAAGTACAATTTAATTAACACAAAGATGTCTTTCTAATGGCATTCCTAATCTTTGCCAAGAAAGCCGGCATTCGGTCAGACGTTAGGATATGAAACTTGGATCAAAGCAGGAATAAAAAAAACAGAAGCATTCCAACAACTTGTTAAATGAAAAGCAGTTTCTCTTTTTTGGCAGGTAATATATTATTCTGATATCATTATTATAAGCATTCCTTTCATGTAAATATCACTCTATTCTTAAGGAAATTAATAGTCTAGGCTTGCTTTCAGTGTATAACAGAACTTGCATACTTGTTTATAGGAATCCAAGTGAAGGCTTCACTAAATAAAAACTCAGTGAAAAAAGTTAGGACTAGAGACATATACAAAGACACAGAATAGTCAAATGGCGCCTCAGATGATGAGGCAATATCATAGGCTGTTCCAATAATTTGTGTTGTGGTTTAAACTTAATTAACTACTTATAATAGCAATGCCTACAAAAATAGCTAAAGCAAAAACATTAAACCAAAACAAAAAGGTTCGTTAATACAACATATTGTACATTTCTCAGATTTTTTAATCATGAAGGCTTTTTGCTATTGTTTAGCAGGTTGGTTGCTTGAGAACAGCCCAGTAACACTGGAGACTTTCTTACTCATATAAAGGCACTTCCTGGAGCCAAGACATCTGCAGCTATGTATGTTCCTGGCACTTGTGTCACTGTGCAGTCCTGTGGGCAATTTCACTATTTGGCTTCATGGCCAAGATACCAGAAATGACGGCCAGCTACTAACAGGCCTCGCCACAGAATTCTATGACTCTTGCCAGCAGCAGCTGTGTTTGTGCCTTACATCTATTTTTGTACAGAAAGGTGAGACAAAGGGGCCACTCAATGCTATTTTCTATTACATAATTCTTTGCTTAATTAGCTACTTCTGTTACTGTACTTGCATTCCAAATGAAGCAATTAGCTAAATCTGAACCTGTACTACTGCATATAATTAGGTTGCCTGGAACGATACACAGCCAGCGGACTCTAGTTTTGCAGCACTAAACAGAAAGTGTACCTAATCATAGACTGCTCTTGCGAAAAGAACCATTTTGTAAAATTCATTTAGATGAATAGTAAAATATTAAATTGGAGGCACATTTATCAAAGGTCGAATTTCGAATTCATGTTCCCATAAATTTGAAATTCGACCAATTGAAATTTAGTGATAAAAATAACATTTTTTAAACTTGGATAAATTAAATCGACCCGAAAACTCTAATTGTATTCGAAATCGAATTCGATTTGAAAAAAAACTTGAATGTCAGGAAGGCTGCAAACAACTCCAAATTGATCCCTTGACCTCTCCTGTTGACTTAAACAGCAATTCGGCAGGTTTAAGGGCCAGAGTATGATAAATCTCGAAAATGTAATACAAATCTTTTTAAATACGCAAATCAAATTTGAATAACTCCCCAGATGAATTTGACAGTTTTGACCATAAAAAAATTTAAATTTTTAATTCAACCCTTGATAAATCTGCCAATTCATGTAATACAGCTGTATTTCAAATAGACTGGTGCTCATAACACATTTCCTTTGTGCAAAGTCTGTCTCACTTATCTTCAGGTTGTGGAATATCTATCTATCAATCTATCTGTTTATCTATCTATCTATCTATCTATCTATCTATCTATCTATCTATCTATCTATCTATCTATCTATCTATCTATCTATCTATCTATCGGTATCTTTTAGTTGATTCCCAATGTTTCTTCACTTACTGCAGTACAATGGATTTTCTCTCTATCATAGGACATTCGGTTCTGAAGATAGGGGTGAGAAGTTTTGAATTGTGAAATATAAGTTTGAGCTGTGCAAGGACATGACATTACACATTTTATTATTACAGTTTATGATGTCTTTCAATTAAAGGCAGCAACACCAGAAAGAAAAAATTTAGAGATTGTGTTAAGTTGCGGAACACGGTCAGTTTCTAATTTGATGCTACCATACAAGACATACATCACAAGAGGTCAAACTTTCACTATATGCTTCTTTCAAAGATGTGATTTTCATCATCAGGAAATCTGATTCCAGTCCATCTAAGAGGTTTTGTTCAAAACAGACATAAAATGTTATCAATGTTCCCAATCTATAAAGTACTTTTAATAAAACAAACTGGAGGATCTGTTACTGGCAGGGGAAGATGTGGGAGTTTATGGCCTTCAGAGAGAAAAGTATGACGGGTTTTTTTTGGCTAATAACATATGTCTTCCCATTAGTTCAAATGTTTGGAAAATTTTTATGATCATAAATACAGTCATTTTATGGGACTGTTGAAATCTGTAGACAATCAGTTAAGGACAAATTATTGTGCGACAAAGTTTAGAAACAACATAGTGGTTCCAGATTATTAAAGGGATACTGTTGTAGGAAAACTTGTTTTTTCAAAATGCATCTGTTAATAGTGCTGCTCCAGCAGACTTCTGCACTGTTTTTCAAAAGAGCTGATTTTTTTTATATTTAATTTTAAAATCTGACATGGGGCTAGACATATAGTCAGTTTACCAGGTGCCCCAGTCATGTGACTTGTGCTCTGATAAACTTCAGACACTCTTTACTGCTGTGCTGCAAATTGGAGTGAAATCACACAACCCCGCGCCCCTAGCAGCCCATCAGCAGAACAATGGGATGGTAACCAGATAACAGCTCCTTGATAGATAAGAACAGCACTCAATAGTAAAAATCCATGTCCCACTGCAACTCCTTCAGTTACACTGAGTAGGAGAAACAACAGCCTGCCAGAAAGCAGTTACATCACAAAGTACTGGCTCTTTCTGAAAACACACAACCAAGCAAAATGACCTGAAATGCCTGCCTACACACCAATATTACAACCAAAAAATACACCTGTTGGGTAAGGAATTAAATTTTACATGGTAAAGTGAATTATTTGTAGTATATTCAGAGTAACATAAAAATCATGGCAGAATCTCTTTAACACCCCACAACCAGAACTGTAAGGAGTACTTCTCTTGCTGAAAACAGGAATAGCATGGATGTGTAAGACTTTTAGTTAAACTGTTTATAGTTTTATAAAATACTTTCTGTTAAAATTAAATTTGTTGATTTGGTTTCCTTTTTTTGTGTGGATGCTTAATTTAATGTATTTAATGTATTATTGTTATAGCTATAAGTCAAAAGAAGCATAAAAAGTCAAATATGCCAACAAGACATTTTTGTTATATTTAGGGGCACATTTACTTAGGGTCAAATATCGAGGGTTAATTAACCCTCAATATTCGACTGCTGAATTGAAATCCTTCGACTTCGAATATCGAAGTCGAAGGATTTAGCGCACATAGTGTGATGGAACGATCGAAGGAATAATCGTTTGAGCGAACGATTAAATCCTGCGAATTGAACGATTCGAAGGATTTTAATCAATCAATCGAAGGATTATCCTTCGATCAGAAAAACCTTGGAAAGCCTATGGGGACCTCCACCATAGGCTAACATTGGCCTCAGTAGGTTTTAGGTGGCGAACTACGGGGTCGAAGTTTTTTTTAAAGAGACAGTACTTCGATTATCGAATGGTCCAATATTCCAACGATTTTTAATTAGAATCGGTCGATTCGAAGTCGAAGGTCGTAGTCGAAGTAGCCAATTCGATGATCGAAGTAGCCAAAAAAAACATTCGAAATTCAAACAATTTTTCCTCTATTTTCATCTATTCCTTCACTCGAGCTTAGTGAATGGGCCCCTTAGTGTCTAAGTGAAAAAAATAAGGAAATAGCCTGCATAGCTGGGGAGTAAGCCAGACTCCAAACAGGGGGTCTTTCTATTGGCAGCATTAATCCACAACAAAAAGGGAAGGTTGTTCTTCAGTTTTTTAACCATTACCAATATAAGCCTTTCAAATATGCATTGATAGCCATTAGCCATCCAAATATCATGCCTGTATTGTAATGTTGAGAACGTTAAGAGTAATGGAGATTAAATATTCTGAGATCTACTTATGTACATGTATATATTTATTTACACATGTATATATAAATATAAATTTATATATATATATATATATATATATATATATATATATATATATATATATATACATATATATATATATATATATATATATATATATATATATATATATATATTTTTTTTTTTTTTTTTGTGTAGATCTCAGTATATATATACAAACACCCAAATCCTGTGGAGTTGAATAATATTTTTGCTTCAGCAAAGTAGTTGAAGAGCTGAGTTATGATGCCTTGCAAAATTATGAGGTGTAAAAAATGCAATATAGCATACATAATTGTCAGTGACTGTGCTAAGGTAATATTTCAGTATATTTCTCAAACTCCCACTCGTAGTTCACAGAGGTCACTGGCTTCTATAATTCACTAACTTCCTGCATTCTAATAACTTTTAAATTTGACAACCAAGGTGAGACAATTCAATCAATATATTTTAAAGATCACATTGCCTATCAAATGGATACTCAACAGTTTCATTCAAATATGTTTCATTAAAAAATGTAGCTAAATTAAATAAAATGATGTGTGTAAACACCTATAGAGAGCCTTAGGCTGGTGTCTCACAAACTCACTGCCTTCTTCCCCATCTTTCGTATAAACAAATATGCACAGCATCTGTACACACAGGACAGAATTGCATAAATGCATGCTTCACAGCAGAATCTGCATTTTTTCTGTATATTCTGTTGATGCAACATATCCAGTCTTTAAATTTCTCAGCACAGCCTCAAGCCTCAAAAGCTGCTAAAGAGAGAATTGTTGTTGGTACATGGGATGCTGAGCTTTACTTTTGAGGAGTAAGTTATCCTTCTCTAGAGAGTTACTGCATGTACCATATCAAGTTAAAGGTATAATAACTAGAAACCCTTATACAACTATGTGCTCACATGTTTACCCTACAGGCTAACACCTGGTATCCCCAATTAATTTCTTCTGTGCTTCCACAAGCTGAAGCATCACACATAGTAGCATCTGTATCACATCAAATATACAATACAATCTTAACCTCTTCTGTTTACTTTTTCCAAAATATTTTGCCTCCACATAAAGCTGGTCTCGACCCTAGTTCATTTTCTGGAACCTTCTGCTTTTAGCTAAAATATTTACAAATAATATGGACAAATATTATCCAGAGAACAAAACAGAGTATTGTAGTGCTGAAAAAATATTTAATTAAACTTAGAGATCTGCACAACATAGTGTTCAAAAGAAAATAGGAAGCGGCATGTGGTTTGAATCTGCCCCCATTTGGTCAACAACTCCCTGTGTAAATTGGAAGCCCCATGGAAAGGTGTGGATTTGTTCCTGTCCGTCCTCCATTCACTGTAGCATGGAATCAGGGGGATTAAAAATTTGAATTGAATGTGTGAATTCTGACACCAAAAAAATATTTGAAATTCAAATTTACTAGTAGACCCTTAATAAATCTGCCTCTAAAAGTGTGCTATTGCTGCTGTTCACAGCAAAGACTCCTGAGTCCCCAGCCTCTCCAATTAATTAGCTTGGTGTCTGGAAAAGAGGTTGGCACCTCTCTAATATACATAAGTCTTGTGATGTAACGTTTTGGGGGCGGACCCCTATGTCTGACGAAGGGGTCCGTCCCCGAAACGTTAAGACTTGAATAAACACGCAGGGGTTCGCACCGCTTCACTTGCTGTTGAGTGTCTGGTGATTGTATCGCTTCTATTGCTGCTGTTGTCACACTGCTGTTACTGTCAAGGCAAAAGCAGCTACCCTACAGCAGAGCAGTTGGGTGGGTGAGATAAGGACTCTGTACAGGGACATATTTTGCTAGGTTCTAAAACAAGGCCTGTTCCCATACAACAAGTACTGATATAGGCAGGGCCAGAACTAGGGGTAAATAGAAGAGGCACCTGCCTAGGGAACAACGATGGGAGGGGAGAGCTGGGCAGGTAGCTGGTAAAGGGTCTTCTGCCTACCCCTAGTCTGTGTTCAATCCCCTCTGCCGATCTGCCCTCCCTCACCTCCCCTCTGTCACTCTCCCCTCTTCCACAACGCACGCATGGTAGCGCATGGAAAGGAGGGGCTTGGTGGCCAGTTGGTTGCCTAGAGCATCCGCTTGGCCCGGCCCTGCTGATAGAAACCCTACAATAGTGAAGAAATCCCCACAAAAACATGACCAGCTAAAGCCAAGGAACAGAAATAGTATTCTTACTTATAGCCCCCACCACAAAACTTTTTTAAATAATAAAAAAGCAGTTCTTCAAAATAAAATATTGTATTTTGTTGTTTCACCCAACCACCACCACTATTTTAAGTCTGTTGCAAAATATGAGTTGCACAAGTTCCTACATTATTTTGTATAAAGGTAAAGAGGAATGTAAACCATTTTTAAATAATCAACTTGGATAATCCTGAGACTTTGAAACAACGACTAAGACCGTTATACATAGAACTTTCCCATCTCACCCATGATTATCATAATGATGGTAGTCAGCTGTGCTCCCTGAGGTCATGAGTATATAGGAAACCCATCTCCCAGTGATATAGTGATCTGGAAATTCATACTGTTTTAGTATTTCGCCAAAGGCTGGAGTTTAACTTAACACCCACTTAAACTTACATAATATATTTACCAAGTACAAAAACCAGCTGGAATTCACATTAGAATGAAAAAAAATGAAATTTTAAAAAGTGTCCTCAAGAATACCAATGCAATGTGCTGTAGAAGAGCATTGGCGCAGAGGTCATGCTGTCAAATGTAGCAATTGCACAAAAAAAGAAATGATACAAAGAATTGACTTTCGTTCCAAACTGAAATAACCTCAGATATTTTTTGCAATGCCAAGACTTTTAGGAACTCAGCATGAGGTACTGTCATACTAGAATGGATACAAATGTAGCACATGTTGATGCCATTCATTAAAGGTACACACTCCTTGCATTGCATACCAGAGCTACAGTATACTTCAATTGCCATTGTGTCTGTCTTCCTCTACCCTGAATGTTGTTTTAATTTCTGAGGTCCCACAGTGGGTGTCTACAGGCACGGAAGACTTGTGGCAAAATAATCCCATGCTAATGCCATTTGAATGTTGGGGTCCCCAACCTGTATATACCCATAAGCCACATTTAATACAAAAAGAGTTGGGGGGGGGAAACGTGTACAAAAAAGTTCCTGGAATGCAAAAAATATGGGCTGTGCCTATTGGTCTCTATGTGGACTTGCAGCCTACAGGAGGCTCTGTTTGGCAGTACACATATTTTTCTGCAACCAAAACTCTCCTCCAAACCAGTAATTCAAAAAGAAGCTCCTGTGTTGAGGCCAATGGGAGCAACATCCCAGGAGTCAATGGTTGGGAAACACTGCTGTACACCAAAAATGATGCAATCCACACTGTGAAAATTTTTGCTACAACTTTGCATCCAATTTGCAAAAATGCACATCTGCAATTGGGTTCCTCAGATGGAACTTCATGCATTGCTGCAATTATGCTGGAATTCTGGGTAAAAATGCTGCATTGTGGGTAAAAAACATGGCAATTTGCATCTGAAAATTGCATTATGCACATTGCAATATGTTTGTAAAATACATTTCAACTGTGCCTCCTTTGTGGGCAAAGCCACACCTGTTGTTTATACTTCCAAGGCTTCCACCTCTGAGAAACTTGCCTCGAGCAACACTTTATCGGCGACAGCAAAATTGTTGCAAATGTAAGTGACAATTTTATGGTTTAAAAAAAAATTACAGTCACATTTATCTATTTACCCTTAAATAATTAAACCCATTTGCATTATTAAATTCATGGGACCTGATCTAAAATAACATACATACAAAGTGCCGGCCCATGAACACTAATAGAAGCCCAGATAGAAGCCCAGACTGGTATCTTTGTACTGACTCACTCGGTTGATTGACATGTGCATGGACTCTCACTTTTACTTCATGTTTTATTTCAGATCAGATTCCATTACATCAGAAACACTGCAAATGGCTGCACTAGAACACTGGGATGACAGCATACAGAAAGAAACAAATAAGGCTGTAATTAAAAACCCACACCTATAAACCATGAGAAAAAGCAACCTTTACTTGACTATTCTACAACTGATATAAAACTACATAGCTGAGTTAAGCAAATTATTCATACCTGTTTGTGGTTGGAGTTACAGGGACAGTTCGAAGTGAATATATCAATAACAAGTAACGCATTTAATATTATTAAGTGCCTACCAAAAGAGCACTTTATTTAACCCTGAGTGCTGCTTACTGGTTATTTTCAGTGGTATAATTTTAAGATACTAGTCCCCTCTGCAAAATCTTTTAATTTTCCAAACCTTGCTTAAGATGACCTGTTTTACATTCATGTAATGGAATAGAACAGTGGTCTAGATCATGGGTGTCTGCAGAAGGGGGCATGAAGGGGCAGTTGCCCCACCCTGACTTTTTAAGCAAGTTCCAAGAAATATTTTGTAAATGTGATCCCCAACAACACAAAATGTTTTTTATACTACCCGCCCCAAGGCAAGCCGTAATCATCTTTTACTCACACAATGATATTGGAAGGGACTAAGCCTGCAGTGCCAGTAGTAAAGTTAATTGGTAGGTAGCAGCTTACCTGTAACATTTGCAGGGGATTGGCTGAGCTAAGAAAATGCAGGCAGTAGGGAGTGTTGACTGGCTGATATCATGTTAGTAGGAGGGCTTAGGATGGAGGAATTGTGTTCCTCCATTATTAGGATTGCCACCTTTTCCGGAAAAAAATACCGGCCTTCCTATATATTTATATATTTTTTTCCTATTAATAACATTGGGATCAACCATCATTTTTACCGGCCAGTACTTCCTTAAAATTGTTACAGGTTCTCTAAAGACAACTATTACAACATCAGAATTGTCCAACGACCCCAGAAGGTAATAGGGTAGACATAAATAATAAATAAATGAAATCAATGTTTTGAAATACGAATATAAGTTATGGTAACCCTTAATAACTAGATGGTAGGATTTACCGGTCAGTTCTTTCAAAGCCAACATCTGACTGGCTCTTTTGGGTTTCCAGACCTGATGCAAATGTTGCAGTTTTCATTACATGACCCCTTCAGTAAGAGTATTAAGCAATTAATAGGTGCTTTTACTGTTTTTCAGCCAAGAGGGCACCTACTGACCCTGTAAACAGAAGCTTGTCAATAACTGAAACCAGGATACAAGTGTTTTGGGGAATGTTATGCAACAAAAAGCTACTTTATTCAAAAATATAAATATGGCTTCCATAGAATCTGACTTCTATTAACAATAACTTCACCTGCTAAGTGTCTTTTCTAGTAGGAATGTCAGAAGTTTTGAATGAAAAATGTGTGATGTGCCACATCTCTTGACCTTTTCCTCAGACTAGCGAAGGGTGACAGACAAGGAAGTAAATATTTTTAATATAGCGTGTTTAATAAGTAATTTAATACTATGCTGCTAAAGACAAATATCCAGCAAGATTTGAATGTGATGTTGATAAAGGGTAACATGGTAACGTGTGTTTTATGGTAACGTGTTTTATTTATAGATTTTCGGTACAGTACTTTGCATCCCATTAATATTCATACACGTGCTGTAAATGAAACACAAATTATCATTTAAAATGCACTTTTAACTACTTTAATGGAAAAGAAAACAATAGAAGCAAATGTACTGTAGCTGAAATAATATTTAAACAGACTCACAGTAATTTACTGCTTTGGCTGCTAGCAGAGCATTTAAATATATAAACCCAAGTCCCATGATCATTAGTAGACATGATTTACTGAACATTTCAAAATATGAAGTGGAAATGAGAAAGCAGGGAAAAAAAAGTTAACAGTGCATATAATGGATGTATGTGTGCTTCCCCATGTCAGGTAAATATTATTTACTAGTAGGTGAGCCGAATTTATATTAACATTCATGAAGCTTGGCCCCCTATGGTACTCTTCCAGTTCCAAGACCAACAGTGTTCAAGAGTCATGCATGCATTGGCCTTCTGTGCACATCTAGAATATTGAATGTGTTTAATACGTGATTAATATCATACACCCAGAGTAAGGCAAAGGGAGCACTGTATACTGGTTGTTACTTGCAAAAGCAAGATTATTTTCTCATTAATCACAGCAGGATTATATGCAATCTTTCTGGGCTTAAAATAATGTGATCATTGGAGCCCATGCCCCCAGAAGGTTTAATGAGGTGTGATCATTGAAGAAGTAATAAATAGAAAGCCATTTCAACTGAGGTCCTATGAACTACAGCTACCAGCATCCCTAACTTGTCAGTGTAATGCAATCGGCCACAGAGCTTTTGAAAAGATGTTCATACGATATGCAACCCTGCTCCATTGGAGCTTGCACAAGACAACACACAGCCACAATCACAGGTTCTGTTTAATCAAAAACCAACCAGTGGGAGAAAAGTCATGCAAATATGGGTGAACTCGACAACTGGTACTTCAAAAGATACCCAACAATGCCAAGCAGCAATGCAAAGTACTGCACCATCATCCAACCCACCAAATGACTCTTACTGCCAATTTCATGCTTCAACTGCCAGCAGAAGTTTTAATGAGAAAACAATAGACAGCACTCCATTGCATTGCATTAGTTCTGCAAAAATTAGAAAAACACATCTATATTTATAAATAAAATCTATTTTTTTGTGAAATATTGATCTTGGTATGTTCCACATACTGCATCACATGTAATTTTTTTCCATTGTGAGGATGTGCTTTCTCAGTTTTATGACTATGATTTAAAAAAAAAGGTAAGTTACAAAACATCACAGGGAGAAGTACATTAGGGACATTAGCCTCCATCTGTTAATGACATAGACTGATGGGAAATCTGCCTAATAAAAAGGCTTTATGAAGCGACAACTGAGAATTTTATTTTATTTGACTGAAATATAGTATTTTCCAGTATACACTCAAAGGGAGATGACTTACTTAGATTAATAGATCTCTTGGTAATGAAATAATCTGTTTTGCCCTTTTAACATTAGCTAGGCATATTAAACAATTTCCTGGATTTGCTAGGCTGTACTACACCTGCTCTCTTGAATGGAAGCAGTAGAAAGATAACCTACAGTTCACCCCATCTCTCAAGATCTATTCAAAGGTAACTATTAACCTTCATAGTCAATGACCCTCAGGCTGTTGACATACATGAGCTTTGTTGCCCGCTGGAAAGGTGGTTCCCACAGGTTACAAAGCTCCCCATGTGTAATTGCCCTAAAGGGGGCCCATTTAGAAAGATGTGCAACAAAAACAGGATTAAATTGTATGCTCTCCTGCTACCCTCTCTTAGCAATCGAATTAATTGTTTTATTGCAATGTTAAGTCTCCAGTTCCTCCAGTTAATGGTGCAAATATTCTGGAGGCATTTGAAAGCAAATGTTAATAATATCTATTCTAAAAAGTCTTTATTTGCTAATTGGAAGAAACTATACAATCTTACCCTTTTCAACTCTTTGGGTAATGTGAAGACAAATAGAGTAAAACAGATACAATTTTTTTCCCTTTATCTGCCAGAAATGGGACCTGTTTTGATATATGTTTTGTGATCAGACATGAGATGTCTGGAATCCAAACCCAAGTGCTTGTGCAGATACTCTTAACTTGGGACTTTGTAAGATTTCTATCCAATTTCCATTTGTCTACTGAATGTACACTACAGCCAAGAGGAGATTGCTACACCTGTAACTTAAGCTGGCCATAGACGCAAAGATCTGATCGTACGAATCGAGGATTCGTATGATTTTCAGACTGTGTGTGCAGAGTCCCGACATTTTTTGACCGGCGGAGATCGGTCGTTTGGTCGATCGGACAGGTTAAAAGATTTCTGTCGGCTGCGGGTAATATCTCTGCATGTATTGCCAATCGTATGATTTTCAGTGGGAGACTGTCACCAGCTTTGGTCAGACATAACTTTCGTACGATTGCTGTCAGGGGCAGAACATCGGCTGATCTGTTGTTTTACTACTTTATTTGATCTGAATGGTTAGTGGCAGGTCAGGAGATGGGGAAGTCCTATCGTACGTGGATTCGTACGATCGGATCTTTGCGTCTATGGCCAGCTGAGCCAATATGTCAAACAACCATCACTTGTTATCACACTTGGATAAAGGAACTTCCTCAATTGGTGGATTTATGAGGCAATATGAGAACAAATTTTCAATAAGAGGGTTAGCAGATGCTCTAAATTGTGCAATCCCACAACCAAACCTGGTGATAGTGCAGTATACAGGATATAAAGTTCTGCTATATTTTTGGAAGTACAAGCACTTAGTACTTAATTCTAGTTTTTGCAGCAACAATTTATCATGGCATATGATTATTTTATACTAAAGCTTTCAGTGCAAAAAAGTAAAAGATAATACATTTATGCATTATGGACAGAAACACTGTGTCTTTAATTAGATTAGCCATAAGCAACATGCTCACAGATTGTTTCTACTAAATACAAGTTTTTCAGAATTCTTGGATTTTCTGAAAAAATTACCTTTCTGTAATTTACAACACCATGTTTTAAGGTTACTACAAATATGTAAAAATCAAAAGTGTTAATCAGTAATCATGGTTGCTTGATTACAAAAAAGTACAAGGTGCTGTTTATTTAGTAACAGTTAAAAATGAAAAAGTGTTCATGTAAATAGAACTCTACGCAAACAATACTGCTGTATTTCTGGATAATAGACCCGCACCTGTAGCCAACCGAATCAGTGGTTGTTGCTTGGGGCATCTGGGAAATGGCAGAATTATTTGCTAAACAACATCATTTATTATATCTCTTAGGGGCACATTTGCTAGGGGTCGAATTTCGAAGTGGTTAATTCGACCATTGAATTGTAAAAATTCAATAGTCAAAGTTTTTTTTGATTAAATTTATCAGTTTTCGATCGAATTCTGTCGAACGTAGAAATCGTTAGAATCGAACGTTTCAAAAGATTTAATCGATTGATCGAACGATTTTCAAAAAAAACCTTTGATTTCTAAAAACATAGCCAAATACTGACTATAGGTTCTAGAAGGCTAACATAGCAATTCGGCAGGTTTAAGGTGGCGAAGTGTCTAAGTCAAAGTTTTTTAAAGAGACAGTACTTTGATTTTCGAATGGTCGAATATTCAAAGTTTTTTCAATTCAAATCGAATTTTAGCATATTCGATGGTCGAAAAAATTACTTTGAAATTCAAACTTTTGAATTCGAAAATTCACTTTGAATTCACTTCGACCCTTGGTAAATGGGCCCCTAAGTATTTCCATAGCATCAATTTAATAATAATAATCCTCAATCTGCTATTCTAACATTTCACACAGTGTACATATTGGTGGAGTAATGAATGTATTTTCTAAGTTTTTGTAACAGGTTGTAATGATGTTCTTAATGTAGATAAGTTCACTATATGCCAAAAAATAAAACCATGTAAGCACTGTGTAAATAATCGGTTAGTTCCCATGTCAGATCTGGCAATTGTGCTGCAGTTAATAGACATTAATAGCCACCCCACGAATTTCACAGTGTTTAATAATATTTTCCCCAAAACAGAAAAGGTAACATTTTAAAGAGGTCATATTCTATAGTTATTCACATCTTGAAACATTTTTTTTGCCACGTGGAACATTTTATTAGCAGAAAAACAAACATCAAATGTTGGAAATGTCAGTAATTCAATGTCAACATGACTGCTAGGTGAACAGGATTTTTTTTATCTTGAGATTATAATTCTGTCACCTCAAAGATGGGTGAATTAAAATAACCAAACTCAGTTTCACTGCACATCTTTACCTTTGTCTATGTCGGTGGACATGTTCCATGATGAAGTGGGAACTATATCAGCAGCAAATAACAGATCAGTTCCTGTGGGGATAAAGAAAATAGAAACACATCATATATTCATGTTTATGCTGCCACTAAATCTTTATTCAAACAGTAGCATTCTGGAAAGCCCAATACACTGCACACTACAGACAAACAATATTAAACAATTATAATTGCTTGGATTGCTTAAAGCAGTTGTGCTGATCCTAGCAACCATAACACAGATATACTGTATGGTAAGAGTTCGATTTTATTGTTATTCTTATAATTGATTGCTTATCTTTCTTTACAGCCCCTCCTTACTGAGATTCCATTCTACCTTTCAAACTATGCCTGGTTGATAGGGTACGTAAACCTTGGCAACTACAGTAGATATCAGTTAAAATCGAGAGATGCGGAACAAAACTATACCTTTTTCACCACTTTAGATGAGGTTATTTGTTTAATATTATTGTTTTAACTAGATATTTACAGAGTGCCAACATATTCACAGAGATAGCTTATTATCAGTCTCTGCCCAAGTAAAGCTCAAATAGCTCAGACAGTAGGGGTCATGCAGGAGCTACACCCAGACAACCATCTTGCATAGGAGTGGCTTCTTATATTTCCTGTTGGCTGTTGAACCTCACACAATCCAATGCATGTCTAAAGTGAATATAATTGTCCTTATTATCCTGTTGGATTGCACATCAGTCTCTGTGAATTGTCCTTCAAGGTCCATGGCCGTGATGCCCAATTGAAGATCATGTATAGTCACTGAAAGAGGATGCAAACCCAAAAACAACTTGATGTAAACTTACTCAGAATAATCCTCTTAGCACCTAACATAAATGTTCTGTTTTAGTGGTTTCTGAGATAGTTTTCTTTAAAAGTCAAAGGGTCAGCCAACCTAACTGTTTACACACTGTTTATGTCTGTATAGCCAGTTACCTCTAGGTCTCTAACTTTTTGAGAGAGTTAAAAGTCTGAGAATAGCAGTTACAAACTGCTAACACCACCACAATCTACTGAAAAGAAAACATTAATGTAAACTGCAAAAGTCCTCAGAGGGTCACTCTGAATACGTTTACACCAATTATTTTTTTTTTTATTTAGATCCACTTTAAGCCAAGAGAAGAACATTATGTATACATGAGCCAATATTACAGAATCTAAGTTGGATTAATATTGCCCTTTGGTTAATTCACCAACAATCAAACATCACAATCTGTGCAGCAACAATGAAAATACTCTGTTTATTCTTGTATAGTGTGTTTTTTCTGCAGAATAATGTTGCCTTTCGATACTTTCTATGATCTTATCTTCCAGTCTCTTCATGAATATATATAGAATGCTTTGTACTGCAGCTGGTGATAAGAAAACATATAGAGGACAGGCCACCCTGAAGCTGCTAAAAGATGTGCAGTCTGCCTCTATATACCCTTCTCATGAAGATGTTTATTATTCTGGTTATGGCCCAATGCTGTTTAACACTTTGGGTTTGGGTTAAAACATAAATAATTACTGGATTATATTTAGTGATTTTGTGCCAGTGAAATCTGCCTATAAGTTTCACTTATATTTAGTACATCTACTTTTATCATTATACCCAGACTAATGATTATATATATTAAAAAGCATTACAAGAACATGATTAGATGAATCTCTGTAGATAGACACTAATTAGGGAATGTAATATGTTAAGTTAGCACAAACAAAATTAGCAAAGACTCTGACCAAGATTTTTATAGTTTACGTCCTTTATGGCCAATTTTAGACCTCAATGACTTCCTTTCAAAGTTTGCAAACAAATGGCTTTTGCGAACATTTGCAGTGTATGTAATAAAATTTTTGAGACAAACATATAATAACGAAACTCCAGAGCAGGTGTTAACGCTAACCTTTGCTTAGCTATAATGAGCAATGTAATATTCGCCAGATAATTATTTTAAATTGCCACATTAATAAAAATAATTACACAGCTGGTTCTGACTACATATGCAAATAAACAATGTAACATTGCCAAAGATTAGATTCCCACAATGCTTTACATGTTCTTTAATACTATAATGTGGTAAACATCTATTCCATTTACACATTTAACCAAAACTGTTTTTTCTAATTAAAACTTACCACCACCAAAGATTATACTGTTGCAATCCTACAATCAAAAAAGGTACACAACAGCAATTACATTTGCACAGCTTTAGAATCATTGAAACACTGTATTACTTGCTTAATGTTATACTTAAGTTTACTTCCCCTTTAAATTGATAAGAACACCTGTGTCTAAAGTGATTCTGTGGAGGGCCTAGGATCCTAAAATTACATTTGCTAATCAGGAGCACCATGATAAAATACTCAGGAAAATATGTACATTTTGGTGATATAACTGATTTAATCTGCCATATAACATTGAGTTGCAACTTTGTTCTTCATCGAGCTTCACATTCCTGCATGTCAATCACTCAGCGTGTCCCTCTTCAGAGGAAATGTAAGTTCACAGGCTGCTGTTTGAATTTGCAATGTTCTAACTGACCTCAATGTTAATACAGGGATTGGGAAGAGAAAGCTAAAATAATTAAAGTGGCACTGAGCCAATGATTGAACCAAAGACAACGGCTCAAAATCTCTTCTGTGCATTTCCTTGGAAAACTGGGTCATAAAAACAAGTTAAATTGCTTAATGGGGTAAATTAGGTAATTAAGCAAACTTTGTGTTAAATCAACAATGAAACTGCAGAAAACAAATTAAACATGTTCAGTTTCAATAAATTGCTGTCCCATACAACCCAAAGACACAAAAAAATCTGTAGGTCATTGTCTGTAGGAAGCAGATGGGTCTTACCTGTTTCTACATTTCCCCACCTTTCTCCATACACTGGGAGGCTTATTTATTGAAGGTCAAATTTTAGCCGCTTTAGTGTTTTTTGAAACCACAACGAAACTCACAAACTCTAAAACCACAAATATCATTGAATTTAATACAAAATCCTAATTTAAAAAGAATGAACAAAAAAAAGCACTGAATGATGTGCTAAAAAAACTCAATTCCCTCGAAAACCTCTAAAATTTTAGTTTTTCAGGCAATTCCTGGTGGAAAAAAATTTGAAAACCTCTAAAAGTCCTATTTGATTAAAAGAGGTTGAATAAGATCAGCGCAGCTCCCTTTGACTTCTATAGCACCTCTGGAACTTTTAATTGCCAAAGTTTTGTATTAAAGGTTTTCATGCTTTTTCACTTAAAGGAACAGTTCAGTATAAAAATAAAAACTGGGTAAATAGATAGGCTGTGCAAAATAAAAGATGTTTCCAATATTGTTAAGCTGGCCAAAGACTCAAAGATCCGCTCGTTTGGCGACATCGCCAAACGAGCGGATCTTTCCCAGATATGCCACTAACTGCATGGCTATATCGGGGGTAATTCGAACGATCGAATTACGATACGCCAAGGGGCTCTGACAGGTCGGTCGGGTAAAAATCAAACTTTCCCGATCGATATCGTGGCCAGCTATTGATCGGGAAGACCCGTCGGAAGCCCCCATACACGGGCAGATAAGCTGTCAAATTGGTCCAAACTGTAATAGCCAATACTGTAATGTATAAAGGCTGCAGTGACAGGATGCCTCACACAACAGAACAGAACTTCCTGCTTTTCAGCTCTGTAACTCTGAGTTAGTCAGCGACTTTAAGGGGGGGCGACATGGGACTTAACTGTTCAGTGAGTTTGCAATTGATCCTCAGCATGCAACTCAGATTCAAAAGCAACAGTTATGACCCATGTGCCCCCCTCAAGTCACTAATTGGTTACTGACTGGTAACCAATTAGTGGAAACCAAGAGAGCTGCAAAGCAGGAAGTAATGTTCTGTTCTGTTAGACATCCAGTCACTCCAGCCTTTATACTTTACATTTTTGGCTAACTATATTAAAAACATTTTTTATGTGGGCTCCATGCAATCATGAACAGGTTACATGTGTAATCAATACACCCTAGGGAAGCTCAAGAACACCTTTGGTGCCACTCATTAGAGGGTTGCTGATACACCCATGCTGGGCTGAACTTCCATGCTACCACCTGTAATGCAACAGTATATACGATAGATGGAAACATTTGTTACCTCACACGCAAGTTGTAAAAAAAACACAGAAAGTATCTATCTACACACACAAGCACAAATATTCCCAGAAAAGCATAGCACTCATGGGTCTTAAAGAAATAAAAAAATTATTTTGCACAATGTTTCATTCATTCTAAGTGACCTTTGTCTATGGAAAGACAAACAAAATGGTGTACACATATATACATAGTGGTTTGTGATTGGCCAAACTGCAGGTCAATCAGGGGACAGTCCTGTCTGGGTTTCTGAAATCCAGGCAGGCAATTTTGAATTGGACAGGTGACAACCCAAGCTTCAATTGTTCATACTTGTTTCTGTGTTTCTTATCATGCCATATAAAGTATACTGATGCATTTCTGTATTGAAAAACAGGTTTGTGCAATGTTTTTATGCAAATACTTTGTGTAAATAGTGTGTTAAACATTTATTTTTTAACCAAAACTGGTATTTAAACTGAAATTACCACCACTGAATTTATACTGTAACAATCCTTTTAAAATCAAACTAATAAAACAATTAAAAAAGGCCAGCCACTCAGGCATGCCTGCCCCATTTCATCCTGCTAATGGATACCACGCTGCTATAGACAGAAAAACCTGTTTAAATGTGACAATAAATATTTGGTTTATAATCTGTGTGCCCACCTAGGGAGCACTTTATGTGTACCAGACACATGAAATGCATAATACATATCCTAAAGCTTAGCAGAGGGTCTATTAGTTTCTCTCACATAAGACTTCCATACAAGGGTTATATTATCCAATTTAAGGGAAACGGCAGAAAAGATATGGGGTGAGACTAGAGATGTTTATACAAGTGTCAGTTTGTCTGGTCTCTAAATAGCAGCAAGAAACTGTGAGCTCTTCATTTGGAGAGTGGTCCAGAGTGTTTCAGTCGAATGATGGCTCGGTTTTCTGTTTCTCACTAGTAGAAGATTAAAAAGTATGTTTTTTCAAAAAAAAAATGTTAGCTGTATCCCTATTCTCATAATAACATTAAGCAACATCTAGTTTATATTTCATTTTTAGATTTTTGCCATAAAAGGGTATAATAAAATGCCATTTGTATAATTAATATGCTGTCAGCAAGTGCTAAATTGCCCAAAACGTTTTCTCAGTTAGAGTTTAGAATCAACCACTTTTTAAAAACAATAAATAAAAGGATACAATTCCAATAGTTATAATTGCAAGATAAAAAAAAAAAACAAAAAAGAAAATATATATGATATTAAAAAAGAGGATGGAAGGGACTATTTAAAACGAATAAATAAAATGTAATTCTAAATTTAAGTATGTTTAAATATACAGATGTGAGTCATATTCTGCAGTGGATGTTGGTTACTCTTCTCCTTGAACAAAGTGTTCTGCAAAGTGGTTTTGAGCAACCACACAGGCAAGCATGACCATGTGCCACCAAAAGATGCAATAAAGAGGTAGGCTGAGGAACCCTTCCAGCCAGTGTATTAAGCTGATCTTTTCTTCTTACTCCATAAACCTTATGGCTCATTATTTAGGCGGTGGTTAGTCACAAAAATACTGTATATTAGTTCCATGCCAACCCAATGCATAGAAATTTCCTATAAATATGACCCTTTATTTCAATGCAAAGTCTTGGTTTATTAATTATTCTAAACACTGGAAACTTTCCTCTGAGTTCTCCTAAAAGAATCCAATGTGAAAATGAAAGTGTACTTATATATATATATATATATAGCTGTGTAATTATGGGGGCAACCATTCAAAGCTGAAAAAAGGAAAGGGCACATTATACACAGCAGATAATAGATAAGCTCTGTAGTATACAACAGGATTCTTCAGAACGTATCTGTTAACTACTATGTGTTCTGTGCTTGAATGGCTGCCCCCATGGCTACACAGCAGCTTGTTTATATAAGCTATAGTAGTCTTTCTGAAATAAACACACCAGTTTTGCCAGTGCAGCACAACAGTACATTATATTGTCTTTCCTTTAAAACACGTTAATTTTTTGGTGTTACCGTTCCTTTAAACTGGACTGCTGCACATAAACCAAAACAACTGATAAATGCTGCCCTAATAGATGCTGCCCAGTACAAAAGCATCCCTTGATGGCTAATTAATATACTTATTAATCGATAGCTTCACATTGGCTGACATAAAGAGGCACGTTTATCAAGGGTCGAATTTCAAATTCATGTGAATTTTTTTAAACTCCCTTAAATTCGAATATATTTGACATTTGACTGTGGGGTTAT
Source organism: Xenopus petersii (assembly GCA_038501925.1). Lineage (NCBI taxonomy): Eukaryota > Metazoa > Chordata > Amphibia > Anura > Pipidae > Xenopus > Xenopus petersii. Next base: position 67,591,930 of record CM076679.1, read on the forward strand.
TTAATAAAAAATTAAATTTCTAAAATTCGGAAACTCGAATCGAATTCTAATTCGAATAACTCAATTCGAAAAACATGAATGTCAGGAAGGCTACAAACATCTCCAAATGGGTCACTGGACCTCTCCTATTGACTTATACAGTAATTCGGCAGGTTTTAGGTGACGTATAGTCGAATTCTTAAAGGGCCAGTGTTTGATAATTCTCGAAAATTGAATAAGAACTTTTTAAAGAACTCAAATCGAGTTTGGATAATTCCCTAGTCGAATTTGGAAAAATGGAAATCACTTCTCATCATTTCTCATTATCATGCTGAATTATAAAACAAACCCACAAGACTGATCATTACAGCCTGAAACAACTACAAAAAACAGAATGCTGAAAAGCCAAGTATACATTATTTCAAGCAGAAAGTTAAAAGTCTGGCCACAGGGCTAAATAAACCTTATTTAACAAATAACTCCTGTGTAACAACTTAACCTAAATTGTGAAGTTAAACAGAATTCCATCTGCTAAAACAGATTTGTTTGCTGATCTACTGAAACCTTGCAAGCACTGAATAAGGAACACAACAACTCTATATTATTCTCTAGTATAATGCTTTGTTTAGCTAGATCTATAGAACAGGGTTGCCACATAGTTTTTAACCTAAAGCAAACATATACAGGCTATTATCCAATTGTCCCATTTGGCTCTCTGCATAGAATTTACAATGGCATTTAAGTTTTACTTTTTTCCAAAACCCTGAATCAAAATTGTGAAATTCTTACATACAGGTATTAGCAACAGAGAAAAGCCATCAGCCTAGTGAAAGAACAATATACAAGTCACATAATAAACAGGAAACATGTAAATATGCACACATGGTATTTTAAAAATGTGTTTTGGCTCTGTTTAAATAAATAATGTTGCCATTTGTACTTATGTTAGAATTTCACGTTCCAGAATTAGACAGCTGTAGCATTCTTGGATATTAAAAAAATTAATCAACTCTTAAGTATTAATACAAAATGACTATTAGGAACTCAAGAATAGTGTAATCTGGAATGTCTTGGGCCTATAGCCTGAATTTCCTAATAAAGATTCATTTAAAAAATATATATATATTTATAAACACATTCCAGTGAATTTTTCCTTGAACTCACAAATGTTTCAATAATGGCCACATACAGTAAGAAATAATATTATGAACATCCAGCTGACCACACACTGGCTATAGGTATGGACATAACATAAATGGCATTGCCCCTATGTAAATCAGTACAAGGAGCTATACAACATTTCAGGGCTGGAAGGAGAGGTAAGTAATAGGCATTATCTGGAAAGATTATTTACTTTTTCTCTGTAATAATAAAACAGTATCTTGTGTTTGATCTTAACTAAGATACAATTAATCCTTACTGGATTCAAATTAATCCTATTGGGTTTATTTCATATTTAAATTATTTTTTTGTAGATTTAAGGTATGGAGATCCATACGACAAAATATCCCTTATCAAAACCCCCAGGTCCCAAGTATTCTGGTTAAAAGGTTTCAAAACCATACCAGCATAGTTGCATTTATCAATAGTATGGGAGCCAGGGTATCCATCAGAGGGTACAGGGGTGAACCTAAAATAAGGCTGAATTTGAACTGGCCATTTGGAATGCAACATTTTTCACTGTTCAGTAAGCCATAGTTGAATATACTACTTACGCATAGCCACGGAGTAGATAACCATCCATTAACAGTATCAAAACAGCATCCCCCACGTGGCCTTATTCCCATGAAATTTGGTACCATTTGACCAAGTCAAAACCTATCAATATATTTGTTTTAAACATTTATAATGCTTTAAGACCCATGCTTTAATTCACACTGCCAGACAATTGTAACATTTGTTTCTTTTTTATCAAATATAATCCACTTGCTGCTTAAATAAACTATTACTATTGGAAACAATTGTATCCACTTTGTATTTATGTTTACATTTCTTTTATATATTTCATGTTCTTATAGTTATATAATTAAACATTGACTAATAATACATTTTTTGGGGAAGAATGGAAAGGGTTAACAGATAGGGCAGATTCACTAAGCTCTGAATTTGTGCTAGCGTCCGCTTGGCTCACATCGCAACACTTCACCAGGCGTAAATTCACCCAGACAACGCTAAATCACTAAAATCCGAAGTTGCGTCCAGGGCGCCGAATGAAGTTGCGCTAGCGTTACTGCACCAATCGAAACGAAGTTGCGCTAGCGTTGGATAATTTGCATATGGCGCCAAATTAAATTTCAATTACGTATATGTTGCAGCAAATACATTACACTACACAAGCCCTGGGAACCTTAATAAAATAGAGTTGTTATATTGCCCTACACATGTGCCCAGTGTATAGTTTATGTGCCAAATGTTAGGAAATGTAGGGGGGAAGCCGGGTACCCTAAAATAAATTTACGTTCTTTTGCAGCCTATCACCCTGAAAAACGGAAAAGTCGCAGGGTTTTTTGGGACTTAGAAAAATGTTCAACTTTTTTTGAGGAAGTCCTACCTACTCTATTGCACTTCGCCTGGTCTGAGGTGGCGAAAGCAAGTCTGGCACAAGAGGTAACATTCAGTAAAATCCGCATCTTAGTGAATTTGCATAGTTACGTCCATTCGCCAGAGCGCAACTTCGCCAGGTATAAGGGAGCGAATTACCGCTAGAGTCTATCTAGTTCACTAGTGAAGTTACGCCTGCGCCCGAAGTAAGAAATTACGTCATGCTGGCGAATTTTCACTGTTAGTCACTTCGCCCCATAGAGGGAACACGTCACTAATAACGTCAGTTCCAACTGCTTTTTAAAGGTTAAGATTAATTGTATTCTATACCTATTTCCGTTTTCTCTGTACTAATAAAACAATACTTTGTAATAAGCTGCATGAATCCATATTGGAGGAAAATAATCCTATAGGTTGATTTAATATTTAGATGATTTGTAGCAGGCTTAAGGTATGCAAATAATAGAAACACCCCTTAACGAGGTCCCAAGCATTCTGAATAATAGCATCCCTTTGAGGCGTACCACTAAAATGTGAATCTACTGACCAATCTTGTTTTTTTATATTAAATTAATATTCCACCTATTAATACATTATCATATTTATTTCAAACCAAGTTTAAGACAATAACACTCCCAAACAACAAAAATAGCTGAAAAATGTAAATGTTAGAATTATAGAAGTTGCATAATGACAATTAAAAAATCAGATTAAGGGACAGATTTATCTAGGGTCGATTTGAAAATTCGAATTTTCAAAAATTTTTATGGTCAAAACTGTCAAATTTGACTAGGGAGTTATTCGATTCGAGTTTTTAAAAAAAATCAAATTTGATTTTCGAGATTTATCATACTCTGGCCCTTTAAGATCTTAAATTCGACTATTTGCCACCTAAAACCTGCCAAATTGTTGTTTAAGTCAATGGGAGAGGTCCATGGATCAATTTGGAGTTGTTTGCATCCTATCTGACATTCAAGTTTTTTCAGGGAAAAAAGTTGAGTAGAGTTTTAAAAATTCAAACTGAATTCGATTCGAGTCAAATTTTATTCCAGTTTCGGGTCGATTCCATTCATCCGAGTTGAAAAAATTTGATTTAATTAACAAATTTCAAATTTATGGGAGTTTAAGGGAGTTTTTAAAAACTCACATGAATTCAAACTCGACCATTGACCTCTAATTGTTGATTGAAATATGTCTTGATTGCAGTGTAGTTGTTACTCCTGCCTGTTGTAAGCCTTGAAAAGAATGTTAATCAGCTTAAGAAAAGTCATGCGTGACGTATACTAAACACTGTTCATGCCTGGAGCACTGTAAAAACAGAACTGCCCCTCCTCTTTGGCTCATCTTTTATAAAGTCACAACTCCTGTTGAAAACCAAGGAAGTAATTAGGAGATAAAACCCTATATTGATTACTAAAAAAATTGGAAGTCTGTCATAGATTTATCTGCACTTTGTGATCCTTCTTTGACAGTAGCTAATGTGAAAGATTACGGCAGCATCTGCACGTGGTAAAATCAGTGTTTCAGACATTGATTATCTCAGTTCTGCTGCCTAAGTGAATCTAAACATGTTGCAGACCTAGCTAGGGTGCTTCATGGTGTTCTGCAGTCAGAGGAAAAGTGTGGTCTCTGGCTTGATTGTTTGAATAAAAGAGTTTTTAAATAAGATGTTGTAGTGTAAATACATGCTAGTTGTAATTTGAAACAAAAATTTGCATTAGGTGCTTTATTGATTTATCATTTAGATTAGGACTTATTTAAATATTCACAGCAAATTGTGCAAATTGGCACCCCCAGTGATGGAGACCGTAGTTCTCCTTTAAAGAAACATCATTCTGCAGTGTAGTTATAGCCTGCCACTGTTGCACTGCACTGCTAACTGCTTTATATCTATGTGATTGTGTATTGTACTTTTGTACTTATTTGTACTTATAATTGCAATGACCCCTGTTTATTGTACTAATTTATTGTTCGGTTGAACAGTGCTCAAATTATATCTTAATTTTTGATATTTTCTATTATTTTTATAAGTTTTTAATGAAATTAATGTAAATTAAAGTAAAGCAGACCCTACTCTGGATATATTTATCATTTAAATTTCTGTAGGCCTTCAGAAATGTGTCTATGTGTGCATAGCAAAGCATGCATATGGATACAAACTTAAGTCCAGAAATATTTTCAATGTATAGGCAGCATCCACTTTTTTAAATGAAGTTTCAATGGGTGCATATCCCCTCCGGATTCTTTATTTGCAGGTTTCAATTTGGAATACACATGTAAACTGTGAGCCCGAGGGCAGAGCCCTCATTACCTGATTTATCAATTTGTTTGTAAACTATGTTCCCTTATGCTGTGGAAAATGTTGGTAGCACTCCCGTAACAGTTAAAATGTTTTTATTCAAATTGACAGGGTAACAGCAATATTTGAAGCTTTTTATCAATCTTGAGCTTATACTGTAATGGCTCAGATGTTGTAGTTGCCCAGTAAATAAAAACACATTGTAACAGAGTACGTCATACATCTGTATTGAACAAATTAAATTCACCCATGAAAGTATGAATTTCGATATGAAGGCAACTGCCCTTCTACCAAGAACTAATAGTAATAGGGTGTGAAATAAATCACGTAATCGAATGGACTGTTAATTTTATGATGTATGACTTCATATGGAGATTCCATCAGCTCTCCTAATAACCTATTGTTACCATGCAAAATGATTCTACAGACGTTTTTTTTACATGATATTTCCTTAGCATTAACTTTCCATTAAGTTTTTAGTCCCAGGGCACAAATAAGAATATGCCTGAAGAGCTGGAGTGGATTATAAAGATACGTATATTTCCTAGCAGGTGGCATCAGATAGCTTCTCATTTTTAAATAACTGATGACAATGGGTTCACTGCTGAGGGCTAGAGAAAATCCACAGTGACATGTGAACAATTACAAGCAAGAGCACAAAATTATAAAACTGTAATAAAGTATGAGTGTCAACGTGTACTCACATTCTTAAGTAGCTGCCTTAAAGTGAAAGAGAATGACACAAAGTTGCGGGCAGATGAACTAATTGGCAAAATCTTAGGCCTTGTCTCCATCTATTTTTCCATTGCCTGATCTGTTTTGAAACCTTTTTTTTTATTATTATTTCTCCAATACTAAGGATTTCGTAAACTTGGCATTTGCACTATGGTTTGCTGCTTGTCTAGGTGAAGTGCTCAAAGCAGGATGCAACCTATTCAGAACATAGCTTTCATATAATGTTTTGGTGTAGAGCTCTTCAAAACTTAAGTATGTTTTACTTGGCTTGTGTATTCCCATTTAATGCAATTTCATCTGACATTTTAAGATTTTTTTTATTGCTGTACTCTCCACATTTAATGTCCATAGAGGTCAAAAAGGAAATTACTGTTCCAGGAAAATTAAGATATATGCAATACAACACGAAAGTCAAAGTTGAATGGCTTCATTGTGGCTGCTGATGGATACATAGTTAATCCAGTGTGTAAAATCTCTAGGGACAGTGACAAAAATCTCTTGTTTTGACAGAAATTTATATATCACAATGGAGTGCCCAATTAAAAGGCATTGTGCTCACTATTGAATATTCTTATGATATAAATAATTATAAGTACATAAATTCTCTGTTTAAAACTGGCGTTAACATTCACACCACAATCACCAGTTTATTTATGGTTTATATGTTTATTGATACAGTGACACTGGGTAAAAAGTGTGATGAGACACATTTGTTAATTAATTACGCAAGCATATCAGTTCGTTTCAGCGTAATTTCTGGAGAATTGCAGTTTTTTTGGCGCTCATTTAGATTAACTGCATAATCTTCTTTAAATCTTGCAGATTTTTTTGGCACCACTGCCAATGGCCATACTAATGAATACTGTATATATGAATGAGTTTATATAAAATAGTATTTACCAGTTTATAATGTTTTAATAAATATACTTATTGCCAATTAAGTACTATCAGGAATAAATTATATCCAATTATATTAGTTTTTCTTAATAAATTCACTAAAAATACATTTATAAGTATCATTCTTCCCCAGTGCAATCACAAATTTTTGCTGTGTATATTTTAAAAAAAACTGATCTCTTTTACTATACAATTTCTGTCTTTTGTTCACATAACGCCACTCTGTGGGTAGCGATAAAAATTGGCGAAAATTTTGTCTAGATTTGGTGACAATTCTGGCAATAATCTTTAGTCAACCTTGTGAGGCAAGACTTACATAGCATGAATGTAATAATAGGTGTTAATACATATGTTCACCAGAATATTCACAATGACATAACTGCTAGCACTTTAGTAAACTTGCTCTTGTGGATATTCTGGTGCCACCTTAGTAAACTGACACCATAGTGCCTATTAACCTTTTGGTTTTGAGACCATTTGAGGTTATGTGTCTATAACATCTTTACTAATGTTTTAATATTACCTTTCATGCATTTTAAACTTGATGCACATTGTACATTTACATGTACTTTAAAAAATGAAGCATACGTTTTGAAAAGTGTATTTTTTTCAATCATCATAAAAACCTGATATTCATCATGGGCCGTGAATAGGTATTTTATTTGTGTTAAATTGTACTTTTAATCCAGCATAGCTAGCCAGCAGTTGCTGAGGGCTGTAGTATGCAACACAAGGTTTTTCACTTTCCTGCTCTATAAAAAAAAAGCCAAAATAATAATAGACCCAAGCGGTGAGGGTACATTTATTCATTATAAGGAGCCAGTCAGCATGCATTTTTATAACTCTACTTTTACAGTTTCTTTCACTGGTGCACAGCACTGTGGGACATAATTGTGTAATTTAAATAAACAATTGTCTTGTGATATATTGGTGGTTTACAGGTTCAACTGCTCACTGTTGAAAAGCAAGCCGTTCTAAAGAATAAGATCAAGCAAAAAGTGACAGATATTTATACTCGCCATTCATAAAGAGCAAAATGCCTTAAACAGACACAAATGGTCTACATGGGGGAGCCATGACAGCTTCCATGTAAGTAGGTTAGAGCGATCATTATGTACAGTGCAGCTTCCAGCTGTCACGGTTTCGCTCCCACTTTGCTTTACTGGGATGCCTACAATCAAATTTAAGATCATAAAGGGAATTTTAAAGAAATGCTCATATATACACAAACTGCTCATTTTTCCACACTTTCCCTTTCTCCTTGTTATATTAGCTGACATGTTTCTAATTCAATAAACTTTAGTGGGCCTTTGGTTCTCCTGTTGAGAGAGGCGGCATGTTACTAATTCACAATTCACTTTAGTGGTGCATTGGTTCTCCTGCTGCAGAACTTTCAACCTCCTTTCCCCCTTTTCCCTCTGTTGGTGGTCGTTACTCTATAGAACACCATTTTTTATACATTGCTAATACACTGGCAGTTAGTTTTACACAGTAAAAAAATCCTGTTGCTGGTTTTTTTTTTTTAACCAGGCAATGATGTGAGAACATTTGGAGTTACTTGAAATTCTTGCAGTACAGGAGGCTGGATTTTAACAAAAAAGTGAAACAGCTGTATACTGTACATCTTTATTGGAAAAGAGAACTATAGCAATAACTTGCCACTTGTTGCAATTCAAAAGAAGGGGATTTAAATAAAAGTGAACCTGTACAACAATTTATGAGTATATTAAAATATGAAACAGGTATACATATAAATGCTTCAAATACTTCATAGCCCTTTGTTGTACAGTGAAACTGATCTGCACATTTTGTGAAGCTAGTAATGGGAAGGGTCTTACAGCATATATTGTAAAATTAAAGTACATGCTATTCTCTAAATGTTGCCAATGACAGAAAAGGTCAGACTAAGGTTTTAAAAATTTAGATTGTGGTTGTTTTTTCAATGCAATCACATTACTGTATAAACAGCATCCTTAAATAATTAAAGTTTCCTTATTTCTATTTAGGTTCTGATATCACATAAACCCACCCTTTCCAGAAAGTATAACAGAGCCTCTCTTTGATATAAAAATAAGCCTAGCACTATGTAACGTTTAGGGTCTAAAATGAACAAATGGAACAAATACTGTTTTAACAGCATTTTTACATTAATGAGTTTCAAAATTATGGCCAGGTGAGTCAAGTAGTTGCTTCTAGGGAAAATAATCATAATTCCTAGACATGGTTATATTCACTAGCTTTTCAAGTGCTCATCAAAAAAAGCATTAGCATAAATATATATTTTTTTACATTTAAATTTCAATATAAGGTTATTTTTTATTTTAACTGTAAAAACATTCTCAGCTTTATAATTTGCGATCTCTGTATTTTTACATCTTTTTTACATTGCCAAGAAATGTGGATATTATTTTTATATAAGACAGTATCTCAGAAAGAAAAATGTCCCATAAAACATATATCAACAATGACATCATAAAATTAAATTGCCTAAGCTGGGTGTAGCCACTTAAGTTAAATGTCCTCCTCCTTAAGGCTTAGCATCTTGAATTATTTCCAGTTTATCAACTAACTGTTTAATATTTCCTTCACAAATCATAACTTGCAAGATTCGTTTTGTTTAAATTTTATTAATCATTCAAAGAAAACAGGTTTTACCCTAAGGATAAGAAAAGATTTTAGTACAGTGGTTTCTCATATCAGTATATGTTCGGTAGAGAGTTAATAAATCGCGAATCTTGTCTCTGATTTTTATGCATTTTGTATACTAAATAAAACACATATTCAGGTAACAGAGGTGGCAATCTATTGTTAGGACTTTTTTTATTTCCAGTTCCTTTTATGCCTTGTTTTTAATGGTCATCAACTATGAGTGTTTCTCCTAAGAAAGCCTGTGAATGCACAAGACATTTTAAAGAATACCAATACAAAACTGGTATAATAGTATGATACATACAAGGTTTCCCATCTCAAATCAAAGCATTTAAGTTGTAGATCAACTACACCATTGCTTTGATCATAACTGAGAGTGCCCAGAGAGGGTCACAAATGTAATAATGAGCCGTCTGTGAGCAGTCAGAGATTTGATCTGGGCCACAAAAAAGTTGCAACTCCTTACTTAAAGGGAATATATATCCCTTATATGATATGAGCCCATTCAGAAAAAAAATTCATAGACACTACCTGAACTTCAAAAAAATACTACTGACCAAGTCAACTCCTTCACAGACTCCGTGAAAGAGTGCCACATACAGAAAACTAACAACAGCCACTCTATGGCCACCGTTCTATTTAAAATTACCTTTGCTGTTAGTAGCTAGAGGTTATATTGTTAAACATGGATAGTTGTTATATAAAGTTAAATATCACTCTGTGATTTCTAACAGTGACAATGAAAAACAACTGTATTTAATTTTGTAAGTTCAGATAGTGTTTACATGCTTTTTGTTTTATACATAACCACAATGGAATGAGCTTGTGTCTAACAGGGATATATTTTTCCTTGACAAGACTTTTCAAGAGGAATATGATTTTCAGTCTTTTTATGCAGTCCTTCTTGCCAGTGAAAGCTTACAACATAAGAACTACTTGAGGTCCAAATCACTGGGTTCTCTTTTCACATGTTAAAATGCATTTTTATATTTCCTTTCAAATGACGCCTAAATAAGACTTTTTCATCACTTACCAATTTTTCTATGTGGTTAAATATCCATTAGCAAGATTTATTTAAAATGGCATCCTGTTGCACGCTGAAGCCTCATTACTGGTGACCGTAAATTCCCATTGATGAGGGACAATTACAAAACATCTGAAGAGTTCATGGGAATCGGTTCCTATATTCCATAAATTTGTTTTAAGTATGTTGTGGTTAGGTACTTCAAGATAACCTTGTGAAAATGGGCATAAGTGATACACCTTGACAGCAACTAAGAAAAAGATGATCTTGATCTGCAGATATAATATTAAAATTATTCTTTACAGCTGGTCAGTTTAATAAACCAAAGACTTTGCTGGGGTCATCACTTTACAAGGACAGAGAATTAAAGACTGTTGCTGTATAGAAACCTTTACAATCTCGGCATAACTTACCGCAATACTATGTAAGAATGGGTTAACAGAAATCAACAGCACCACTGGTTAAATAAAATCTGAAAACCAAATTAAAATACCAGAACAAGTCCAGCTAATTAAAGGAACATTACTTTTTATGTGACTACTTGCAATTTTAAATGCTTTAGATCTTAAGTCATAATTGTTTGGTATTTGCTTTGAGTTGCTATGGAATGCAGTAGCAAAATAATGTACCATTCAGAAATACTATAAACAAATACTGTAACAGAGAGAAAGAATGCTGTCCTTATGAAGCAGTAGGATAACATGTGGTGAAATTATAATGCCAAGTCATTATTACATTTAATGGAAACCTAAACTAAAGGGAGAATTTAAAAGGAAATGTAATATAGATTTTATATAGACATTAAAAGGAATAGGGGGTGTACTGTAGATCTGGAATACAAGAAAGTGAAGAGCAGCCAATGTCCCTCTTCACTCCTGCTGTTTTGATCATTCAGTCTGTCAGGACGAATGATTAGAACAGTGCAAACAAAGACCCATCCAAAGCTGTGGAGGGGTGAAGGAAGTAACTAATGGTTAGCTCCTGCCTGGGATGTTGAGCAGAAGTGGTGATGCACATTTCTGAGAAGTAGGGACGCATCACATAGCTTCTATCTTAGCCAGCCAGAACTAGGGGTAGGCAGGTGGCTGACATTCATGTATGTTCCTCTTCTGCCTACCCACAATTCCGGCCCTGCCTTGTACAGTACAGCCCACGGACCATTCAGCCTGGTTCCAATGGGATAAGCCTGTGTATCTTTTATTATTCTTAGACGATTTACAGTTGTTTTTATCCTTTTATTTATTTGTTCATGTGTGTTTATTCTTATACTGTATATGTTTTACTCCAGTGTGGCACTAACATACGTCCCAAATGCCCCTTTTTTTGCGGGACAGTGCCTATTTTGGCAGCTCAACCTGCAGTCTTGGGCTTGTTACTGAAATGTCCCGACTTTCTGTTTGATCTCCTGCACTGAACAGCCTTTTGGCAGAGAGCCCAGAATAAATATGTAGGGTCTTTTGTAACAATTTAAGATAAGCAGGTCTCTTGGGGAATCTGATTTGCAGCTTGAAGGGCAATTCACCTTCATTAGCAAAACTGTAATAACACATAAAACTACAGAAATGTGTTCAAACTTTCATAACCTGCCAAATGTTGTAAGTATAGCATTTTTTGTAAAACACAGTAATTAGGGGGTGTGGTCACAACAATGGGCATGGTCAAAAAATGTTGGCCACGTGGCAAATCTTTTTGTCTCTCTTCCTATTTCCAAAATATTGGGAGGTATGCATCAACATGGCATTTATATGCTAGGATCACTAACCAGTGATATGGATGGCATACTACACAAAACAATAGAGCCTAAACACAATTACAAATTACAGCAATAGCAAGCTTTCTGGCTACCAGATTACTCTCTTTAAAAAAATAGAATAGCATACAGTAAATAGTATAGGTTCTCATTTATAGTATGGGACTGGGGTGTCCAGGACTCACGCGGGCTGCCGCCTCAGACCTGAAGCTACTCCAAATACCAAACTCCCCCCAATACACACACACACACACACAAACTGTACACCACATACAGAGTAACTGTTTAGTGGATGGGAGTGGGCTGGGGTCTACTGTTTTTTTTTCCAGTGTCCTGCCAGCCCAGTCCAACATTGCCCATTTACTACTACTGATGTTAAATGCCACAAAGGTTATGTACACTTTAAAGATGTCCCATCCTGTTTTTTTTTGACGATTTACAACAGTATGAATATGAATAGGCAGAATAGGATACATAACAGTCGACAGCTATTTTACACATTCTTCTTGGATTTATAGGCAATTGCTGTACTATGCTCACTGCCAACAAACACATATGAAGAATTCAGTGAATATGCTAGATTTATGTATTTCATTTAAATAATGTAATCAGTACTTTTGTGAACATTAACACTCATTCAGCAGTTTTCCAAAATACCACACACATATATGAGATGGAATTAGACAAGAGAACAATGTAATACTTCCTTTGTCAGATTGCAGAAGCAAAGCAATGGCTTTACATAGTGAAAGTGCAAAGACAATGACATAAACACAGACAATTTGTTTTGACAATAAGTTAATTACTTTTTGCCAACATGTATAATGAAAACTTTTGGAAGCTTTTGTTATTGAAAATACTCCAAGATAAATAATTAGATATCAGTCTTTAACCCCTTTCCCTCTAATTATGTACCTCACAGAGACTCACTTCAGCTTCCCCGTTTGTCCTGTTTAGCTCTAGCTCATGATTAAAAATGATATGCAAAACAATGTTCTGCACAAGCCCAATTCATTGAACAAGGGAATATACTACATGAAGTTTTAAAGGAAACTATACCCCCAAAATTAATGCTTATCAACAGATTATCTATCTAGTTCCATATCTATTATCTAGTTTATATCATATTAAGTGACATATTGAAAGATTCTTCGAAAACTGGAATGTATATTTAAGTAAATATTGCCCTTTTACATCTCTTGCCTAGAACCCCCATTTCCTGATGGTCTCTGTGCTGCCTCAGACATCACCTGACCAGAAATACTACAACAGGAAGAAGTAAGGAAGCAAAAGACAGAACTCTGTCTGTTAATTGGCTCATGTGACCTAACATGTATTGTTTGTTTGGTTTATTTGTGTGCACAGTGAATTGTACGATCCCAGGGGGCGGCCCTTATTTTTTAAAATGTCAATTTTCTATTTATGATTACCCAATGGCACATACTACTAGAAAAGCGTATTATTATGAAAATGGTTTATTTACATGAAGCAGCAATTTACATATGAGTTTATTATGCAATATCTTTCTCTACAGACCTACATTGTTTGGGGGGGGTATAGTTTTCCTTTTGGCGCAAAACCCCTTCCCCCGTAGGCCCCCACTGGGAAATGGCCCTAACTTGTTAGTCACCCCTCCATGCAGGTCCTCTCTTGCCGAGTTCAAGGGCGCCATCTTCGTCCGATCGCTTTTTTTCCTGTATTTGGCGGCGCATGCGCAGTAGGAGGCATTTGCCAGTCAGATCTACTGCGCATGCGCCGAAAGGCATGAAGTTTCCGAAAAAAGAAATCAGAAACTTTGTGAAATTCGGGCACATACACAGTAGATCCAACTGGAAAATGCCTCCCACTGCGCATGCGCCACCAAACGCCGATCAGTACAGGAAGAAGAGAGCTCAGACAAAGATGGCGCCCGTGAACTCAGCAAGAGAGGACCTGCATGGAGGGGTGACTAACAAGTTAGGGGCATTTGACCGGGGGGGGGGGAGGTTGGCCGGGGGGAGGAGGGAGGGGAGCCTACGGGGGGAGGGGTTTTGCGCCGAAAGGGTTTCCTTCTCCTTTAAGATTTCATATTCTGAAATTGACTTTGGGGTTACAGAGCACCATGGCATATGTTTACTGTGTCACAACATCCAGTTATCTGTACCTTCACTGGTTTCCCTTTTGGCCAACTAGTACATCTTGACATATGGCCTGAATAAAGATACAGCTTTGTTTAATAAAGAGAAACTAAAAATACCAGCACTCCAAGCTACAGGTCTGCAGTACATATAGAATCACTTAGAGTAGGAGCCAGGCAAAATTGCCTATGTAAGGTAAGTAAGTAATGTACTGCTTTCAATGGCAAATGGTAACATAGTATTGTGTCAAAATACAAAGTGAACATGCATTTGGCGGGTTTTTAGGCTTTTTGACTGGGTATGTGATTCTGCCATACTCTCACAACTGAAAGCATTTATTTTCTTTGTTTTACTGGTAAACCTTGTTCAGTAAAATGTCAGAACATAATTATCAGAACATAAAATGTCTCTGAATGCCACCATGTTTGTTGGGTTGTATAGACTTTAACTCTTATTATTAAACTATTATTATTCTTATTATTATAATTATTCTTATTATTCTTATTATAATATTAAAGCTGAGCCATCACTACCTACTGTATCAGCTTGTCTGTATGTCAATGGTGATGTATCCTTATGTACAGCCATGTAGAATGTTACTACTTTATAAATAAATATAATTAAAAAAATAACCTAACATACTAGCAGTCAAGGTGAAAAGTAAAGTAAATTAAAGTGAAAGTGCCACTTTAAAGGGTTTAAACACTGTGTGCTGATTAAAATTGATCAGTCATTTGTGATGTTTTTCTTTCTGTTTCTAGATGGCATGAATGAGAGCAACTGGTTTGGCATATCTTTTAATAAACATATAATCCCTGAAATATTTGTTTTTTATCAGAGAATGTCAGCTTTGATGTTAGTTATCTCCAAAAAACTTTGTAAGTTTCAGTTGTAAAACTCTTTTTAAAGGAGAAGGAAACTCGTTCTGCACTTGGGAGTGCCAAATGTTAGGCACCCCAAAGTGATTGTATTTACTTACCTGAAACCCCAGGCCGGTGCTCCTATCAGCAGAAAACTGCACTGGCCCGGGGTTCTTTCAGTGAACACCACGGAGCGATCCTCTTCTGGCTTTTTCTTTCTTCAAATTTCCTGGGGCAGACGCTCTTGGCTCTAATGCGCATGCTCAGCCGAATGAAGAGAGAGGAAGACGGAAGAGGATCGCTCTGTGGTGCTCAATGGTATAATCCCGGGCTGGTGAAGTTTTTTGCTGATAGGAGCACCGGCCTGGGGTTTCAGGTAAGTCAATACAATCACTTGGGGGTGCATTTTGGCACCCCCCAAGTGGAAGAAGACTTTCCTTCTTCTTTAATGACATGGGCTGTTAATATTTATCTTTGCCCAAAGCATATGCAGAAAAGGAAAGCAAACACACCCATATTTCACCAAAGCAGGGTCTGCTTTTAACAAAATTACATCAGGGTCTACTAACACAGTTATCAAACTGCCATGGGAAGTACAATATTTTATTGAGTTCAAACAGATAGTTGCATTTCAGCAACAACTATATCTAAATCCCCTGTTTTAATAAACTGAATAAGAAGTATCCAAAAGACTAATAAAATTCACTTGAATAGGACTTTTGCAGATGATTTTTGTACCACCTTTGTTTATTGCTTACATTGGTTATAAGGCATGAAGATAGGTTCGTTAAACTGAGATGTAATCTCAGTAACTATTTACTGAAAACTATTAACTATTTACTGAAAAATAAATTGGCCAGGTACCTAGTCAATAAAGATTTTTTTTTTATTTTTTATAGAAACTGAAACTGACTCAGAGACGCCTATGCTGACTGCTCGTGGCCTTGGACAAGCTGTTTACTCTCCCCGCACCAATTCTAGATTATAAACTACAGGTATATACAAATTATATACCAATGATATCCACCAGGGACTTGCTGTTTATTACACATCAGGGTTCAGTGCTGCATATATGTAATACTGCTACATAAGGATTATCCAGTGTAAAGTGTTCCGTCTAATTCCGTTTTGTCTAATTCTTCAATAATCCTCTTTTCATAACCTATCTTGGTGTGTGTTTTTGTCTGCAGATATGTTTTTAGCCCTGCTATCATCACGCTGGTTTGTATTAGAGTCCCACCTTGTTTGCGATAGCTTTTGAACATTCATGCTACTTAACAAACATATTAATTCCCTAAGTGGCAACTCGGTGCAAGCAGGAACATGCCACTGAGAGACTGAAAAAGCTCAGAATGCAGAAGAGTTGTTTGGATAATGTGCATGTATGTCTTTCTATTTCTGACTACTTCTATTTCTTCTGAGCCTGCTTTCCTCTGCCACCTTTCAGCATTACAATAAAAACAGGTTGCATTTTTAAATAGTGGTGCAAATCTATAGACCCTTGGTAATTTTTACCAAACCACTGGTGCTTTTAGATCAGCAGCTTTTAGCAGCCTGTATGTGCCCATCTCATGAAGCACTCTTGATGTTTAGAAAGGTTTAATACTGACCTGACCAGTAAACAATGTTTAATATTCTTGTCTCTGGTGTTTCAGTCTGGCAACCAAGTAAACCAGGTGCAGATTCTGAACTGTTACGATTTGCTGCATTAGTCGATTATTTCAGCAGCATCTGTGGTATATTAGCAAATATTGTATCACTGTAGTATTTAAACTTCCTTTAATGTTATGCTATGTTGGAAGAAACAGTTTAACTATATTGTAGGAAGGACAGTTTAACTATATTGGTAATTAAAAGAAATAATCCTAATGAAGCACTGCCCTAGATCAAGTGTAAATCACTTTAACAACTGCAATAAATAATAACACTGCTGTGGTTCAGGGAGGCTGCCATTTCCAACACTGGCCTCAATTGTTAAGCAGCTCGAAACCTGTACACTTGCTCCAACCCCTGCAGCTTTACACAGCTGTAAAGTTAAAAACCCCAATTAGGAGTTGACTTTATAAAACGTTTTATGTTATTGCATAGATATCATTACTGAAGCCATAAGATTAATAAAAATCCAAAATTGGGTGTATGATGTTCTGGACAACCTAATGAAAAACCTAACAACTTGTCCAGTAGTGTTAAAGGGAAATGCAGCCAAATGCAAGCTCTGACAGTAGGAGAGCATTCTGTACAGGACAGAAACTAATGGAGGTTATCCAGAGGGCTTTCTGGATAATGGATTTTTCCATAATTTGAATTTATAATACCTTAAGCCTACTTGAAAATCATGTAAACACTAAATAAACCCAATAGGCTGGTTCTGCTTCCAATAAGGATTCATTATATATATTATATTAGTTTGGATTAAAGTACAAGGTACTGTTTTATTATTACAGAGAAAATGTAATTCTGATTATTTAGATAAAATGGAGTCTATTGGAGGTGGTCTTGCAATAATTTGGAGCTTTCTGGATAATGGGTTTCTGGATAACAGATCCTATACCTGTACATCACAAGTCTGTTTATTAAATATAACAGATACAGTAGGAGTCATGTCAATTTCTAGCTTTAGTTTCCTTTTATTTTATTGCCTGTGCATTAGTACATTGTTTGCATGTGTAATTTTGTTAAGGTTGTATATATTTCCTAAAAATAAATACAGCAAAACATCCACCACTGCACAACACTACAATAGTATACATATAGGTAGTGTTGGTCTGTCTAAAGCTCTTTGTGGAGTTATTTATTTGCATGGTACATAATGAATGTAGTAGCGGTGTCTAAATACTCAAATAAATGCCCTGCACCAACTTCATGTTTCACATCTCTCATGGTTTTGTTTATTATTGTTTCCTCCCAAACCCAATATAAATAAAAGTGACAAGTTGTTTATATAGAGCTTTGCTAACACCCTTACATCACAAAGCACTGGAATGACAGAATCGCTTGGTGTTTGCAACTGGGGTCAAACATCATAAGCAAAGGTCATTAAACAGGAATGGTAAGCAGACAATAAAATAGATTTTCTGCTTTCTACATTTCAAGCGTTAGGTTCAATACTAAACATTTCAGAGTTTCTGTATAGCTCTAATCATGGCATTTTATAAAGATCATTACCTTATCACAGTCAGACCAAATAGTATAAAATCAATTAAAATAGATATTTTCTGAATGTCTGTATATTTTAGACCGAAAACACATGGACATATTCTACTATGGATATCCTGAATGAATCTGCATGTGGAATATAAGTGAACCAAATTAAATGTTTAAAAAAATCATTAAAAGATATAAAAAGCATAAGTATCAAAAGGACAACAATTTTACAAGCAGGCACCCACAATTAAATTGGAATTATGAGGTGGTGCTGCATTGTGGGTAAAAAAAAAACATGGTGATTTGCATTAACATTTTGTACCTTGGGAAGACATATTTATATATAATAACATTCAATTAAATAACATACATGCCAATATAAAGTCATATTAGGGTAGAATGGGTTATTGAGATGAAGAAAATAACAAAACTGGAGCATGAGGCCAATGTTAGCCCTCGATATTCGACCCTAGGTAAATGTGTCCCTAAGTAATTAATAAGGGATTTGTATTTTATAAAATCATTCTAATTAATAGCATTGTGATATTTCCTATCATGCAATACTGAACTAAAGGTTAACCCTCTGCTGGTGGTCCTTTTTACAAGCTAACTGAGGAAAAGGTAAGAAACCTATTACTAAACAGCAGCAGATCCACTCTATGGCCTGCAACACAAATTCAGAAATTTTTACCAAGACAGAAATTTGAAACAAAAAGTAAACCCTATACCACATCAATCTTTAAGCCTTGCACACAAACATCCAGAGAAAATGGCAGGAAAGAGGTGTAACATTCAAGATAGCAAGGTTTTGTGAGTATGGATGGAAAACTTAGCTAGAAAAACCATTAATTCCTAAGAGAGGAAACAGCAGCCAATTAAATGCATTATTGAAAAGCCTCAATTTTGTGGCCACAACCCAAAAGCAGAAAAATTAAAGGTGCATAGAGACTTGTGAAAAGTGAATGTCAACGAATTATATGAGTACCTGTGATCCACAACTAAAACTCACACCCTAACTAATAAACCTCATTCATGTGTAAAAAAAGTGCCCCAAGCAATAGGTTCATTTTCATGCTGTTACTGCAGGGCCAGAGATTAGTAAGAAGAGAAGCAAAACATCGTTTTTTTATGGATCAGCGGCATGTTTAACATACAGACTAATAGCTGTGTGCTGAAAGCAAATGTCATCTAAAGGATAATGCTAAAGCGAGCAAAGGTCATGCAAATGGAAACGCTTTGTATTGCAATGTGCCCTATGTCAGATGTCCCATGTATGCTGGTAGTCTACTCTTTAGGACAACAGCACACAGAGCAATTCCAGACATTGTGTTGAACTGGTAGTTAACAGTTCCACCAATTTATTAGTTATCATTTTCAAGCAACAATCACCTTACCGGAGAATGGACTAGAAGGTCCAAATAATTGCGAGTGAAATTAGTATGAAGGGATATTTTAGTGAATTCTGAGTGAATTCTAAGCAATACACTTTATTCATTTTTTAAAGCAAATACAGAATGAGACTCTGAAGGTTTTCATTCATCCAGGTCAGGGGTCAGCAACCTTTACTATCAAAAGAGCCATATTGCCCCCTCGTCCACTAAAGAAAAATAGTCTGGAGCCGCAAAACATATAACAGATTATAAACTTTTAAAAATGTTAACCTTTTTTCAATTTTAACTGTTACTACAACAGAATACAACAAACAGAAGTGCAGTGTGTATGTGTAGGCCTACTGAATAGCGCTATTAAATGCTAGTGTTCTCATCTATTTAATGTGACTTCTGTTTCTAAAGTTCAATGCTGATCTTCCCTCTATTGTCTTGAGTGTGTGACCGCGGTAAGGACCAGGATGAATCATCCGTTAACCGTTAATTTACCCCGGTCACACACTCAAGCAGCCGCCAGCAGGTGCGAGGGCTGTATAGCGAACTGATAGGAAAAGCCGCAAGACTGAGCCGCAGCAAACAGGATGAAGAGCCGCATGAGGCTCCGGAGCCTCAGGTTGCCTACCCCTGATCCAGCTCATGGTGTATCTAATAGAAGTAAATCTAGTGCAACTGGACTTGCTGAGCAATCATTGAAGATGTTCAACTACTCATCTGAGCTGCTTCTTCAGTTCAACTGACTGGTACAAGAAGTCATCGGCATATAAACTCTTCCACTAATCCAATCATAATGATCCCATACCAGTCATCTTCATCATTAATCATTACTTAGCATGTCCAGTTGCTCTTGATATACTTCTACTAAATACAGCATGAGAGATTAATAATGTATTCTTTCAAGTTTAACCTTTTAAATGCCACAGATCGTAGAATCTACGTTCTGTGGCAAAGGTACTTGAAATGCCACAGAACGTAGATTCTACGTTCTGCAGCACTTCCGGGTTCTGGAGCGGAGGAGCGGCTGTTAGAGCCGCTCACTCCGTTCCTCCTCGATCCCCTGCCCCTAGGCAACAAGCAGAGCAGGGGATTGAGTGGCCCCTGGGGCGCGATTGCCCAGGGGCCCCAAAACAGTAGCAGGCACGTGTCACTTACATGTCCTGCTGCTGCAGCCTACGCTGCCGCGATCAGCTCCGCCCCCACAGCACAGGGACGGGAATCACGTCGCAGATGTCTTCCTGGGGCCCTTCCAGATCGTCTGCAACAGTCTCCAGCAACTTTTTCAGGTTAGTGCAACAATTACACACACAAACACACCAACACACACTTATTACAGTAATACACAATTAGATTCACACTTACACACACTTACACATACATTTTTGGCGATTGGGGGGGTCACTTACACTCACTGCACTCACACACACGTGCACACGCACACATGCGCACATAACATGTAATTTACCAATTGTACACACGCACACGCACATACATGGCATTGTGGCTTTTTTTTTTTTTCTTATCGCATCGTTTCTTTTTTTGGCTGAAAATAATGTTTTATTGCCATTACGAATAGCGTATTCGCTAACCGTACTGTGCAATACCTTTTGTATGTTATTTCGGTGATTATATTGCAATTTTGAGTATTTTGGTGCATTTTTAGCGATTTTATTGAATTTTTAGCCATTTTATTGCATTTTCATCTCTGCATATGTTGTGTTCACTTGTTTCTAGACGTATAACCTGTTTGGCTCAGCTATATTCAAACTGTGATTCTGACGGCCGATAACACTAGTCTGGAAAAAAACATTGATTTTTGTGGTTTTATTGGATTTTTTTGCATTTCACTCTTTACTGCCTTATTTTGTTTTGCCTTGTAAATTTTATCTACTATATATCCATTTGGGGGCCTCTGTGCGCCACATAGTTTGGTATATCTATGCATATTGGGCATCAAAGTGTTCAGTAGACCCCTGGCATTCATATTTAGGATTTTTTATGCTGATAAGTTACAAAATGTGGGGCATATAATGGGGTAAAATTCAAGCTTTGTGACGATTTTCAGAAATTTGATAAAAACCGTTACGTTCAGCATTGATTTGCAGTTTGGCAGTTTGCAGTAGAAACACTTATTTACCCATATTGGATTAGTCAGAATGTGTTCTTTCTGAAAATATATGGTTTTCTGGGGACTCTGTACTGTTAGGGGGGTCTAATGTCGCATAATACACACACCAGGTGCTTATATTGCAGCAGCCAGCGCGTCAGCCCTGAAAATGTATATACACAATTGTCATTTGGGGGTCTCTGTGCGCCACATAGTTTGGTATATCTATGCATATTGGGCATCAAAGTGTTCAGTAGACCCCTGGCGTTCATATTTAGGATGTTTTATGCTGATAAGTTACGAAATGTGGGGCATATAATGGGGTAAAATTCAAGCTTTGTGACGATTTTCAGAAATATTTTAAAAAACCGTTATGTTCAGCATTGCTTTGCAGTTTGGCAGTTTGCAGTAGAAACACTTATTTACCCATATTGGATTCGTCAGAATGTGTACTTTCTGAAAATATATGGTTTTCTGAGGTCTCTGTCCTGTTAGGGGGGTCTAATGTCGCATAATACACACACAAGGTGCTTATATTGCAGCAGCCAGCGCGTCAGCCGTGAAAATGTATATACACTATTTTCATTTGGGGGTCTCTGTGCGCCACATAGTTTGGTATATCTATGCATATTAGGCATCAAAGTGTTCAGTAGACCCCTGGCGTTCATATTTAGGATGTTTTATGCTGATAAGTTACAAAATTTGGGGCATATAATGGGGTAAAATTCAAGCTTTGTGGCGATTTTCAGAAATTTGATAAAAAACGTTACGTTCAGCATTGATTTCCAGTTTGGCAGTTTGCAGTAGAAACACATATTTACCCATATTGGATCCGTCAGAATGTGTACTTTCTGAAAATCGAATGAATATCCTTCGATGAAAAAAACTTAGGCAAGCCTATGGGGACCTTCCCCATAGGCTAACATTGAGTTCGGTAGCTTTTAGCTGCCGAACTAGGGGGTCGAATTTTATTTAAAGAGACAGTACTTCGACTATCGAATGGTCCAATAGTCTAACGATTTTTAGTTCGAAACGTTCGATAGTCGTAGTCGAAGGTCGAAGTAGCCCATTCGATGGTCGAAGTAACCCAAAAAACACTTCGAAATTCGAAGTTTTTTAAATTCGAATCCTTCACTCGAATTTAGTGAATCGGCCCCTAATTTACCCATATTGGATTAGTCAGAATGTGAACTTTCTGAAAATATATGGTTTTCTGGGGTCTCTGTACTGTTAGGGGGGTCTAATGTCGCATAATACACACACCAGGTGCTTATATTGCAGCAGCCAGCGCGTCAGCTGTGAAAATGTATATACACTATTGTCATTTGGGGGTCTCTGTACACCACATAGTTTGGTATATCTATGCATACTGGGCATCAAAGTGTTCAGTAGACCCCTGGCGTTCATATTTAGGATGTTTTATGCTGATAACTTACGAAATGTGGGGCATATAATGGGGTAAAATTCAAGCTTCGTGACGATTTTCAGAAATATTTTAAAAAACCGTTATGTTCAGCATTGCTTTGCAGTTTGGCAGTTTGCAGTAGAAACACTTATTTACCCATATTGGATTCGTCAGAATGTGTACTTTCTGAAAATATATGGTTTTCTGGGGTCTCTGTACTGTTAGGGGGGGTCTAATGTCGCATAATACACACACCAGGTGCTTATATTGCAGCAGCCAGTGCGTCAGCCGTGAAAATGTATATACACTATTTTCATTTGGGGGTCTCTGTGCGCCACATAGTTTGGTATATCTATGCATATTAGGCATCAAAGTGTTCAGTAGACCCCTGGCGTTCATATTTAGGATGTTTTATGCTGATAAGTTACGAAATGTGGGGCATATAATGGGGTAAAATTCAAGCTTTGTGACGATTTTCAGAAATTTGATAAAAACAGTTACGTTCAGCATTGATTTGCAGTTTGGCAGTTTGCAGTAGAAACACATATTTACCCATATTGGATTCGTCAGAATGTGTACTTTCTGAAAATATATGGTTTTCTGGGGTCTCTGTACTGTTAGGGGGTTCTAATGTCGCATATTACACACACCATGTGCTTATATTGCAGCAGCCAGCGCGCGTCAGCCGTGAAAATGTATATACATAATTGTCATTTGGGGGTCTCTGTGTGCCACATAGTTTGGTATATCTATGCATATTGGGCATCAAAGTGTTTAGTAGACCCCTGGCGTTCATATTTAGGATGTTTTATGCTGATAAGTTACGAAATGTGGGGCATATAATGGGGTAAAATTCAAGCTTTGTGACGATTTTCAGAAATTTGCTAAAAACCATTATGTTCAGCATTGCTTTGCAGTTTGGCAGTTTGCAGTAGAAACACTTATTTACCCGTATTTGATTCGTCAGAATGTGTACTTTCTGAAAATATATGGTTTTCTGGGGTCTCTGTACTGTTAGGGGGTCTAATGTCGCAATTTTCACCAAAACCGTCAATTTTGGGAAAGCCTTGCGGCTCAGTAGTTTGGAGCAATAAGGCATGGGTACCCATTTTAGATTCTGTAGAATGTGTACTTTCCAAAAATGTATGGGTTTGGGGGGTAAACATATATTTCTGTGTTATTAGCCCACAAAAATGCAGTCAATGTGTTGATCTTTCATTAGATGAAGTTACCCACAGGACTATTTGTATGCGCTAACTTCATTTTGGGGCCTCTAAATGCCAGATACTTTGGTAAACTTATGAACAATGGCCACCAAAATGTTCAGAGGAACCCTGGCAATCATATTTAGGGTGCTTTTTCTTAGTACGTAATGATACATGGGTGATATGGTGCTGGGAAGTTGAAGCTTTAAGGCAATTTTCAGATATTTCACCAAAACCGACAATTTTGGGAAAGCCTTGCGACTCAGTAGTTTGGAGCAGAAAGGCATGTGTACCCATTTTAGATTCAGTAGAATGTGTACTTTCCAAAAATGTATGGGTTTGGGGGGTAAACATATATTTCTGTGTTTTTACCCCATAAAAATGCAGTCAATGTGTTGATTTTTCATTAGATGAAGACACCCACAGGACTATTTGTATGTGCTAACTTCATTTTGAGGCCTCTAAATGCCAGATACTTTGGTAAACTTATGAACAATGGCCACCAAAATGTTCAGAGGAACCCTGGCAATCATATTTAGGGTGCTTTTTCGTAGTACGTAATGATACATGGGTGATATGGTGCTGGGAAGTTGAAGGTTTGAGGCAATTTTCAGATATTTCACCAAAACCGACAATTTTGGGAAAGTCTTGCGACTCAGTAGTTTGGAGCAGAAAGGCATGGGTACCCATTTTAGATTCTGTAGAATGTGTACTTTCCAAAAATATATGGGTAAACATATATTTCTGTGTTTTTACCCCACAAAAAAATGCAGTCAATGTGTTGATTTCTCAGTAGCTGAAGTAAAGTCCTGAACAATTTGGATGTGCTAACTTCATATTGGTGTCTCTAAATGCCAGATACTTTGGTAAACCTATGCATAATGGGTATCAAACTGTTCAGTGGACCCCTGGCAATCATATTTCAGGTGCTTTTTCTATGTTTCTATTTTTTATGTTCAGACAAGCTTTTATGTTTGGTAGTTGGGAGTAGAGAGACATAGTTACCCATTTTGTAATCGGCAGAATGTGTACTTTTCCAAAATGTATGGTTTACTGGGGTAAACCTACGGTTTCAGGATAAGGCTTTCCAAATCATTTGGATTTTCATCCGTAAAATGAAATATTTTTCTGGTATAAATTGATATACGATGAAAAATGGTAATTTTTCTTTTTTTTTTTGGTATTTAGCAGTATAAATTTTTTTGCACAGGTGGAAATACATGAAAACTCAGGCAGATTTATAAAGCTCAGCTTCTACCGAAAAAAACAATGTATAGTTTTCCTAGGTAAACTATAGGTTTCTCATCAGAAAATGCCCCTAAAGTGAGAGAGCACAAAATGCTTAAAAACGGCTGGCATTTTGCGTAACCAAAATGTGAAATTCTGCTGGCACTTAAAGGGTTAAAGGGGTGGTTCACCTTTCATATGTTATAAAACGTCGATTCAAGCAACTTTTCAATTGGTTTTCATTATTTATTTTTTATATTTTTATAGTTATTTGTCTTTTTCTTCTGACTCTTTGCAGCTTTAAAATGGGCGTCTCTGACTCCCTTCTAAAAAACAAATGCTCTGTTATTTGTTATTGTTACTTTTTATCAGTGATCCTTCTATCCAGGCCTCTCCTATTCATATTCCAGTCTCTTATTCAAATCAATGCATGGTTGCCTGGGTAATTTGGACCCTAGTTATCAGATTGCTTAATATGCAAATTGAAGAGCTGCTGAATAAAAAGTTAAATAACTCATAAAACTTCAATAATAAAAAATGAAAACCAATTGCAAATTGTCTCAGAATATCCCTCTCTACATCATATCTCAAAGATGGACAACCCCTTTAAATGTTATACTATATTCTACTAGTGGTGAAACATTTACCTGCACTACAAGAAGGAAATAGGGTCAGCCAGTAGTATCTACATACATACATACCCAAGATGGATGCACTATAGTGCATAAGTAGTTCAAGAAGACTGATGACCAAGTTCCCATGTTGAGAAAGGGTTGTGCGACTTGAACATTAGGACAAATGCACAAATTTTGGTTAATTTCCCTTGGGGAGAACTGTTGTGCATAGTTTGTTCAGTGTGACTTCACCCACAGGTAGGCTCTGTTATTTATTTGCTGAGAGGCATGCAGTTAGGGCTTACAATTATTTAATCATTCTTAGACTTCAACTCTACTGCCAGAGGAAATGGGTTGAGTTTTAACAGTTCCTACAACAGCCTGGTGACTGGGAGATTTCTGAATTAACATTCCAGCCAACACACATTAAGACCTAGCATTCTTCATTCTAGCCAGCTGTACTGTGATAAAATATGCTTGCCAGATAAATGGTCCAAAAAAGTTTCAAGTATAATCCTAGGAGAACCACATCATCCTCTGAGGACCAATGAGGAATCAGCCATAGGCTGCTTTGTCTTATATTACAATTGCAAATACAACACATTTCTACTATCTACAAAGGGAGTAAAAAGACTGATATTAAGAGATGAAATCAGCAATATTTTTACATTTCAGTCAAAGGCATTATGCATATAGTTAGCAAAACAAAGGCATGTTATAGCTGTCTGCTTTGTGGATCTCTAGAATACTACAAAATTGTTTCATAAAAAAAAAAAAATATCATATAGCATTTTCTGCACAATGCATACAGAGGTGACAGTATTTACCTATTATTTTGCTACTTCCTATAGTACCTGCCTGACTCCATTGATTTAGTGATTATTTCTCACCACCAATATTTTCAAGGTTGATGTGTGATTGGGAAGTGAGTGTGTACTTGGGTACTATGTATATTGTGGTTCTTAACTATTACTATGGATAGTAACTATTACTATGGATAGTAGCTGATTTTTTTGTGCAATTTATTGCTACTGAACTTGTTTGCTCAGTGTCATTTTTTAAGGGGATTGAATGTTAAAATATGTAACAAATGAAGGTACGCTTTTAGTTGGGACTATAAGCCTAGAGACGTGTTTTTGAAAAAGGGGTTATTCCCATTCTTAGAGGTTCTTCTATATGGTACATTTATAACAGGTAATACTTATTAACAGAAAACGTTCCCCTTTAAGGATAAAGTATGATATATACTGTATATATATATATTATTTTGAGAATTCAGGTCATGCTTTGCCCCTGATATCACACCCAGCAATCACACCCAAAATGCCTGTAATTTGCCTAAAGCTGCATCTGCTTTTCATCCATCTGGCATTCACAATTTGTTATTGTACTGGCAATCTATCTGCCTACTTCATAAAAAACTTGCAACTCTGCTCTACTGTATTTAACTGTATGTCTTTATGCATGCTTAACACAGCCGGCAGTCAGGTAATAGAGAA
The DNA here is from genome assembly GCA_038501925.1 of Xenopus petersii. Taxonomy (NCBI): domain Eukaryota; kingdom Metazoa; phylum Chordata; class Amphibia; order Anura; family Pipidae; genus Xenopus; species Xenopus petersii. The sequence continues at coordinate 67,619,364 of CM076679.1, forward strand.
AAATAGTATTTTAGCACAAATGCTAGATTAAAATTAAACACGCTAAGTAATTAACCAAGCTATTAGTAATACAATTCTATATTAGTAATACATAATGTATATGTTCAATGTATACACCCATTTATTGTACAACACTACACAATGGGGGTTATTAACTAAACTCAGATTTTTTCTGGTTGGAGTTTTGAAGGGGAAAACACAATTTTTTTCATAGTAAAAACACTCCATTTTTTGTGATTTATTAAACCCCGATGCTGTTAAAAGTCTGAATAAAAAAGTACTCCATCTCAAACCTGCCGAGGTTGTGCAGAATTCAATAACTGATGTCCTGTTTAAAATAGGAAGATACCGTGATCTGCACTGTACAATTATCAAAATGTGCGGTTGTCAGGCGATAATCAGAAAAGATTGGACGATTTGGATTTTTTCACGATTTTATAGTCTTTTGCCGCACCAGAAGTGCACAAGAGTTTTCTCGAAGTGGTTTTAAGAAAATGAGTGAGACATTTTCAGATTTTATTAAATAACCCCCAATATGTTGGTAATAATATTAATTTCCCTTGCACCTGACATTATTTTACAATGCAGAGTGTGGAGCAGAATAAATAAAAATACCTTACTGGAGAGAGAAGGGAGAAATGTGATATGATTAAAACATCAAGAGAATTAACAGAGTTCAAAAAAGAAGCATTTTGGCAGTGGAAGATGTCTAGAGCTAGAGGACACAACATGAAGCTAAAGTAAAAGAAAGGCATCTTTAAATAAAGGGTTATACACACATAAAATAGTATACTCTCAAGTGTTGTGGGGACTACCCCAGTAAAGGAACTCAAAGACTAATGGAACGGATAAAAATAAGTTTTAAAAACTAGAAGTCAGCACTTAATTGGCAGACAAGATGGGCCATGTGGCTCTAATTTTGATAAGTCTATTCAAAGCTAGGAAGTTTTGCATGTTAATCTAAGAGACTTCATTCATTAGCCTATTTTCAAACCTCCTGGCATTTGAAAATCAGAAAGAGGGACAAAAAGACCTGCTGCAGCATGTGCATCGAAAAAGTTTTGACCATGTCCACACCCCCTAATTACCATTTCCAATTTGCCAGATTATGAAAGTTTGAAAGGTTGTTTCTGGAAGTTTTAGGGCAATGTTTTATGTGTTACAGCAGTTTAGCTAATGAAGGTGAAATTGCCCTTTAAGCTGTGAGTCACAGTTCTCCCAATAGACCTGCTTATCGTAAATAGTTACAATTGTATCTCAGCTTATCTTAAATAGTTATAAATGTATCTAAATGCAGATGCTGAATATTCTGTGCTCTCTGCCAAAAAAACTCTTATTTAATTAACTTTTCATAAACTTTGTATCTTTTTCTGGCCTCAGTGCAGGAAATCTGGACTTTTTAATAAAAATCCTAGACTGCTGGCTGAGCTGTCAAAAACAGGACATTTTGGGTTTGAGGTAAATATTTTTAGCTGAATTCAGCATTTTTTTCACCAGTAGAAGATACATTTTGCCCTACTGTCACATGAAGGTCAAGTGATTTGGCTCTGGGGCGAACTGTTGCTCTTCTTTCATGAATTAGATGGTGGTGATTCATCAAGGCAAATTAGTGATATAATTCTAGGGTAACACAGGGTCAGTAACCCCAAGCAAAACAATAATGGGTTAATTGCATTTAAAAATATTACCTTTTAGTTAAGATTAATAGACAAAATAGTCACATATACAGTAAGTCAGCTCATTGCATATTAAAAGCACAAGCATATTATTGGCTATAATATGTAAAATGAAAAGATCTGGCAAATACCCAAAATTAGTAAAAGGTTTACAATATATATTGCATTATGAAAATAGAGGTGGGCATTAGTGCCCTTTGAGCTACTACTTGCCCTGGAATGCATCCTTGGAATTGGCCTGTGTGAGTGGGACACTACACTTTTTTCCCTTGCTTTTTTTTCCCAAATGTTAAATAGGACAAACCACCAAATGTTACAGCTTCCTAACTTAAAATTTGATCTGTTTGACATCTGTGGTATGTGCCTCTTAAAATTGACTTATAATGGCTATAAACATAATCAGAATAACTTTATGACTAACTACCCCTACACAGCATAGGCCTCTAAGCAAGTACCACATAAGAATATTATAACAAAGACAAAACACAATTGCTACAATACTACACTGTAAATACATACATCAAAGAAGACTTTACAAAATATATAATTAAGATAGATTTCAGTTAAAATGTAATTCTTTTTGTTGTCAGAAATATGTTTATACAACACTATACATCACACTTCCAAACATTGCCCTGAATTTATTTGAAGCTTGTACAAAATTAAAATAACACAAATCACCAAAAACAGAATCAATGAAATTCTTTAGCCTCTTTAATTTTGCATTAAACTAAATTAGTGGTCATTAATCATAACATAGCATTTACTAATGTCATATAAATTGACAATATCCAGAACCCTCTTTTATTACATAGGCTGTGCTATGCTGATTTGTGGCTGAACTTAATGATATGTTAATGAATCTTAGTGATGCTAACTGATCTTTCTTATATTTTAAGGCAATTTAACCCAAAAAATTCCCGCACAATACTGAATAAAATGCATACCTTTGTTAGTAAATACAATAATGTGCTTATTACTTATAAATAACTTAATTTCTTTCCTTTTTCAGATGTCTGTAATGTACAATGCAACAGTTCTAAAACAAAATAAATCTGCTAACACTATAGAAAGGGTTGCTAATATAAGAGTGAATTCAACTACAATTTTTTATGTAGTTTTGTATTTTTATGCATGTCTTATGCACTGGATATACCCCATTCACTCTCCCAGCTATGCCCAACATAAAAGGGGACCTGTCACCCGAAAAAATAATTCAAAATCCTATTTTATCACATTAGTCAAGCAAAATAAACTTTAATTACACTATATAAATTATTTTGTTTCCTTCAGTCTGGGAATTAATAACTATAACAAGCAGGCAGGAGCCATTTTGTGGACACTGTTATTAAGACAAGCCTTCCATCATCTCACAATCTTGTTTGTGCACCAGAATGGGGGACCTGATGTCCATCCCCATTCCCTGGCTACACAATTAAACAACAAAGAAAACAGGGGGAATGTATAGAGAGCAGTGACATCTAGTAAGTGGTGAATGGAAAGTGAAAGTAATTGTCTGCCTTAAGCTGGCCACAGACGCAAAGATCCAATCGTATGAATCAACAACGTACGATCAGACTTTCCCATCTCCCGACCTGCCACTAACCATTACGATCAAATAAAGTAGTTAAAGAACAGATCAGCCGATGTTCTGCTCCTGACAGCAATTATACGAAAGTTATGTCCGACCAAAGCAAGTGAGAGTCTCCCTCTGAAAATTGTACGATCGGCAATACACGCAGAGCTATTACCCACAGCCGACAGAAATCTTTTAACCTGTCCGATCGACCAAATGACCGATTTCCGCCGAAAAATGTCGGGACTCTCCACACACGGTCCGAAAAATGTACGAATCCTCGATTCGTACGATCAGATCTTTGCGTCTATGGCCAGCTTAAAGGAACAGTTCAGTGTGAAAATAAAAACTGGGTAAATAGATAGGCTGTGCAAAATAAAAAATGTTTCTAATATAGTTAGTTAGCAAAAAATGTAAAATATAAAGTCTGGAGTGACTGGATGTCTAATAAAACAGCCAGAATCCAACTTCCTGCTTTTCAGCTCTATAACTCTGAGCTAGTCAGCGACTTGAAGGGGGGCCACATGGTACATTTCTGTTCAGTGAGTTTGTAATTGATCCTCAGCATTCAGCTCAGATTCAAAAGCAACATAAATGACCCATGTGGCCCCCACTCAAGCCTCTGATTTGTTACTGCCTGGTAACCAGGGTAACCAGTCAGTGTAAACCAAGAGAGCTGAAAAGCAGGAAGTAGTGTTAAGACTGACATGTTATACATCAAATCACTCCAGCCTTTATACATTACATTTTTGGCTAACTAACTATATTAGAAACATTTTTTATTTTGCCCAGCCTATCTATTTACCCAGTTTTTATTTTTACACTGTACAATTCCTTTAAGGCATAGAGGAGGGGCAGACAATATTTGATTGACAGCTGAGATTTTTAAATGAACTTACAACAGCTATGAATGCTTTAATAAAAAATAGAAATTGAATTTCACGTTTAATATGAAAAGGACTTATACAGCTTTTGTGTCTGATTGTCAGGTCCACCTTAAGGGGCTTATTTATAAAATTAAGATTTTTTCTGGTCTGAGTATAAAAGGGGAAAACATATTTTTTTCATAGATGCTGCTAAATGTCTGAAAAAACCTTAAACCTGTTGAGGTCATGTAGAAGTCAATGGCAGATGTCCCGTTTACAGTTGGAAGATATCATGATCTGCGCTGGGTTTCATACAATAATCCGAAGAATTTGTGGTTTTTGGGCGATAATTCCAAAAAAATTTCCGGTGTCAAATCGGATTGTGATTTTTTTTCATGATTTTATTGAGTCTTCTCCCACACCAGATTTTTTCAACTAAATGTATTGATAAAAAAAGGTAAAAATGTGCATGGGAGTTTGGTTGATGTGGTTTTAAGAAAATAGTGAGAATTTTTCGGATTTTAGTAAATAATCCCCTAATTATTCCTATGCTATATTCAGATCCATTTTTAAATATTTTCAGTGGTGGGAGTTAACATTACATAGAAGTGCAAAACTTTGCATTTCTTGACAAGGATTGAAATGGTTCACTCCCTACTCCACTACAATTTGCTTTGCTTGCTGAACTAAACAAGAGTATTCTAGTGTCTAACATGCCTTACACAAACACACACACAACACACACACATATTCCTGGGGGGTGGGGGAAATTGCACTTAAACAGTGAAATAACCATAAATTATGGACCCTGTCTTCAAACCTTTGAGAACATTGAGTGCATGACATATGATAAAGCTGCATTAGCCAGGAGCCACAATAGGATCTACGTTATACAGCATATCACATGCACATCACATGTCCTAAGGGGCGATACGAGGTTGGGTGAGTGCTAATTGGTTTTACATATTTATTGGCAATATTTTTTATGGCATGTTAATGGTCTTGATAAAGGTCTCAGGAACAGACAGAAACATTGACCTATTTTAAGATGTATTTAATAAAATTAACCTTTTAAACTAAACAAAAGTTCCCAGTGTGCACCTCACTTTTTGGATTTTATATATATATATATATATATATATATATATATATATATATATATATATATATATATATATATAGGGACAAGTGAATACAAAAGTTCCCAGTGTGCACCTCACTTTTTGGATTATATATATATATATATATATATATATATATATATATATTTTTTTTAATTATTTTTTATTTTTTTTTGCTGACAGTATATTGCCAGTGGAGCAAATATCAATAAGAAATCATGTTGCTCCATGTCTGTCACTGCCTGGAGAATAAAACAAAGTATGCATGTTAAGCTGCAATTTGCCTCGGCATCAAGTAGTATTTATTTTATCTGAGATGAGGCTTAGGATCTAAAGTTCTATGGCCCAACAAAAGCTGCCACCTTGGTACCTCCAGACTGTATGGCCCATGTATGGGGCACACTGATAAACTTGCCCAAATTAAATCTGGCCAAAAATGGCAGATATTAATCAGACAGCATTAAATCCCTGTCAGACAAGGAGCATATTGGCATGTTCTCTTTATCTGACAGGTCTCTACTATTAGCTTAGTACAACTCTTCCATGTCCTTGTATCCGATCCTTTTGAGGAAAAAAGTATATAAATGTTACAGTAACCATTACAGACCTACACTATATAACTTACATTATTAACATTAATAATTGCTAGTAGTTATGGATGAAGAACCATTCCATTTAGGTTAGAATGGATAAAATCTCAGGTTGATCCCTTTAAATTCCCTCTCTACATATGATATTGTTATTGCATATGATTATGTGCAGCTTAACACATGACATGGGTTAAGCCTTATGGAGACTATAGCTTTACAGCTTTTTTTTCATCTTTATAATAAAATGCTGCTGATTCCTAGATAACTTATTTTACTGTTACTATATTATTTTTCTTCAGAATTTTTTTTTTTAAATAAATTTGTATTTAACAATCCAATTTTTTTAGCAGAAAACTGTTTAAACCTCTAAATTTAAACTATGTTGCAGCAAAAGCAAGAAATAATTTAAAGCAAACACAATCCTTGGCTATAATAATTACAGAATAGAAAGCTGCATTGACTAATTGGTTGAAGCCGTTTGCTTAGTACCCCACCGAAACAAATCTGTTTGCTTAGTGCCCCACGGAAATAAATCTTGGCATGGAGAAAAAGGGTTGCGGAATTCAACAAGTTTGAGGTTATTAAGTACTCACTTCATGATAGCTGAATAAACATATGTCAGACAACGCAGATAGTGTGTCAGAGGAAGGTTTCACTTTTATGGATTCTCAGCACAAGGTCATGGACACGTGCACAATGATCCCTCAAGCACAAAGTGCCCACGTTAGTCTTATTCTTCCCCTGTTCACTCCTCCTTAGTCAGAGAAAGAGGATGGCCATGATGACAAAGGCTTTTCACATTACTGGTTCTTTCATTTATTTTACAGGCCTGAGATAATATTTATCTCAGTAATTTTCATGAGTCTTCAAAAAGACAAGGATCTGTATTGAAAGATTTTCAAGCTTCTTTTGAATGAATATGAGTCAAATGGCAGGTAGCACAAAATTATTCCTTAACAGAATCTTGTGAATTTAGCATTATGAATTCATTAAGAGGTATATGTGTTAGGGACTGCAACCATTAACTGTTCAATCTAATCCAGCAATATTTCAGCCACTGTTTTAGAACCTAAACAATGTACAGATAAATGCCTAACATTAAAATTTATCTCTAATAAATCTGTTTGAACAATACAAAGTATGTTGAACTTTGTGGTTGAATCTATATTTAAGTTTGAACAATACAAAGTATGTTGAACTTTGTGGTTGAATCTATAAAGTTTATGCAGTTCATAAAATAGCTGATTTTATAACTTGTTAAGGAGTGGATGAGCCCCTAATAGACAGCTGTCTTTAGAGACCACAGAATGATAGTTTAGACATTTTTGTCTGATTAATTAATTTATCTTTTAAACTGAATTTCATAAACCTTGAAAAAACAAAACTCTGACATGCTAAATATTTCTGAATAATCATAAATGTAATCCTTGGGAAAGGCCTATTCTATTCTGTGAAGTATATATGATAACGTAATTGTCAACTAACTAACCCACATATGACCATATGTGTGAGCACAGAAAATTAAGGGGCAGATTAGATTGGTTTCAAAATTCACACATTCGAATTTTAATCCCCCAATTCTAATGTAAATTCCAAAGTAATTTTGAATGTGAGATTTATCACCTTCGACCATGGAAACAGTTCTAATTAGAATATTCGCCACCTTAAACTATTTGAATATGTTATTTGCCTTCCTGACATTCAAGTGTTTTTGGAGGGAAAACTCGATTCAAATTCGATTCAAATTTTCGAGTCAAGATTATTAGATCGAAAATTAGACATTTTAATTTTTCCTAAATAACCTCCTATTCAAGTAGTGAGTATATTTGAATTTATTAGAGTAAAAAAAGTTCTCACAAATTCAAAATTTTTTGATAAATCTGCCCATATGTGTATCCACTTGTGATCTAATAAAAAACAATAGTGCGTTCCTTTTATCTTTTGTCCAGCTGCATTTAGACCACTGGACAGAAATGAGTTGCCATGTGGTGCTGTAAAGAGGACTTGGGAAGGAATTTAATGATTAAAACTTATTTGAAAACCCACTCCTTGTGATGATTATTATTGTTCTCTGTTGGAGAAGGCAGGACATCAAGAAATGGGTTAAACATTGCATTTATTTTGAGTATTATTCCTTTCCGTTTGGGGCTAAGAAGCGGTAAAAGAGTTCACTGAACTGACTTTTTTATGACTAGTCACATAAAGGCCACAGCAGGGTGTCATAAGTGACCCCACCACCAAAAGGATTTGACTCTTACATACAGTCTTTCTATACATCAAATACTCTTTGTTGTAAGGTGAACTAAAATATCAGCTGTCTGCTGGAATATCACAGTTTATACAGAAACTCAATTGATCTGCCAGTCAAATCATGAAAGAAAAAAAAACATTATAAAACTTGCACTCTAATTGGAAACAATACTATTTAAGAAAAAAAAAATCACAAATTCACCCGATATCGCCCTGTCGTTATTTATTAGAGCAGATCTAATAGTGTATGGCCACCTTAAGACACTGGGGACCCATTAATATGTCTTGGTCTGCCAATGTTTTCCTTAGTTAAAAAAGTCCATTCAGGCAAACTTAAGAAGACTGATGAGCAATCTTAAATGGGTCCTTAAATTTTAGGTGTGCAAACTTTGACAATATAAGGGCGTCTTTTGGGACTTTTCACACTTTTAAAATAAATACAGATGGAAAATGGAATGTCTTTCAAATGATGCTTAACAAATTTACCATCAATATATTCCCCTTGTAAGCAAGGAAAGACATCACAGATCAAAACTATTATGGTTTGATTAAATGCTTAGCCATGAGATTGGTAAGAAATAAAAATGTTTATTTGAGGAATTTAGGCTTGCTGGGACAGCTCAAACTTTTATTGGGTGAAAAGAGGTCAATAAAGCATATCTGCAATCTGACAAGCTAATATAGGAAAAGAAAAGGGCATTGCAGCGAGGAGCAAAATAAATCCACAATTATTTTTTAAATATGTAACCAGTAAACAACAAATGAAGCAAAAAGGGGTGGGGCTCTTAGAGAAAAATAAATTTATGCAAGTTTTTGCGAGTAGGGAAATAACTGTTATTTTTGTTATCTGTTTGCCGAATGATACACCAGTTAAAGAAGGACCATTAACATCAAAAAAAAGTTTAAAAAATGTTGTTTCTATATAACGAAAAAAACACCGAAACATATGTAGCTTTAAAACTGCAAAGTCTTTATCAACAAAATAACTTACCGAAACTCCGCTTGCGCTCCTCTTCAGAAAAGGCAACAGGGCGACGATCCATCGTGCAGCCTGTCTTCTATAGGAGATAGCCAGGGAGGAGAAATTGAATGTTGCACGATGATCGTCACCCTTTTTTGAAGAGGAGCGAAAGCAGACTTTCGGTAAGTTATTTTTTAATAAAGACTTTGCAATTTTAAAGTTACATATGTCTTGGTGTTTTTTTTTCCTAATATACATATAAATATATATATATATATTTTTAAAATTTACGTTACTGGTCCTTTAAAAAATGTTTTCTTTTTAAAGGAAAAGGAAATTCTTCTTCCACTTGGGGGTTCTTCCAGCGAGAAACATGAAGCGATCCTCATCTGGCTTCTTCTTTCTTCAAATTTCCCAGGGCAGGCGTATACGCAGTAGAACGAAATAGCTTACTTTTTAATTAAAGTTGGGCTTTTTGCTCTACTGTGCATACGCAGCCACAAGAAGAAAGAAGAAGCAGGAAGAAGATCGATCTGTTGTGCTCGCTGGAAGACCCCCAGGCCGGTGCAGTTTTCTGCGGATAGGAGCAATGGCCCGGGGTTTCAGGTAAATATATAGAGACACTTGGGGGTGCCTAACAATTGGCACCCCCAACTGGAAGAAGACTTTTCCTTCTCCTTTAATAGATATGTGAAAATAGACAAAGATCCAGGACTGGATAAATATCATCTGGTCCTGGATATAAAAAGAGCTCAGCTCTGTAACTGCCAAACCTCTTTGATGCATGGTGCCAAGACATTGGCAATTGTATCGTGGTGCAACTATTTAAACATGTGCTTAGCCTAAAATCTATTGGCCTCTTAATTTTACAACAGTGGTTGAAAATCTTTTGGAGATACTAGAATGCTTCACTCACTACTATGTGCCAGCATGTTTCATGCGCAATAGATCATGCAAAACAATATTAATGCAATTCCCCTTCTATGAAGATATAAGCAGAAAACTAGACTCTGAGGTGGCAGTGGATGTGGGAGTGTATTTAAATTTCGATAACGCATTTGATTTAGTACCACACCATTTACTTTCAGTCTATGAAATTAGTTATGGTTGTGTAGAAAAAAATTATATTTATTTCTGAAAGTTCAGATTGCCTTTTCTCCATAAGCTCAACTGAATGAGCTCATGAACATGATGGCCTTTTATTATTTTTCAACCAAGATTAACTATGCAAATATGTAAATTGTGGTATGCCAAGATGATAAGCACACTGCACAAGGCAACCTCAAGCAAGGTTTCTGTTAGTTTTTTTGAGCTTGGTAAATCCTCACAATCCATATTATAGTAATGTTGTCTAATATTACTAATGAACGGCTCACAGGTCCTTAGTGGGCTACACCATTCAGTTTTGTCCATTAAAATTGGACAAAACTGGATCAAATTGTTCATATTTCCATACAGTTTCAGCACTGCTTGGCAATGTATAAACAAACAATACTGACATTCATGATATTCATATGAAACTAATAAACGACTACTAAAAATGTAAACAGTAATGTTGACTGTTGTAAAGGTACCTTGCAGACTGGCTGCAGTTACCCCACTTTTAGGTCTGACATTTAATAAATTATGTCCAGCTGTCTACAAATGGTTAGTGACAAAGACAAATATTCTGCTGCGGCATGCACTGATAGACTCCATATGCTGTGTATATACATGTGGTAATGTTCTGAACTGTGGAAGATGCTGACGCTTTATAAATACATGTTAATAATAATTATTATTATTATTATAATAATGCTTTATCCAAAAAAAGATCAGATGAACTGTGGACACAACATATGCAAGAGAAAGACATAATATGGATTAAAGCATAGTTTAACTCCCTCAACGAAAAAAAACCTTCTGTTAAAAATTATATTATATTAAGGAGCACTTTTTGTGGACCATTCTAGTAATTCAGGTTTCATTCGAAATTCTTGCTAATACCCTAAACTGGCCCTCAATACTTAATTTGCTTACAGTGGCACTGGTTAGATTGCAAAGAGGACAGTATTATCAATCCATCTGTATTAAAAATTTAACTCTGTATTTTCCAGACATACCAGTTCAATCTCTAGGGATATATAGTGTTGTGCTACAGTTTCTTTTCGTTGCACTGCACACGTCTATTGCCGTCGCAGTCACAAACTTGCTACATTCAGAGCAGAATTTCAGCAGGGCCCATGCTCTAATCTTTTGTATGCAGAGGCAAAATAAAGAAAATCAATTTCCCCTCAGACCTACCTCTTTTCCAGGATGTTGCTGCACCTGCAAGAGCTGGCCAAGATGGTTTCAGAAAGACTTTATACCAACATCGCGCTATTTTAACTACAGCTCACAGATTCCAATATCCACTGCATAGTCTACTATATTTATTCAACACATAAGTACTCTGCATTAAAATCTTTATATAACAATATGGCTTAAAAATATACTTTATTGTTAAACAAACGTGCAAGACAGCATCTGTTTTGTACAGCGTATTTACTTAGGGGATTCTACAAATTGCTGGTATTATTTCAAAATACCTTTGTGAATACAAGAAAAATAAAAAAGAGCAACTTCAATTTTTATAAAACATTCACCTCAATCAGTTCAGCTGTGATAACAAAAGGAAGCCGGATGTAAAACTTTTGGGGCTTCATAATGACTGCACAGAGGTTTTAAGGCTAGGTTATCATGCTTGCAGCTGGGTGACTGGAAAAGCAGGTGAAGGTGGCTGTGAGCTTTCCCCCCATAGTTCTGCAGTGACTTAACTGTCTCATATTCCTGTGATTCTATTGCAAACCTTATTCTCATCTTGGAGACCCATCCCCCAAATATGTGTCAGTATATACAGCATATATTGATCCAGTGACGAGGCCAAACTGCCATCTTGGAGTCAGGAAGGAATTTTTCCCCCTCTGTGGCAAAGTGGAGAAGCTTCAAACAAGATATTTGTCTACCTCTGGCACATTTTATATTGATTTAGAACCTAACCTACTATGTTACTATTTACTATACACCATCCACATCCTTTTTTCTTACACTATTCCCCTAAAAGTTGACAAATGTACAAACTTACAATTAAAGAAAAAGAAAATAATTAAAAAGATGAGAAAAAAGATCATCAGAGGAAAATTCAATGGGCTCATTTTCAGTAGACACAATACTAAAATTAAAAAGCCATTCCTAATATCTACTCTTACTTCTTGCACCAATTTTTAAGTAGGCGCAAGACTTTACATGAATCCACAGAATATTTTTGTTGACACATGACTTGGCTAAGTACAGAGCTCCTTTTGTATGTTGTGCCTACAGGTATTTGATTTTGTGTCATTGTAAAAAAAAAAATCACAATCACCCATTGTTAAAGCTTAAGCAACAATATGGAGAAATCCATATTGGTCCATTCTGACTGTATGAAGGGTAGAGAAAGGATGAGCAGGGCATATGTTTCTGTTTGATATATGTCTGCAACAACAAACTTCTCCATGAAAAGGCTTGCAGGATTCACAAATAAGGTATTGCATGAGTGAGTTATTACTGAAGGTGAAATATTCCAGGAGAGGTAGGAATGCTGCTTTCATCTCTGGCACCACAGGTATCTACTCCATCAAAGGGATTTGTGACGATAACTTCATTAAAAGCATGTTAATCAAGATTTACAAGTGGTCTGCCATTTTACTGACCTCAGCCAGAGGGGCTGGACATAGAAAGGAAATCATTGCACTGTAAAACTGTCTCCTATGGCATCAACACTGTTCCTTTAAGTAGCAGGGCTGCTTTCAGGAAAGCCTTTATAAAATATATATGAATCATTTGTAATTGAAAATGCTATTTTGGACTTTACAGTATACTATTAGCTTGTTTACATTTATAATACTTTCAACAAATAAAATTGTTTTGAACACCTTTGATTAGATGCCAGCAACATGCCAGCCTTGTTGTTATATGTTATGTGTAATAGATAACAGAGCTGAGATGTCAGTTGCCTTCCAGCTGTTGTTATTAATATCATTCCAACAGCAACCCTGAAGATGGCCACGGAAATGAAGGACAAACTCAAAGCAGGAGTCCCTAACTATTGATCAGGTAATAAGTTAGAATATAAGGGCCCAAGGGAACACAGAAAGCCAAGGGCCGCATACTTACAACAATGTAAATCATAGATATTTAGACCAAAACTCTCAGTCTTTGCTGAACCACAGATTCCAAAACCCTACTGGATGCTGTGGCAATGCTAGTTTTCCATAAACTTCTTGAAAACCTATTTCAAAGGTTAGAGAATCAAGTGTTTCAAGAAAACTAAATATGAATTGAGGAACTTGTTCTTAGCAATGGATCCTTTAACTTAATATTGGATCATTTGGATCCACAGAATGCCATGCTTTTTATCTTTTGATCTATTTTTCTTGCAATAGCTAACTACCACTGAATGTAATGACTGCCACTGAAGTGTCACCATTAGTGACAGACAGATTCGGCTCAAAAATATGAATTTTAGCCTGCTGCCACTTGGGCTACTACTTAGTTGGACTTAATCAGCAACTATCCAACTGACCATGGGGCTTACACTTCATGGACCAGATTCAGTTACATTTTCTCATGGTTTATGTCATCAAGCAGATGACAGAATACCCCATTAATTTAAATCAGACATCTAGAATTATATTAGGAGAAAATGTTTTCTCCTAGAATTAAATAAGGTCCAATGTCTGCTTATCCAATGCTTAATCATGATCACATAAGATTAGTGATTGGCGAATTTATTCACCAGGCGCGGGCGAATTTATTCGGCAGGCACGAATTTGCAGCGAATTTGCGCGATTCGCCGCCAGCGAATAAATTTGCAAAACGCCCGCGAAAATTCACGGCAAAAATTCGCCGGCGTCAAAAAAGAGACGCCGGCGCCGTTTCGCAAATTTTTTGCTAGTTCCGCGAATTTCGCCCGAAATTCGCAAATTTTTCGGCAAAGTGAAACGGCGCAAATTCGCCCATCACTACATAAGATGTGTGAGAGTGAGAGAATGCACTTTTCTAACATCTCAACCCTTATGGCAAAAGCACATGTGACTAATGAGGACGGCAAACCCTACTGTGTGCCACTAGCCTCATGTGCATCATTCTTGCAGGAAGACACTTTTTACCAAAGCTTGATTTCATAATGTTTCCAAAACATTCAGAAGAAACTGAAAAGCCCAGTGTCAGAAACAGCAGGCCCAGGATACATGCTGATAGCACAGAGACAGACAGCCTGTTCCTGCCTTTGCAATGTTGTTGTTTTTGAAAAGGAGGGATATAGTGTCAGCAGTGACATGCAACTTTATGAAAGCCATATGTGAGAGAGTAGGGGAAAGGTGATTACACAAGAGGATGCAAATAATCAGTGCTGAAGCCGCATTGAATACAGGTTTGTGACACCAAAATATTATTATTATTACCTTTCTATCATTGTATACCTAAAAAATATAACATTCCCAAATTCATGACCTTTTTTTGCTATAAATCTAGTTGGTATTGAAGTGGAGATTGTGCTCAAATTTTATTTAAATATGGGCAATATACAGTATAGCAAAGTACAAAAAATATAAAGATAAATAAATAAAAAATGATTTGAATAAAATTGGAATTTCTGATATTTTTTTTTTGATAATGGGCCATATGTGCTGAAAACCACTGGTGTTTATCTGTAATAGGTAGGGATCAGAAAGGGGAATTCTAAATTCTGAGACCCTCAGTTTCATTCTCTTAGTATGGTTGGATTCACCCCTGGTACCACTGATTTTAATCAGTGACATTAGTAATAATCATTCACTAACAGAAGTAAAACTGTCATAGGCTAGGACGACAATGGGGCAGAAAACCATTAGCGAGAAAGCAAGTTACCCGGCTCAAGCAAGTTACAGCCCATATAATACAGACTTACCCGCAGAGTGTGTATCCTCTGCATACTGTCACATAGCTTGTTGGGAATTTTTTAAATTTTAAAAGAGAATACAAAACTACCTAAACACTTTTGGGTACAGAATTCCAAGCATAATCTCTGGCCTAGAATAAATCTAGGCCTGAAGGGTAAAAGGGAGGATAGTTTCATAAAATTAGCACAGATGTCAATTATTTTAGCAGTGAAGCTGATGAATGCCTCACCCACACTTAATATGTAATTAGGTAAGCTAATTGCTCCGCTTTGAAGACAAAGGACTTTGATTTAACCTAGAACGCTTCTTCACACTTTCTAAAAAGCATGGATGTCCCAACATCCTCCCCAAATTCTTTAAAAGAAAAACACAGGTGTTCCCAGTGGCCTCCAGGAAGAGGAAATACCACACTGATTAAAAATTGAACTATACTCACCAAGACAGATCTGGATTTTTTTTAAACTGAATAAATAGAGGAATGTACTGAACTTCCTTCTTTCAGATGGATTTATTTCAGAAAAAATAAGCAAACAGACATCTAATGCAGTCATAGTCTAATATATGGTTCATGTATAACAGAGCAAATCCTATAAAATGTACCCATTCTGAAGACAGAACAAATTTATAGAACAAGAAACATAAAAATACAGGAAATGAAGGTTTTTGAAATGGAATAACAAGGCTCTCATTTAAAAACACTTATGCTGAAGTATGTTTTTATTATATTTCTTTATGTATATTTGCTGCCTGATGTCATTGTGTTCCCCATTTTCTTTTAAGGAAAAAAGCATGTTATTAAAATACCTACACTATGATTAGGTGACATTCTGGTTTGAAATCATTGCTGCCAGCATCAGGAAATTACCTATTATGGGTCACTGGCTCCCAAAAGTCAGATTTTTTTTTGTCATTCATTATTATATTACAGATTGCACTAATCCTTTCCCAGCCACAGGGACCTACGACACATTGTAAAGGTTATTAAGTGCAGCTCTGTAGGACTTTGTGGTCACAAAGGGATTAATGATGAGCCCCAACCCGAGCATGTGAAACTCTTGAATAGAGAACCAAATCTCAGCACAGTAATAGCAATCATCTGCTTAATTTGATTAACAGAGCTAGCTGAGGGACTGTAAAATCCCAGTTATATCAAGTAGTAATCTGCAACCTTAAAACATGGTGCTTTTATTTTATGATAGTCAGCCATGCCATCAAATAAAGTAGGTTTCTGCATTTTTGGTTTACTGCATATATGTATCCTTTCATTAATTGTGTTAAAAGGCCACTATAGCACAAGTACAAGTTGATCCAGTATAAAATGCATTTTGGATTCTCTAGTGCACCTTTCCAAAATGATATAAGCTGATTCACTTTGTGTTGTTACCTTACCACCTACATTTACTCGTGCTCTCTTTAGTTTTCCAAGTAATTTTTCATGTTTAAGTGCTCATTGCTGTCTATTGGGTAATTTGCCTTATTCATAATTTACCTCTGATTACCTCTTCAAACCTTCATGCATATAGCTATGAATATGCTGCACCGAATAAAACTCAGCAAACATTTACACCAGTATTCCAAACAGGGCCAGGACTAGGGGTAGGCAACTGCCTAGGGCGCAATCATGGGGGGCGCACTTTTAAGGGGTTTTTTTCACCCTGCTTTGCTTGGCCTTTCATAGTTTTCAAGCTTTATAAACCACCTGTTCCAACCCCCAGAAGCACTCCCCACCTCCCTCTTGGCAGCTGGCACAGGTACATATTATTGACTGCTGCTTGCAGAGGTAAATAGATAATTAGGGGCAATAAGATGGATTTCTTTCTGATGCTGGCACAGATACATATTTGTGGGCAGTATGACAGATTTTTTGGCTACTTCTAGCACAAGTACATATTTGGGGGAAATATTGTGGATTTTTTGGCTGCTGTTGGCACAGGTACAGATTGGGGGCAATATGTGGAATTGACTGCCGTTGGCACAGGTACAAATGGGGGCAATATGGTGACTGCTGACAGGTACATGGGGCAACATTATGGCAGCTGGCACAGGAGGCAATATGAATGGTAAAGTGGGAAATGGTAATGCAGGACCGGGTGGGGGAGCACTGATTGAAACCCTTGCCTAGGGTGCCAAAATACCTTGGCATGGCCCTGATTCCAAAAGAGAGATGGGGGGGGTTTTGAAGAAAAAACAAAAAAACTTTTGGTTTGTCAGATGTTTGGGTAAACAAACAGTGATACAGATTCTCAATTGGACTGAGATTTAAGTATTAAAATCCTGAATATTTCACAAAGGATTTGGCCTAATCTAAAACTTAATCCAAACCATAAATTACACAGGGGCGCTCCGCCAATGAGGCGAGCTGAGCCGCTCGCCACAGACGCATCGCCAGAGAGGACTCCAGTGGTGGCAAAAAGCCACTCCTGCACCTTTAAGAGCCGAATTTCCGTTTTTTAAACCAGAAATTCGGCTGTACTATTGTGAGGGAGCGCAACTGTGCTCTCCGCAATAGTGTTCCTGCCTCCCCTCCTGACAGGTAAGTCGGTGAGGGGGGCGGCATTGCAGGAACCGCCTCAGACGGCTCCTTCGTCAGAAACGGCGCTATAATTACATATGCAAATTAGTACAAAGAAGAGGGGGGAATGTTGCGATTTCCTTAAATGTGTAACCTAAAGTCACATGATTATAAGGGTTAGGCTTGGCATTCAAATCTGAATCATGCTGAAAAATAGCTGAATCCTGAATCAAATATAGAATGGGATGCATCCGTAGCCTGGTGCACAGTTCTTTAAAAACAATCACTATTCCATAAAAATATATATACTGTATTTGTCTTGTTGTGTTATTTAAGTAATACCTGTATTAAAATTATATTAATAACAATAGATTCCATCTATGTTAAAACCATTAACTGTGATCATTTTATGACCACAGTTAACACCATAACTACCAGTTTGTCTTGAGTACATAGTCTAGGCAGTTAATGTGTGTGTATCGGTATGTGTGTGTGTGTGAGGGCATGTGCATGGATACATGTGTAGTTAATCGCTATTTTTAATAGATACTGCAAATATGAGCCTCAACTGTGGTAGCTTGGTTTTCAAAGAAAGGAGCTATTGATAGCCTGATATAACTGGTTCATTGTCTTCTTCATAAAATGGGATCTGCATTTATGCTCATTTCTTCAAAGATCTCAGAAATTATTCAACCTTGCAATCTTATTATGTCAAATTATATCACAGGAATCTTTATCTACAATAATAGCTCTTTATATCTGGCAAACCCGAGGCAATCCAAATGTGCACAAGACTTGCCTGATAGAAGCATCTCCTTACAATGCAAAAGTGCAAATAAAATGAGCAGAAACCTATTTACACCATATACAATTATCATATTCTGTTTTATTATAAAGTATGATAATACTATATAACAAACAGCATACAATGGAGGTGCACCTTTGCAGACAATCACAAGGTACAGCATATAGAAGTCTTTGCAACCATGGAACAGGCAGCTGAGTAACTATGTATTAAAGAAAACTGCATATAAAAAAATAAAGCACAATATACTTCTATTTTATTAGGCAGAGGTGCAGAACAATTAACACAGATTATAGTCAGCATGAAATAGAAAATGTCACTGTATAATTGTGATCACTCTGATTGACTGACAAAAATCAATATGTCATATTCCACCCATTTGCAAAAATAGTGAAGGGGAAATTTCTTATCTGAAAACATATTCTTGGCTCATTCTTTCTTGCTGTCTGTGCCATGTATTGCCAGAAACTGGCATAAATATACCACTGTGAGCTGTACTTTAAAGAGATTAAATGGGGTGAATGTTAAAGTTCACCCCAGGATTGGATGCTTTTCTTACCAACATTTGCAAAAGTTCTACTTATATAAATTGCTGTCTATTCAAAAATGTGTCTTTTTTTCCAGGGTTCCGTTTTACTCATATTCCAGTTGGCCAAGTTCACAGACATCAATTAAGTTTTCATTTTAAACTGACAAACTTCTAAGGCATACACTGAACTTCTCTTTTGCTATGATTAATGAGCAAATCGTGAGTCACTGCCCATCTTGCACTCCTACAGTTAATCATTTTCTGTGCAACAGAAATCACAAAGGCATTTGGAAGACTTACCAGTACTGTTAATTTCATCTCAAGGAGCATGTGCCAGAAAAATCACTTCTGGACTAGTGCTAAAAGATGAACAATAAACCAAGACACAAATAAGATTAACGTATGGAAAATTAACTTCAAAATGTATTTAATGAAGTTTACTTGGGAGAAGCATCTTCTGGGAATTGTTTCATTTCTGGTTACAACTCCTATCAAGTGTGTCAACATTCTTTCAGAGCACATTGTGGGGCACATTAGAATAAAAAATACTTTGATTTTTTTGGCTACTTCAACCATCGAATTGGCTACTTCGACCTTCGACTACGGCTTCGATCGAACGGTTTGAACTAAAAATCAGTAGTCTCTTTAAAAAAAACTTTGACCACCTACTTCGCCACCTAAAACCTACCAAGCACCAATGTTAGCCTATGGGGAAGGTCCCCATAGGCTTTCTAGGCAATTTGGGATCGAAGGAAAATCATTCGATCGATGGATTAAAATCCTTCGAATCATTCGATCGAACGATTATTCCTTCGATCGAACGAATTGCGCTAAATCCTTCAATATTCGAAATCGAAGGATTTAACTTCGAGGGTCGAATGTTAATTAACCCTCGATATTCGACCAATAGTAAATGTGCCTCAAAATGTTCATGCAAGGATGTCCCATATACTGTAAGTGGTGTATATCACTGTGAATGTAAGGGAATGATTTACTAAAAACTATCTATAAATCAGCATGTCATATTCACTATTCACTATGTCATATTCACTAATGGGGCAAAATACACAGTAAATAAACGGATCTGTGGAGCTTTGGACCGCATAGCTTATTACCATATAAGAGAGACTCTTTTCAATTAGATTGCATTGCTCTCTAATTAAAATATAGTCTATTATGCCAGGCATTGGCAACCAGATACACCAGCTGCACTCAAGGACACTTTGGGGGAAAATTCACCAGGACAACGCTAATTCACTAAAATGCGACGCTGCGTCCAGGGCGCCGAAAGATGAAGTTTCGCTAGCGTTAATTTGGCAAGCAAAGCGAAGTTGTGCTAGCGTTGGCTAATTTGCATATGGCAGAAAGTTAAATTTCAATGGACCTATATGTTGCAGCAAATACATTACATTACACAAGCCCAGGAAACCTTGATAAAATAAAATAGAGTTGTTATAATGCCCTACACATGTGCCCACTGTATAGTTTATGTGCCATATGTAATGAAATGTAGGGGGGAAGCCGGGTACCCTAAAAAAATTTACGATCTTTTGCAGCCAATCACCTTGAAAAACGGAAAAGTAGCCAGGGTTTTTTGGGACTTAGAAAAATGTTTGAATTTTTTTTGAAGAACTCATATCTACTCTATTGCACTTCGTCTGGTCTGAGGTGGTGAAGGCAAGTCTTGCGCAAGAGGTAATGTTTATTAAAATCCGCATCTTAGTGAATTTGCTTACTTACGTCCATTCGCCAGAGTGAAAAATTTAGAGTGCGAAGTAGCACTAGAGTCTATCTCCTTCGCTAGCAAAGTAACGCCAGCGTTAGTCACTTTGCCCTTTAGTAAATTTCCCCTTGGACTGGATACAACAATAGTAAATTAATCTAATAATGCTACATGCTGCACAGGTACTTTTTAAGAAAAAACAAAACATATGAGTTTCAGGAAAGCAGAAAACCTAGCCTGGTTAGGGTGAGACTGGCTAAAAGGAGCCAAAAAGTCATTCGCATGCAAAACATGCAATGCAAAGCTTTCTGAAAACAGAATGTATTTACATGCCACATATATATAGCTATATATAGCAGTGCCTAAATACCCTAAATAAGATTTTAACTCTCACATAAGGAATTATGGGCAGAGAATGCAAATCACTCCTTTATGTCTCTTTGGCCAACTATGAATCCAGAACCACTGGTTTTATAGCACAGATGCAGCCTAATAGTTCAGAGCCATATATCAAAACTTGCAGACAGCCTGTTTATATCTGGTTAGATCTCATCAGTGCAAGATATTGGAACATGGCTTCTGAGTGGATAGGACATGTAGAGTAGTGAAGCAGAGAACCTAACTAGGAAAAACGTACAGATGGGCACAACCGCCAATCCAATCATCTACTGAAAATACTCTTCAGGAGTTAATTCCAACACTAAAAAAGACCACCAACAAGAGGGCACAGGGGACCGGGTCTGGCAGAATTTAAGGATTTTGTCTACCAGCTGATCACTTTAAAGTTCCTGGTAGACCGCATAAAAAATGTCGCCCATAGACTTCAATGCATTTTGACAAATTGGGGTACTGGGGGTATTTCTAGATGGAATTGCCTCTGTGCCATCATGCTATGAGTTGTAGATCTCATGATGGATGTCAAGTGGCAAGAGTACATCACAAGGAGACAAATTCTGGGCACCACTTACATACAGTATATTAAGGAGTAATGTAACGTAAGCATGAGGCCTTAACAGGGCATATCTCAGAGTGGCCAAGGAAAACTGAAGAATGGCCTAAACTTTCAGAATTTTCATCTAAAAATGTGGCATGCATACAGATGCTACTCATGAGACTGGGTCACTTTGTGCCACAGATGATTTTTTTTCATTTACACTTACATTTGGCTTGATAACCTTTGTGATGTCTGTACTCCAGTAATCTGAAATATTGTTTTATGATATAAAATCCAAAGAAATATAATGACCAACCAAACCTACAATCCTTCAGCAAAAAGCAGTGATATGCAAATGACTGCTTTCTTCTCTATGTAATGAAATAACATGGCTAAGAATGCTGGGAATTGTAATTCAAAAAGTCAAACAGTAACTTGTTATTTGCCCCTATTTTTGATCAATAAACTGAGCTAAAACTCCCAGCATGCCCCATGAGGCTTTAGTAGGAAGGATCAATTAGGTGTGACATCCCTAATCTAAACTGTTATGTATGAGCTGATATGCTCACTCTTTCCATTCACTTATACTTCCTTAGAATCTCATATTTTTAACGTTTCAGCATGCCTTCATATTCATAGTTTCTAAGGATTTGTTTACTTCAAGCTGCCCTGGTTTTATGACTCTTCACTCAGGAATGTTTTATATTTTCTGCTTGATATAATTGATATTATTGCATTTCACTTTGTTAGCCCATAGAGTCATTATCATTGATTATCTGTGGTTTCTGTAAATTATAGGCTTTATTTCTGGCATTTTTTCAACCTGCCTCATTTCTTTAAATCCTTGCATTTCGTTTTATTTGTACTCAACAGGGATTTATGCTTCAGCTGTGGAAATAGCTTTAAACTCATAGGCCATGCTGCATGTGTGTGTGTGTGGATGTTTTCCTTTCTGTGGAAATGAGCAACCCATAAAGCAGGACACTCACTCACTTTCAAACAATAAATAACCGCATCCAAGGTGTCACAAGATCGATTGGTAGCACAGAACAATTTCCAAGGTCTCAGTCGCAGATCACCCTTCTGCCTATAACCTTTGGCTTCGGGTGAAGCCCTCTGCTACTTAGGTGCCGCCAGGTCAAAGGAGGACCAGGGCAAAGGTTCTGGGAGAGCAAGATTACATACCACCCAACTGTCTAACTATTTTGCCAGCTTAGCCCACAGTCCCGGATTGTTACTGCAATGTCCTACTTTCTCTTTGATCTCCTGCACTGAACAGCCAGAAAAAGATAAAAAGTTTCTAACCTAAGGCAGAGAGCCCAGAATATGTGGCAGGTGCACTCAGATACAGTACTTTTGTAACAATTTTAGATAAGCAAAGAAGCAATTAGAACAATTTAAGATAAGTAGGTCTCTTGGGGAAAATGTGACTCACAGCTTAAAGGGCAATTTCACCTTCATTGGCTGTAATAACACATGAAACCACAGAAAT
This sequence comes from Xenopus petersii, assembly GCA_038501925.1. NCBI lineage: Eukaryota > Metazoa > Chordata > Amphibia > Anura > Pipidae > Xenopus > Xenopus petersii. The sequence continues at coordinate 67,642,338 of CM076679.1, forward strand.
GTGTTCAAACTTTCATAACCTGCCAAACTTTGTAAAATGGACATGGTAATTAGGGGTGGGGCCACAAAAATGGGCATGGTCAAACATTTCCGCCAGCAAATCTTTTTGTCCCTCTTTCTATTTCCAAAATGTTGGGAGGTATGAAACTGTAGGATGAGGACTGAGGCAACTTACAAGAATCAGAGTCAGGTAGGCCAGGTCAAAACCAGAATAGTAGCACATCACAAAATCAGGATCCAGAAGAGAAGTCAAACAGGCAAAGCGGTTGATCAAGGCAGAGTTCAGTCGAACAGTCGATACAGGCAGGGGGTCAGAAACAGATAAGCAGAACAGAGAGAACACCCAGGAACTAAGCTAGATAGAACTATAATGGACATGGAAGGAACTGAGAAGTACGGATTTATAGGCTGGATAATTAGAGATTTAGAACAGGTGTGGGTAAACACCTATAAATCACCTATAGCCATCATTCCTGCCTGGAAAACTAAGGATATTATTGAAGTGAAGCAGGAAGCTAGCAGTTTGCTCAAATAGGTGAGAGGTGAGAGGTAAGGAGACTGCATAGTAAGCAGTAGGTTTCTGGTTCAAATACAGGCAGAATGTTACACAATGACAGGCTAAATATCACCCCAACTGCAGTGTACTCAAGGCCAGTCTGATGTTCTTCAGCTGTTTAGAAACACATAGAGCAAAGCTTATTGGTTAATTCCAAGTTTACCAGCTATTAATGCATGCAAAGGTGGCTGACATGGTTATACCTGGTCTTCATTGACTTCAGTAAAAGGCTTCCTAGCCCAATGAAAGTGCTGAACTAAATCCAATACCTGCCAATAGGTCTGCCTTTTTTTGGTACCCCTTAATCTCCCTTTTTTGAGGTAGCCATCACAGACTCATCTATATAGTAATGCCCTGTCGCCTGGAGACAAGAGAATGGGCCACTGATGGGGCAAAGGCTTGCAGGGTGTATGTAAGGAAATGCTTAGGAAGGGGCACTATTAAGCTTCTTATGAAATGTTTGATGACCAGCACTGTCTGCCATTAAATACTTGGGAGGGCCACATTGTGTCATTAAATACGTAGGGGCCAAACTGTGTGATGAATGTAATGTAATTCATAAAACCTGGTGTGTCTATTATTAAAAACATATAAGAAGGAGTGTGGTCTTTGTTACTTGTGCTTTGTATATTGTGGCTACAAAGTGGGAGTACAAGAAGAGTCACCTCGCACACCCTGGCTGTCCAAATTTTGCGAAAACCTGGTGCTCGATGAAGGCAACCTCCACAACAGACAGAGAAGTAGAAAATCACCGGCACAACAGGATATTTCTAGTAGGGAAATCCTTGCTCGTTTAGAGTAGCCACATTTCTTTTCCACTACGTTACACGTGGCGGTTGATGGTGAGTTTTTTAGGGATGGTTAAAATATTTGCCACATCACTATGCACAGCTGTTATTTCCTTATTTTATAAAATGTTGGGAGGTATGCACCATTATCTACCCAAGTAAATAAGTGAAGCAAAATGAAACCATTCATTTATCTGCTACTTGCCCATTAAAGGAGAAATAAATCCCCTAATCCACATTAGGTGACATAGTGAATAAGTCAAGAAATGACTACCATGAAATTGGCTGGCTTTTGTCTTTTTGGCTTTTTAAAGGAAAACCAGATAAATAGTCAACTACTTATACTCTATAAGAAAGACAATGGATTTTCATTTTGCTGATAATATACATCAATATGTTAAACATATTTGATATAGTTAGCAGGCACTTAGAATGGCATGAAAGAACAGGTTAGTAAAAATTTTTCCGAACCTATTTTGGAAAATATAAGGGCAGAGACACACGCTGCTATTTTGGAAGATTAGTCGCCCAGCGAGGAAACTTCGGGAGACTTCAGAAAGCGGAAGCGATCTGAGTACCATCCCTCTGGTGATTTACTTCTAGCCGGCGGGAAAGCAGTTTGGGGAGATTAGTCGCCCGAAGAAGAAACGATTTGACGAAGGGCGACTAATCTCCCGAAATAGCAGTGTGTGTCTCTGCCCTAAAAGTCAGGTTGCTAGAGAGAATTTAAATTGCCATGAAATATAACAAAATCAAGGCTATTAATAAGATTAACTTACATCAGACTGAGCCCATATTTAGCTGTTGGCAAGCTGTGAAAAATTGCCCACTTCAAGGGTTATTTGAAGCTCTATTACATGCGTTTGCATATTCAACCTGTTTACATCTTCAAGCAATGACAGGGAGTGTTAAGTGCCATGCTTAAGGTTTCCAGTAGACAGAAGAATCTCCTGTGTCTGTATCTGGTTTGAAACTGACTCATTTTTACTTTCCTTAGATCTGCTGAATGCTGGTTTCACACACTCTGTAATAAATTTTACCTACCACTGTGCAAAGGCCTGTTTAACCTGGCTACATTTCTGTGGAACGGGCTTGCACAAGCACACAATTGAAAGTCTTCTTTTTATGGTGTTATTTTGCCCCTCATAAATTTTCAGCTAAATAGCTGTAAAATGCCAATGAAATCAAATGATTGCATAGCGCACATAAGAACGCAGTAATAAAACTGACTGGTAAGCCCAGGCAAGCTCTGAATCCTAGTGATATAAAACAGCTTTGATTCCTTTAAACTGCAGCTTACAACTGAAAAAAGGATGGCAAATAAAGGTTTATAGGCTGAAATATGCAGATGCGTATATATTGCTTGGTGGCAAATGTTTTAGGTGTCAATAAGATTTTAAAATAATATGTATTTTAACACTACAAGAAAAAAATAATTTTGATATATTGATGTTGAATTCTAAATATGATGACAGTGATCTAAAAAATTAAAGTAACCTCAGTCTGGTGAAATTATTGAGCTCCTTCCTCCAGCTGATTCAAATTAAGGGCCCACTATTTCTGGTGGATGCTTCATTTAAAAGGTAATGCCAGTCAGTTTAAATGGCTGATGGTGGTCCTTTCTGTCCTGGTGGGCCCTGGGCAAACACCCATTTATGAAAGGGGCCCTGTTGTAAAGTATGAAATTAAATACAATTTTAGGCATGTATAAATGTTATGAACAAAGGTGCAGGAAGGGGGCATAATTAGAAAATAAGTAATTAAAATACGATCAAAGGCTGGCTTAGGGGTACATTAATTTAAAATCTGGTGCTGCATCTGAATACTATTTTAATTTACCCTAATTTCACTATACTTAGTCAATTAAACATGAATAGCAGTTTCTACTGCTAAACTAAGACCTAGCTAAGCAGCTCAGTGGTCTCAGGGTTAATTAACTATGCAGGTGATTCCAATGTATGCCTACATCTCTCTCTGTTTCCTTTGAGATTTTAGAGCTGCGCTTCCTTCAACAAGTGTACAGCAGTAAACTGTGCTCAAGCATATACATGGATCACACTACCACCCCAGCGCAGTGTAAGTGAAAAAAAATAAGAGAGGAATCCCTCTTTGGTAGTGATACTGACCCTATTCCTATCATTGATACGATTGTGTCAGTATTACTTAAAAGTGAAGTACACCTTAAATCTAAGCATTTTAGATCCAATTACCTAAGCAGCCAAAAACATGGCAACTTTATTATTGTTGTTGTTTATTACTTCTTCAAAAGAACCAAATTATAGTATAAATCATATTCACAAACACATACTTCCATTTTAACATCACCAATATGAAATCATGGAACTTAGAACTTTTGTGCATGGAATAAATTACAATAAAGCTACTTTATGGTCCAAGTCACAAGAAAGAGGCTTGTATCGGAAGCAATACTTGGGTAAACATGCAATTTGCATGGTTTACAGTGACTTTTTTGTTTTTTCCATCACTCAAAAACATATCTTTATGATTTGTTACCATCACAAAAGTCATCTGCATTAACTAGATAAAATTATTTTCTGATTTTTAGTTCATCTGACTAGCAGTATAAACAATTACATTTTGCTCTTGGATTTAAATAAATACAGTCAGTATCTGATTAATTTATCAGCCCAGCAGATCAGTCTGGCATCGATTTTGCCATGGCATATATTTAATATATACTAGATGCATACCTCCCAACATTTTGGAAGTAAAAAGAGGGACAAAATTTTTTTTTACCGGATGTAGCACAGCAATTTTTGACCACACCCCTTTCTGTGGCCACACCCCCTAATTACCATGTTTGTCTTACAAAATTTGGCAGGTTATGAAAGTTTGAAAATATTTCTCCTTATCTAAACTGTGTTTTTGTGTCTCAAAATTGTTACAAAGTATCTTATTTGCACCTGTTAGCTGTTCTGGGCTCTCTGCTAAAAGCCAATTAAGTGAGAAACTTTGTTTCTTTTTCTGGCTGTTCAGTGCAGAGAAAAGAGGGACTGCCCCTCCGAAAAAGGGACAGTTGGGAGGTATGTAGATGTAATATAAGTTAGCAGCTAAGTTTAAAGAAGAAAGCACTTGCAACACTGCATGGGATGGTTCTCTGAACTTTCTGGACCTTAAATATACAGTAATGTAAAGGACTTCTATAAGTAGCATCTGGCTTTACACTCCAGCTTGCAGCATGCGTAAACATTGTGAAGTTGAAGAAATGTAACTGTATTCTTAAGACTTAAAGATAGAAATATGTATCTGATAGACAGAGATTAGATAGACAGACAGATAAATAGAAAAAGCCAGATCCCTATAGACTACATATAATTAAGCTAAAATGATAGTACTATACACATGCGGCATGAGAGTTGGAGGATAATTTAAGTGAAAATACTGAGAAAACAACATAGGTAGGCCAGGACATGGGACTTTCATCCAAAAACAAGAGGCTGCTTATTCTCCTATGCCTTACAATACATAGGCCAGCAGTTTGTTTTCTGGTTTGCTGGAAGACATAACTTTCCCATAGATGATATAATTCTATGTGTAGTTTTATTCTGTAGGCAAAACAACTGAGCTTAGCAAACAAACATTAAATATAAACCAGTATTTTTTTCTCTGTTTTGCACCAATATTTTTTAAAGAATGCTTTAAGACTTGCTACAGAGTTGCCATAGAGCAGTGCTGTCCAACTGCGCTCCTTGTGTGGTCCCCCATATGAAAGCTTGTCCCTGTATTGTTCACACCTGTAACACCTAGGGTTGCCACCTGTCCGGTTTTGACCTGGACAGCCCGGTATTTTGAGGGGCTGGCCGGGTCTATACTTCCTGCCCGATTTTGTAAATAAGGAAAACTGGGTGGGATTCCCTTGATTGACACGGCGATCGGCCAATCGCTGATTGCGGCGTCATAGCCCCGCCCCTGCCCTATACTCTGTGTGTGCCGTACTCTGCCTGCCCTATGCTCCCATGTGTGTGCCATACTCTGCCTGCCCTTTGCTTCCATGTGTGTGTGCATACCTCCCAACATTTTGGAAAAAGAAAGAGGGACATTTTTGAGACCAGACCCCCCTAATTACCATGTCCGTTTTACTAAATTTGGCAGATTATGAAGGTTTAAACACATTTCTATGGTTTTATATGTTATTACAGTGTTGCTAACGGAAGTGAATTGCCCTTTAACCTGTGAGACTTCATTCTTATCTTATGTAAAAGCATCTTAAGTATGTCTAGCTTTTTCTTTGTGTGACAATAGTCTTGTCACCCCCCACATAATAACATTTTTGTGTCCTTAAATAATCCACAGCCGTGAGCTTGGCAAACAGTAAAATGTGTTTGAACACCAATGCCAAATCGCCCTTTAATTACTTGAAATGCAAGACAAGCTGGTTAGCTACAGTAAGTTCTTGCTCTCTGCAAAACAGGAAGGGAAGGAGTACATTTCTTCATTAGTACAGAGAGGGATTGCTTACCAAGTTCACTAAACACCTGCCTCCACTTAACCCAGTTGGGAATTTCTGCCTCAGCTAGCCATTTCATCAAGGTTACTAAATCACAAGGGGCCCTAGATTCTTTCAAAACAGTGCTTTTCCCAAACAATATCTAACCCCACAGTCTTTCAGAACTGGGCCTAATTCCTTCTGAATTCCAAAAAGCCTCCAGCCGAGGGATCACAGAAAGCCAGGACAAGGCAGTTTTGTTCCCTCTAACCATTTCAATTCAGAATCCCCATTTCCCTATGCCAAATAGTTGCTTTCTTTTAGGTCAAAAGTTATTCACGTGCCCTAAAAAGATTTTATAGCTGCACTTCCAACCTTTAGTATGGCTCAGTCCTTAGCATTTATATGGAATATCTAACCTCTGGACTATTCTGTCACAAGGAAATAATAGTTGGCTTTATAATAAAACATGAATGTTACTGTAATGAGTTCTTTGTGAGAACAACAGAAAAATGGACAAACAGAAAAACAAAGGCAAAACATTGCTGTGAAAAACAACACTGCTGGATTTTTGACTGATTACCAAACCACTTTTTAATACTTTAATACTTTTATGTGGAATACCATATGATAGAATGAGGGCAACTGAGGATGAACATATTTTAATGTGATATTAATATCTCCACTATAATAGCAAGCAAGGTTGAGATTTTACATTGTGTTTATTCTCATTTAATACCATTTACACACAATGGAAGGCACAATGGCAAAAGGCACAAGATAATAAAAACTGAATGCAAGTTGAATCTTGTACAGAAAAAGTCAAGTTTACAACAATTTAAAAACAATAACATAATTAGAGTAAAAAAAACCAATCGTAAATAATGAAATAATGTTTGAATTAGACATTTGCTACCCAGGATGGCCAACTCCTCCATCAACCAATGGATGCAGGTAAAGGGGCACAGGCTAATCTTAAATGGACTTCTGTAATAATTAGGTTATTTGTACTGTTAACAATAGTTTAAATACTATTCTTTCAAAGCACAGGAGCTACAAAATACACAGAAAAATCAAGAATACATTTCTAATTATCATGTAAAATGTCACCCTATTGGCCATTACGACATAATGGCAAAATGGTGCTGGATCATATATCATTTTTCAGTTTCCATAGCTTTGTGCTGCTGAGCTGGTCATTTACACCGAGAAGGGTGTTTTCCTTCACAAAAGGGGAGGCAGTTGAAACAGTGGCCTTGTATGAAATTCCTATAACAGATGCAGTCATAGAATATGCCCTTAAGTATTTCCCTTCTAAAGCAGTTATTTTTTCGAGGGTAAAATACCTTAATATCTAATTTCTTATGCTCTGACTTTTGTAGCTAACATAAAATTCCCAAGAGAATCTCAAGTGAACTTTCATGCAGCGAACACATTTCCTTTCATTCTCTTGCCACAAATTTTGGCACTTAAAGTCTTAACTGAGAATGAAAATACACATTTCATAGTTAAGGAAAGTGATTTTCCAAATCCATAAAATCCATTTCCTCGTATTTCTAGTCAGTGGAAAAAACATTCCAAAATTCAGATCCATGCCATAATTGTAATTTGTGTTAGTCAATAAAAGACTTATGTTCTGCAGTTTCATAAGAGATGCGTGGAAACAAAGACTATACTCTGTCAGGAGATGTTGGGCTTTATCAGCTTGGTTTTCTTAACGTGAGCTTGTTCTTTAGTAGAGTTGCATTCAAACCACTTTTGGGTGGGTTATTTACCACTTCCAAGCAATAGGACCTAAACACTAGTCAGGTAGTGATTAGGCTATTATGCAAAAGATAATGCAGATAAGCACATATAGACTTGACACTGGGAGTCAAATTAGGGTCTCTAGTGTCAAGACTAAAGTACTGATTCAACACTGTCATACAGCTCTAAGGAAACATTTTAAAACACATAGAGCAAACTGTACTGATCTCCACCATCGACAGTGCTCATTGGATTCAATATAACAGTGATGGTTCAGTGAGATGCGGAAAAAAAACATGATACAGCATTGTGTTTGCCTGTGCTGATGATTGGTTTACTTTTGTGATGTTTGTATTTGTTTGTAGTGCAACGTGATTACTTTAAGCTGTTGGGATCACCCTGACGTCCATCTAGGTGAACAGCAAGCAGCAAAGTAATATAACAGAAAGAATAATAATAATAACACACATCTTATCTGACCAGAGGGTCCCTAGCTACCTTTTATTGGAGGTTACAGAACAAGAAAATTTAACTGTTTGTCATGACAATCTATAACTACTTGTGGAATAATTTAATAAAAAGGGCAAAGTCTGTCCAAGTATGTCTAACAGCACACAGTACATGCTATTTGCTCATTGTATGCTATGCGTTACTAGACCTGAGCAAATATTACATTTTAGATTATATTAATCCCTAAGGGGTGAATATAATATGTGATAATATATTAGATATTTGAAGTTTGTGACAGGTTTAATAATTCACAACAACCAGTCTATGTATAAAGCAACTAGTTAAAAGAATATCTAAAAAAGTAAATCTATATAGACTAGAAATACACTGTATATCTATGTCTGCTTTGCCATTTTATCTTAATTTGCACCAAAACATTGTGCCATTCTGAATAATGGGAAGCTAAATATTTGTACTGGTGACTTAATATAATTAATAAGACCTTACACGGAGGGCCATCTTGCGTTCTAATTCTTGCTATCTCAGAATTAGATTTTAGTAGTTGAATATTGTAACATTTGTAACATGCCATGCAACTAAGAAACCCAGCATATGGTGGCCATACTTTGCTTTTCTGTAAAATGTGAATTAAACAGTAGGCCTTCTCACAGATTTAAATAAAATATCCTAAAGTTAACTCTTTCATTGCTTCTGCTGATAATGACTGCTCCCTGTAACATAGTGCAGAATTTCTACTTTTCTTGGTTTAAAAATCAGAAATCCAACTGTTCTTTTGCTTAAAAAATAGACCAATTGCCCTGAAAATGTAAGACATCTTGTTGTCATTAAGCTGTAGAATGGAGAACAGAATTTTGATGAGAACTGTTCTGCTACTCTGAATAAAGTAGAAAAATTCTATCAGCCCCCTGCTGAAATGGCCATGCTAAGCTAACCTCTCCCCCCTTCTGCTCTCTCCCCCTCCTTCACATTGTAAAACAAAAATATTTCTTAAAATTACTTTATGAAAAATCTTTTTGCTGGAATAGCATTTTTTGAATTGAATATGAAAAACGATGCATTGGGTTTCCCATTTCTTGACTTCAGACTCTTCCAATGAATTTTGTTATACTGTAAAGCTATTATTAGGTTCTAAAATGCCAATGTGACTTTTAATTTGTTTCTAAATAGGAACAGCAGATAATATGGTTGTATGTTTCTAAATGTATGCTTATAAACATATGTGGAAACCACCTTGCCATTTTCTAAAACATGGCACGATAAAGTTTTATCAATAAGCTTCTATGAAATGGTAATTAATATAATTACTGAGAAGAATCACAGTATCCTTCTGTTACTTAGGAAAATATGTCATATTAATGAATTAATACTGTACATTTGCTGTATAATACCCATACCAACATGTTTAATTATAGTGTGCTGCTTCTATCCTACTCTGAAAAGCTTCTACTCTATGATGCTATAATTATATGCTACCCAACATGCCCAACGTTTGCTCCATTTCAAAGGAGCATCAGGTGTGATTAGGTAACATGAGCAAAGTTTAATGCAGGTCTAGCAACCTTCAACAACCGGATCAGATACTTGTTTTCAAACTACATGCTACCACTAGATGTAGGCTATGAGTTCCAAGAACTGATACAAGCTTTGCTCCTCTCTTATTATATTACTCCTTTCCTAATGCCTGCTTGGGCAAGAAGCATTTAATTGTGCTTTATCTAGCATGTTATCTGTGTAACTTAAGTGCAGAAGTGTAGCAAGCTCACCCACTGTAGCTTTTTAATAAATACATTTATATAACTAACAGGTACTCCAAGTTGAGCATTTTGTAAGGTTCTTAATTTTAAGATGCATTTTGAATAAATTAGTAAAATGGCATAATTGTTCCTTCCTTTTCATCAAAAGTTCAACTATATGTTTATGGCAAATTTTAACAAGTAGATTTTAGGATATGAGAACAGCACGTTGAGTATTTCGCCATTAGGAATTAAGAATGTTTCCCCCTGTTTCACCTCAGATGCCATTCAAAAATGGACTAGTGGAAGTTTGTTGAATTGTCACTTCTTTGACAGTATAATAAATCAGGTAGTCTGGCCTAAATGCTATAATGGATGGTTTGTAATCTAGCCCTGTATTGTAATTTGCCTTCATAATCATTTTTTAATGAGATGTGCATTTTTGACAAATTTCTTCAAGGTGCAGTACATGCATTTCAATTGTAAAATGGGTGTGTTGAAAATTAGCTTTAATGTAAACTAAGGGTAATTTTCCTACAGAAATAGTATCGTTTCATTAAAGAATTCCTTAAGATATGAATACAAATAATGAATGGAAATTTAGCAAAGTTTATATATCATGCCATTTAATTTAAAGAGGAGCTACAGAAAAACAGATTATTGTACAGGTACATGCAGAATACACCTTCTTTGCATACAGATATGCATTTTTGCTACTGAGCCTTAGTAGCGGTAAGCATGAAAATTCTTTACAGTTGTAAATTAGAACATCAAAGCAGTTGTCTTGCTGTCTATACATGCAAGCAATGAGGAAGCTCCTACTCACATGTATGAATGCCAATAGGTAGATTGTCATGCATTTTATATGTATTAAGATACAACAAAGGTGCTGGCCCTGTCTGTAGTCCTTTAGTTGTTAAACTACATTTCCAAATACCAGCCATATTTTGAGGTCCTCATGTTGATTATACAACATTCATATCCTCAGCTTATGTGAACTTGTGTCTTTATTTCTCTTATTTTTTATGTGCATGTACACAGGCCTAAAATGTGATTTTATTTAATACTACTGTGATCTACTTAAATGCATGCCAGGAAAGAGTTCACATATCATGCCAAAGCCCTTCACAGTGACAGCTCAAGTTAGAAGAATGTTTAATGAGAGGATTTTCTCCAGACAGACACAAGAACCCATATGATTGAATATGTTTAGTTAAGAGTGGGACATAATTGTAAAACATCACAAGGTATAATGCATGCTTACAAAGTGTCACGAGGAGCTACAGCTTCCAAACTAACCTCAGAAATGGACTGTTAACTTTAAAGCTGTTCGATGTATCTGCACTTTGCCTAAAGGAAGAAAGATGCAGAGTCTATGAAAGCTGCAAGCCTGACCTTAACTTGGATCCCATTCATTTTCATTATCTTTCTTTTCATCTAGGGAAACCACTGCTAATTGCAGACATTATCAAGCAAAACTGCTTTTGGGCTGCTTCCAAGACCACCAGCTAGAATTTAACTTACATGGGAGTACAAGGTTTTAAAATGTAAACAATGCTGCTGTAACATTTGCTAATATCGACAAATGCAAAAAATAGTGGCATGGGAGAGGATGAGACAGAGCCTCAGGCTCACTGGTGAAAAAAAACTGTATCTCATTGCTATTAAAAGCATAAGGGCAGTATGATCATGCATTAGTTCTATAAAATGGTACACTGCAAAATTATTGCTTGAAAGAACTTAGGTTCTAAGCTACTGGGAGATACATATATCTCTGTGCTGTTGGTTTCCTATATAGGAATTGAATTTGTACAATAAAATATAGACGTTATCTTCTATTTATTTTACCTGCATTCGGCAGATGGAATACATTTGTAAACTATTGTATGAACAAAATATAACGTGTATGCAATTGTTTTTAAACGGGAGTTGACATATTGCTTGACACAGCTGATTTACAGTAGACACTGACTACCCCATCAAGTGGCCATACATTCATAGTTTTTTCCTTTGGTGTTTCTGAAGTGTTAAATATCTCAATAGAGATGCAGAGTTTGGGATCTAGCACTACCAGTTCTGGATAGGGAATCAAAATATAAATTCCAAGTATACACAGGCCCAGACAACCCCCCCCCCCACCAGCCCAATAAATAGAGACTTTATATCATATAACACAGCAGCCATCTGGCATTTGCCAGAATCACAGATCGCCCTTCTGAGCACTACCATTCTAGATGTTGTAGTTTTACACAAATGGAGTTTGACATATCTATTTATCTGTTTTTATTTGTGCTGCAGCCTACCCATTATTGTATATACTTTTAACACAAATGAAAGTAGATGCAATGGATTTAACATATTTTTTTTTATATTTTCACATTAAATATTAAATCAAACCATATGGGAACATCACCAAATAGCTGCCCCCACCATAAGCACATGTACACAATGCATTCCAATACATATATTCATTGACATGGAGATAAACATACTACTACAGTGTTTTATGTTTCCTGACTATTTGAAAACTAGACAGCCAAGTCCACTTTGTAGAACTTACATTATGTAATACTCTCATTGCTTATAATGCAGGAGTGAGTAGCATCAAACACACATTTGGGTAGCAGAACTATCATTGTTTAAGGTAAGATAAACTATTCCTTTTAGTAAAATGATAATGAAGAATAATATAGTTTTTCACCATTTAACCAATAATCTGGATTTATACATTATGGCTCAATTATGAGTAAAAAGTGTGATATGCAAAGTGCAAACACAAGTTGGAAACGTTTTTACCCAAAATGCAGTGTTTTTCCCATAATTTCAATGATATTGAGGGCTCAAAGGGGTTATGCGACTGACACAATTGCATCCATGAGGAATAGCATCTATTAATTTTCCTTGTTTTTCTGGAGTGTCACAGATACACTGTGTAGGATTACTAAAAAAGCCACATTTCCCGATTCTCTCCCCCTTTCTGGCTCTCTGGAGAAATTCCCATCTCCCTCATCTAAAAAACCTACAAGATGTTCATTACTGGCCCCAAATGGGGATAAAGGTTCTGGGAGATTTGTTAGTAGAGGGAACATTCCCTACTTTGACACAACTACAAGCCAAAACAGGAGGGAAAAAGGTCCAATTCTACAGATTTCTACAACTAAGACATGCCTTCCAGGCACAATTCAATACGCTTAGTGTGGACTACGCCTCTCCCCCAATGGAAGCAGTTCTCCGTAGCCCCCAAACTACTAAACTTATATCACGCCTATATAGCTCCCTAATAGGCTCTACTCCTGCACCCTTCCTTCAGGCAAGAAACAAGTGGGTCCAAATTATCCCCACTCTAACCGACGACCAATGGGATGAAGCCACTGACTCTTTATATCGCGACCTAATATCCATCAAGGACAGAACGATCCAGTTTAAACTGATACATCAATTATATAGTACTCCAGTGAAATTAAAGAGAATGGGTCTTAGACCTGATGCAACCTGCCCTAAATGCCACGCACCGGACGCCTCCTTTTTGCATCTTCTCTGAGACTGTCCCCCAATTCAACAATACTGGATAGAGGCACTTGACTATATGGTGGGCAATCTAGAGTTCCCAAATGTACGTAACCCGGAGGTATGTTTATTGAGTCTTGTAGATGACCTCCTCCCGCTGAATCTAGATCTCTGGCCAGGACTTTACTCTTTTATACCAAAAAAGTTATTGTGATGACATGGATGGGAAACAAGCAACCCAATCTGGAGCACTGGATCAACCTGGTTAATACTGTACTCCCTTCTATCAGAATAACATACGAATCTCGAGGCTCCCCTGCGAGATTCCAGAAAGTGTGGGCTCCCTGGCTTGATATTCATTTGGTTGAGGATTAACTCTGCTTATGTGCTTAGTTTCATTTGAATTGTAGTTAGGCCGACTATAAACTGTTCGTAGCGAGTTGAGTATACTTCTATGGTGCAGTAGCATTTCTATATGTACTATGATAAACACTGTGCATTCTCTCTTCTTCTATTCCTCCTTTTTCCTTCTCTTCCTTCCTTCCTTGTTTATATGCAAAATGAAAATAAAAACCTTTTATAAAAAAAAAAAAAGCCACATTTATATAAACTTGGTACATTTAGCCCTAATTAGTGCTACAATGCAACCACTAGGGGAATTACCTGAACCCACCAGACAGGGGAAGAATCAGCAGCATCCAGACATGTCTGGTTCACGTGCAAGTGCTTCAAAAGAGAGAGCAGAGATGTTCAGTGCTCATTCACCACACATGATATTTTTCCTTAATACTCACGTTTATTCAGAATAAGTGAAATTGGTAAACTACTATGAAACAAGTTAGACAGTTTTGTACTTTTATGATGTAATCCCACATTTTATCCTGAATAAAGTTAGTTTTTAAGAAAAGATGTGGCGAATGAGCACTGTCCATCTCTTCTTTCTCTTTTGAGGTATTCACATAATAGGAGTCCAGAAAACATTCTACTTACCTGTTTTAGTCTATATACATAGTCTGTTCTATGTTTGTCTTTTTCCCCTCCTGCAAAGTCATCCTTCTTTTGTCTACAAAAAAGTTTACTTAAGTACTTATATCAATACAATACAGAATAATTATTCAGGTTTGGCATCACTTATCTGGATGCCAGTTATGCAGAAAGCTCCAAATTACGTGAAGGCCCTACTTGCATTTTAAGCAAGTAATTAATTTTTGTAAAATTATTTTCTTTATCTGTATAATAAAACAGTACCATGTTGCTGATCCTATCTAAGCTGCATAAACCCACATTGGCAAAACTTCAATGGAGTAACAACTCAGCACTGGGCCCCCCTGCAAAAAATATTTGAAGGGGGCAAACAATCATCACAACCCCCCCCCGGTCCATGCCTGCTAGTGTACCTTGCTTCATGCCCTGAGAAGCTGGGGAGGGGGATCTCTACAGTTATAGAGGCCCAATGTCCCCCAGGATTGCTTCCTTTATAGTTGCTCCACTGAAAACAATCCTATTGGGTTTTCTGCATTTCTCTAATTTTCATCCCTCTTATTCCCCACTTCAGATTTTCCAGGAAGTATAACATTCTGAAATGCTCTTGATGCCACCTGGTATTGTGCTATACATTCAGAAGTGTTATGTCAGTGATCTCCAGATCATCTGCCAAATCCAAGTGATCCTGATGCTATTCATGACCATGGCCTGAATCCTATTCTTGCTACAGTATGTTTCTATATTGAAAAGCACCTTAGTAAAAATGCATGTGCCTATGCATGCGCCATGCAACTTGTGCCTAGAGCTGTGTGATTGCTTTCATGCACATAATGTCTATGCAAAATTCTATCTCCATAATTTGTGCTTGCATTGCTAAAGTGCACACTACATGAACATTCTGGGTAAATGCTACATTGCAGCACAAAAACATGGGGATTTGCAAATGTTTTTGGAACTGGTGATTTGCCCTACATAAGTAAATGAGTCCTAAAATTAGGCTTTACAGCCTTGTATAACATGCCTGTGAAAAAACATGAAGATTAAGCCAGACAGAGTAATCCATTACTCTCCTCAACCCTAAAGTCTGTGTCTCCCTTTCTAGAATTGTGTTCATTGTCAGGCTTTAGACTTGACATACCTTGCTTCCTGTTCCCATACTTATTACCTACGTATTCAGTCTGCAACGGCAGTGGAAGGGAGTATAATCCATGAGGACAAAAACCCTGCAAATATTTGAGTGACTAAAGTTGGATCTTTTGTTGTTTCTCAGAACAGCAATCTTTCTGTCAGCCTGTATCTAGTATCAGCCCTATTCATGCAAAATTAAACACATAAAATGTGCTTAGCACTTCTTCAGAATGTTGTAAGGGACTGAATTGCTATTTCCTGCCAGAAATGAACTAAGTTTAAAAGCCATTCTTAAAACTCCCCAACCGTAAATATTCACCAGTACATTCTTTCCCTTGTGCTCACTTTAAGATCAAGGCCTAATAAAGAAGCTAAAAGTAATTTCCTTGTTAGTAATCTTCTGTTGGTTATTTAAAGATTATGGCTATTTTCAAGAGACATTGAACAATATCCAGTGCAAGATAAACCAATCCGTGCAAATTGAATGTTCCTTTCTCTGGCCAAAATATTCTCAAGACACTGAAGATCCAAACAAAATCCAGAGAACTAAGACTATACCCTAAACATGAACATGGAAAAAATTCTTGCGTCCCTTGGAATTAACACCATCAGGTTAAATGGTGGAACTCTTGGGAAGGTGTGTAGAGTGTTTAAAAAAATGGAAAACAGAAGTGTTTAACAACACTTTACTGGAGATAGGATTTAAATGTGCAGTTTAAATGAGATGGTGTAGGGGTGGAGCAAACCCAACTTTTTGTATTTGGTTTAAAACCAAATTTTGCACAAAAGAACTGGCCAAATGCCAAACTGAACTGGAACCCTAATAAGCATTGTCAGATTGAGAAAAATGCATGAAAGTAGTATAATATGGGGGGAAAAGTCTCACAATAGGTTGACCATTGCATTAAAATAACTTTGGATTATGCTGAGCACTTATTTTATCACTGGGAATTTGGTGCCAAATCCCTAACTAAATACTGGATATAATGGATCCCCCAATTTTTAGGCAATACTAGCACATTGCTATCAACACTTTTGGCCTGTACAATTAAGGGATTCATATCTCAATCTCTTCCTTCCTGAGTAGTCATTAAAATGATGTGACCTTCAGTAGTCATGTAACTTACACTCTATCCATGCATGAATAAACATATTCAAGAGCCACTGAGCACCTGCAGCTTTTGTGTGGTGATACTAGAATGATGTGAATCCAATTTAACTGCAGGGGTACATCTGACATGAGGCAGAGGGAAAACCTTGCCTCGGACAGCATTGCCAAGCAATTTACTAGGGACAACAAAAAAGCCATTCCTCGTAACTTTAAGAGCCGAATTTCCACATAATAAACCAGAAATTCAGCTCTTCTAAAGCAGAGAGCACACTAGAAATGAGCCCCCATAACTCCCTCCGACACGTCAAAAGCATTGTAGAGGCTTTCTCAGGGCGACTTAGGGGCAAGAAACAGCCCTGGGTAACCTGGCAGACTACTTACATTTACATCCAAGTATATTAGTGTATTGAAAGTAATACATAATATTAATGCATAAAATGCAGCTCTTGTAAAAAAAAAAAATGGCAAGATGGGGGTTTTGTAATATCTCAACAGCAATCCATAATATTATGTATTATGTATTACTCTTTTGTATGTGTTGTACAAGTTTGAATGAATAGTAAAAGAAAGTGCACACACTGATATATAACGTGATAACTGCTTTGCTCATTAAGAACAACAAATATATTTTGACAGAGCTATGCAAAAAGGTGGGAACCTTGACTTGGGTGGTGACTTCAAGAACATATTTTTCAATCTTTTAGTGTATGAGAGCACAACTGCACTCTCTGCACTAGTGATACCACACCTGATACTCCTGAATGCACAACAGGAACTGTAGCAGAGTTGGAGCACTCAGCCCAGAGTTGTGGGAAGGCCATAAAGGCCTGGGCCTAGGGCCACATGCCAGCCAGTGCATCTAAATTTTGGTATAGAGCACTAGTGCTCCGAGCCCAATGATTAAAAACACGGGCTGGGGTGGAGTAGTTATGGGGACTGTCTGGCCTAGAAGTACACAATTTAGAAATCCAGGGGCAGCAATGGATCTACCACTCCAAGTGGAAACAGTGGTGGTCAAAGCAGTGACAGATGGACCTATGCATTCAAAATTCCCAGTGTGCTTTGGGACTTTAGGTGTTTGCTGGGACAATAAAATCACATAAGTGGGAACTGGGAACACAGGGAGGGGATTAAATTAGTGAGTTGGTGTGTATAAAGGTTGCCATAGAACAATTACTATCTTTCCTACTAAAAGTTTATTTGTTTTCAGTACAGAAGTGTTAGAACTAAATCGTCAGATAAACAGGTAGAAACAATAGAATTCTACCTGTATTTGACACTTCAGCACTAACAGTGGCCGATGTTTGGATGCCTGTAATAGGCTAGCCTGATCGACTAGCAAAGCAATATCCAAGTCTTCTGCCAATGTGGGTCGGCTCATCTCCCGCCATAAACACCCCCAGTATCTTATGAAATGAAGTTTTGTACGATATTATTGGTGTGTCTATGGCCATCTTAAATGTGTAGGAAGAAGGAAGAAAGGTCAAATTTACCAGCAGGTTTATCACCAGTAAATTTACAAGATTGGTCCTGGCCTTATCTGGTGATTTTCTGGATAGGCTGGTGAAATACCGCCTGGGTGGTGACCCAATTTTCAGTAGCTGGTTCTCTCTTATCTGCATTTATCTACCACAGACTCTTTCAGGTCTCAATGTGGCAATCTGCTTTAAAGTATCATAATTTATCTAGAAGTGAATGATAATCTCAAAGGTCAGTGACTTGTAGAGTCTTTGCAGCACTGGTATTTTCCCAAGGATTTAGAAAGTTTTCTGCTGTTGCTTTGTATTACATTCTTCACCTAGCTGCCAAATGGATATGTTATGAATTGAATTAAATACAATTGAGTTAAATTCATGAACAGATGGACAGATAGATAAAGTAACTTCCAAGAGCAGTAACGTAACTAGAGGGGGGCGGGCCCTGGTGTGTGACGCGCAAGCTGCTGGGGGACCCTGAGGGGGTGCGGGCCCTGGCCTGCTCGCACCCACTGCTGCCCCGGTAGTTCCGCCACTGCCCAACAGTATAAATATAAATATTGAAAACACTGAATTAGATTAAAAAAAATCTGTAAATAAATGCATTTATACTGTGTAGATATTTCTGCACATTCATCATGGAATGTAATTAAACAAGATGCTGTCAGTGGTAAATGTGCATACCAATTACAGGAATGGGACCTGTCATTCAGAATGCTCAAGACCTGGGGTTTTCTGGATAATGGATCTTTCTGTAATTTGGATTTTCATACCTATTAGTCTATTAGAAAATAATTTAAACATTAAATAAACTCAAAAGGCTGGTTTTGCTTCCAATAAGGATTAATTATATCTTCAGCTGGATCAAGTACTAGGTACCAGGGCTGATCCTATCAAATGAGGGGCCCAATTGGGACCATGTTGGCGGGGCCCCTAGACAAAGTGTTGCTGGCTACTGACACATCAAGTATTTAGGAAAATAAGGGCATACAGGCACAAAATAGAAAGGAAAGGTGCAGAAAAGGTAAGAGAGTGAGTGGGATGAAATAGGGGCACACAGGGTAAGAGAGAGAGGGAGGAAATAGGAGAGTGGACTGGGCCAATTAGTTTGGGGCAGGCTGGGCTAATTCAGCTTGGGAGCAGGCTTGGTAGGATTGGGGGCAGGCAGGGCCTATCAAGGTTGGAGGAAAGCTGGACCTATGAGAGTTGGGGGCAGGCTAGACCTATGGAGTTGGGGGATAGGCTGGCTTATCAGAGTTGGGGGTGGGCTGGACCTATAGATTTGGGGATGGGCTGAACTCTCAAAGTTGGGGGCAGGCCAGGCAGCATCATGTGCTGAGGGAAATATTATCTGTGCTGCCCTGTGGTGCGGGGCCCCCAGAGGTGAGGGGCCCTATTGGGCCCAATTGGTCCAATAGGCCTAAGGCTGGCCCTGCTAGGTACTGTTTTATTATTACAGAGGAAAAGGAAATCATTTTGAATTTGGATTATTTGGATAAAATGGAGTCTATGGGAGACAGCCTAATTTGGTACTTTCTGGATGATGGGTTTCCTGTACTCACTTCTAGCCCAAATAAAAGTCTATGTTAAATTATCTGTACACTCTGATTTAATAGCTTATTCTAAAAATAAGGAATTAAACATATTTACACCCCACTAAGTACACTATTATTCCTGGAATAACTTCTAAATAGAGCCATGGTATCCTTCTAATTACATAGTGACAGACCACAAATTTCAGTAGTTACAGAATGTGACATGTACAAAGTAATAAAAAAAAAAAAAAAAAAAAAAAAAAAAGAAACACCACACACAACCAATCCATGATTTACAAAGATTTCTGAAGAAAGACAATAAAGTACAAGGTGACAATGCAACAATTTAAATAAGTGTAAATTTTAAAAAGACAATTCAGTCTTATAAAAAAAAATCTTAACATGTAAAAATCTTAACATTTAGGTTTACTTTATGCTTTTTATATGGATTAAGTCATAAAAAAGCATTGAAGCTGAAAACGAAACACTGATGGATCTTTTATTAAATGTCTTAAACTCAGCATATAGAATCTTAATGATGCTGTGCTTAGGTTTGGCCAGTAGCCAGCTGCTAAACAGTGCCAACATTTGTAGACTTCCAAGAGGAAATTAAATAACTGCCCAACTGGAAATATAAATCTATTTGTAGTGGTCAGATCTCAGTTTTCCAAAGGCATTGGCATGGTTTATTCAGAGTGAAGTGTTTGGTGACAGAGAGAACTGGGAGATGTAACAAGTTACCGTGGTGGTCTAGCGGGAGGGGGTCGGCAGGGACGCCTGCCACCCCCTCAGCGGGGACACCCTCCGCAAGCTGCGTCCTCTTCTTCCACATTATGTGCACTAAGGGCGCGTGCAGCGTGCCTCTGCTCTATTTACAGGCGCATTCACGCTGACGTGCAATGGCGTGAAGTTTGAAAGTTTAAAAGGCGCATTAGGGCTGCAGTACTTTGCCTGTTTCTTCTCTTAGAGTTCCTGGTGCCCCTGTGCTGTTAAAGCTTCTGATTATCTGTTGTGACTCCTGTCTGTTTGTGATTATCCTGACTTCTGGAATCCTGACCCTGCCTGGTAACCGAATCTTCTGTATCCATATCCCCTCTGATTGATCTCCTGGTTTGTATTCTGTCTGCCCCGACCCGGCCTGATCTGACTACGCTTCTGTCTACGCCTTGTACCACGACCTTCTGCCCAAAAGACTTTGCATTTCTGTCGTGCCCCTTTGCTCGTTCAGAAAACCTTCGCTTGGCACCTCTGTTAATAAGACCTGGCGGCATCTGATTACCCGAGGGCTCCTCCCGAGGTGAAAGGCGGCTGTTAAAGGTGGAAACAAGAGCTGAGAACAGGGTGCTTAGCATTGGTTCTGAATTTAGGGTGTCGACCGTGACAGGAGGAGTGTGTCAGACTAATTAAAAGCCTTTGTCATAGTTATGGCAATGATGTACTTGAAAAGTTATTACTTATGTTGCTTTGTGTGTAATACATTTTTTAAAATCAACCACTGGGATAAAACATTCTAATTTGGTGGAGGAAGTTAAAAAAAAAAAATTGGTTGATCAGTTTTATTGTTCAACTTTTAATTAGCAAATACAGCCCAGTCTGTGTGGACTCAATATAAATTATATACTCCAATCAATATGCATTCATTTTCAAATGTATATAGGTCAGACTAGATGAAAACATCTGTTTTTGCCACATCAGCAATTATATGCTTAGCTATGCAGACTACATGACCTCCATGCTTAGCTACAAATTGCCTGAATCTTTGCAGATTTATTTAGGACTAGACAAAGATAGTCTAGCACTAGACTATTCTATTGCTGTAAGATAAAAATGGTGCAGCATGTAGATATGAAAAAATGTAGCTCAGTGGCTCAAAACATTGAACCACAACAGTTCAGATACAGAAAAATGTTTGATTCTCATATCAGCATTTGATTTTCATTCGTTACCCTCCTTCACATCTGCCAACTCCAGATCCACTGGAGAGTTAAGTCAATTCAATTAAGTTTTACAGTTTTTTTAGATGTAGAAAGCACATGTATATCTACAAATATATATATAGCAACAGATGCCCTATTTTATATGAGAGAAGATTTCATTCAATGGCTCACTTGAGAACTATGAATGTCATTTGATTCCTGTTTATCTTACTGTATAAGAATTAAACTAGTGTATTCTACATATTTATCTGTTATCATTTATGTAAATGTGTGTAAATGTGTGCACTATTTTAAATAATGTTTCCCATGGCCAAAGACCAGGTTATTTTTATAAACTGCAGTATTGCTTCTCAGGAAGATACACAATTTTTACCATTGTGGGATAACTGTACATCATATTTGCATGCATGCAAATTCCTTTAACTGTTCTGGGTTTTGGTGGTTAAAGCACTCACAGCAATAATTAGTCTTAATTGTTATTACATTTTTCTGGAATTTGCATAAACAGATTTGTGATCTGTATTTTACTTGTATAATTGAAGCTAACTACAAATTGTAAGTCACTCATCATTTTTTTACCAGTATTCATTACTGATTGGTCAAGTAATACATTTTTTACTCAAATTAATTTGGGACCACAGCATTATGGGTAATTGTGAAAATCCACAATCCTCAAGCAGAACGCATATTTGTTAATTTCTCAGCTCTATTGAGGAACTGTGCTTTGCTAATTGTTACACTAGATACCATCGTTTTTCCATTGCAGCTTCTAAACTCTTTAAGGCTGAGGCACATGGAGTGTTTTCTCTGCTGCTTTCAGCCTGCAGAGCCAAATGGGGATTGGCCCGAAAAATGCCTGCTTTCACGTTTTCGGGGATCCCCCCTCAGCTCTGTTTCTTGTTGCCAAGTGGAGACAGAAGCAGTACTTGTCAGTAGAGTTTAACTGAGGTGTGTGTGGAAGTGGATCGACTTCACTCAGCCTGCAAAAAAATGCAGGCTGAGAGTAGTGGAGCCAACATTCTGTGTGTCTCAGCCCTCAGTATACCTCAGGGTGTGGGATTAGCCAAAAAGCCCTCAAGATATCAATATTGAGTTTGCTGCAAGCTATAACCATTAGTCACTGGGTGGCACTGTTTACTTGGGAGTTCTTACATGCACTCATGGGTCTCATTCAGAAAGGTGATTTTTGAGGGTTCCCGGTTTTTTTGCTACACTCCATACAGACTGGTTTATTTGTTCCTGAAGAACCTGACCAATCTGTGTGTGTGACTCTGTTAAGTAAATTAGACTGTAAGCTCCACTGGGGTAGGGGCTGATATGAATTCTGTAAAGTGTGTATGTCAGCACTATATGAATAAAGGATAATAATTATTGTTCTGCAGAATTTACTAGCAAGTGATTCTTGTCAATAGTCCTTACTCTACCTTATGACATTGCTGAAAATAACATTTATTCATTCATTGCTGCTAGCCCTTCAGACTTTAGATTGACAGAGAAGAGGTCTAATTTGTCAGTTTACAACCATACAACGTTTATCTTTTTGACATTTTTATAAACATGTTATTGTCAGGTTTGGGAAACCATTTGGAACCTTGTGTTACAAAGTTATTGTAAAAATAGACAAAAAAAGTTCAAACCAAACATGAGATAGCTGGCTGTAAAGAATGAATTGTGTTTCTTCTAGGAAATGAAAGTAATATAAATAAATGTACTGGAGGTCTGCATTTTTGTGCTTATTGCTAATGTAGCAACCCCATTTAGAGTATGTTATAGGATAAAATGTATGAGTGACACAGACTTGTCATATAATTGCCAGACATCTGGCCCCCTGGCTTTGAAATTCAGTTGCATTTTCTGATGTCTACACCTACATTGCCCAAACCACGAGTCCCGCAGGCTTCGGGCCGGCCCGAACATCACTAACCTGCTTATTTTAAATTGTTACAATTGTTTACTTGCTTATCTTATACGGTTACAAATGTGTTTGAGTGTAGCAGTGTTCTGGGCTCTCTGTCAAAATCCTCTTATTTTGAGTTTCAGAAACTTTGTATCTTTTTATGGTGTTGGCACAGGAGATCAAAGAGAAACTGGACATTCCAGTAAGAAACCCTGGACTGCGGGCTGAGCTGTCAAAATCAGGATTGTCCTGCAGAAAACGGGACAGTTAGGAGGTATGTAATATTGTAGAACATCACTGGGCATTTCCATTACACCATTGTCATATACAGTATGCTTGTCTCTGTCCTCATATAACAGAATGCAACATGCCATGCAGTTTTGTGACCAGCTCACTCCTACCTCAAGCTGCTCTGTTCTTAGCTAACAATAATGAGATCTAATATAATATAATTGTCCAATGGTCCTTTATGAGGTATACAGCAGCTAGTGATATTAGAACCAACTTACTTGAAAGAAATTATTGCTCACTCGGTATAATGTGATCTGCAGATTTCACACACTCATGAGAGCTCAGCATGAACAACAAACAAAACAACTTGATTAGGCTTTAAGATATAAAAGTTAAAAATTAACTATATGTTATGATTGGTATCCCAAACCCAGAACAATCCCCAAGGTCCCAGCTAAGTATTCCTCCTTTTAACAGCTACCTTTCACTAGGGTGCCTCTAGGTCTTATTGTGAGAGGACCAAGGAGAGAGTTCTGGTGCAGGTAAGCGAACCGCTCAAGGTACGGAATTGGAGAACATGAATCGTAGTCGGAATCACAGGCCGGGTCAACACCAAACAGGCAGAGTAGTACAGAATCAGGAGACACAAGCATAGTCAGAGTCACAGGCCGGGTCAGAATACCAAACATACAGTGTCAGGACGGAATACGAAAGAGTGGTCAAAGTACAGGCAGAGGTCAGGACAGGCCGCTTACAGGACTTGGTCAAGATCAGGCAGGGTCAAAATCAAACCAAGGAATTAAGAATAGACCTTTACATTGGGCAGAAAAAAGTAGCCCAAGGCCCCTTTAAATATTCAAAAAAAAGTGAGAAAAAGTGAGGACGTCACGCGTGCACTTCATAAACCCAGAAGTGATTGGCGCGCTCGTCCTAGGAGCAGAAGAAGAGGATGCAAGAGGTTAGAGGTGCTGCGTGCCCACCGCCCCCCGCAGGGCTTCTTACACTATACCCCAAAGTGTTATAAGCTTTAGAAGGTACAGGAGGGGTAATGTTTATTCATTCTAAGCTTAAATATATCTGCATATATAAACCTGCTATTATTGTAAATAGAAGCCGTTTTAGAAACTTTACACTGTTTAAAGGTTTTGCTTGCTAAAAAGAGAGCCATGCAAACTGAACAAATATTCCTATTAAATCTGCAAGGAAAACAGAACCCATAATACTGAACACACAATGGTCTGCTCTGCATAAAAATATATTTGTATCCAAGAGTGCAAAACATTTAGATAACTTGTTGGATAGATGCTAATCCTTTAAGCATACCATACATAACGGATTATGCCTTTTGAAAAAAGAGCTGAACGAAATTCAATACAGTGAAGCAAAATAAATTAACTGGACCAGTAAGCCTCAGAAATGTTATTAGCTACACTGGTTTGTCAAAACATTCAGCACAGACTGTATTTTGCTTTTGTGCAACTCATATCATTATGTGTCATCCTTCATTATCGTGCCTGAGGGAAAGCTTTATAATTAACGGATAACAAAAAGTTACCTCTTTAGTCCATTGACTGGGGAAGGTGTATAATCAGTACTGGCAAACCACACACTAATTTATTTACAGAGGGGAGGTAAAGGAACTCAAGGAACATTTACTGTGTCCTAATAAATTTTAACAATGGGCAGTAATTTGGCAGAAAATCCATTTAAAACTCTATAAAAGTAGTGGCAAGCTTGTAAAAAAAAAAAATACTGATAAGCCACCAAAATATTTTCTCTGATAAAGTTGGTACAGAATTCCATCATAATAATGCTTTCAATTACAATTAACATTTATGGAATAACTTGAAAACCATTCAAAATTGATATTTAACATATATATATGGAAAAGTTAAGAATTTTTTTAAGAAATTAATTTTTAGTAATGCATTTTTATTAGTACTGGTTATATAATATTTGTGTTAGAGCATGTGCTTGTTTGAAAGGTATGCAGATATGCATATAGTTAAAATCCCTTGTTTTTGCACAAATAACATATTCTATTTAAGCCAATAATTATGCACAACAATTGAATTGCAGGGCAATTATATCAAATAACTTGGGAGAAACATGTAGGAATAGTATATCATGTTGTCAGTACACACTAGTTCTTGGCACACACTGATATCTTAAGAGCTAATGCTTATACTCAGGAACTGATAAAAATGTGATAACTGATACAATGCCTAATTATATCTGAGAAGGATATATCACTTTTCTCTTTCTAATGTTCTTTCACAGAAAATACACACAACAGGTGAAAACAAGACTTCTGGGTTCTCAATACAACTATGTCAGACTGGGTCAATATATAAGAAAAAGAAGGACTCCCTAAACTAACCAATTTGTATTTTTCATGTCTTTTTTTGCGTCCTAGCCCTTCAGAGCCTATATGTTAGATATGCCCCTGTGCATAGGGGCATATTTTATGCAAAAAATACTTTTGAAAATGGCAGACTTATAGTTTGGCACAGCTTGATCTTTTTAGTTGATACTACTGTTCTTTTTCCAGTGGCAGGTCCTTTTTGTTTATGAT
Source organism: Xenopus petersii (assembly GCA_038501925.1). NCBI lineage: Eukaryota > Metazoa > Chordata > Amphibia > Anura > Pipidae > Xenopus > Xenopus petersii. Next base: position 67,668,458 of record CM076679.1, read on the forward strand.
CGCAAGGTACAATTTTCTGAGAGTGAATATGTTAAATTTATGTATGGTGATGTTTTTGTTAACGTAGCTCTGTAAGTGCACAGTTATACTTGCAATGCGTTGCCTATCAATGCCATGCAGCATCTCTATTATTTTTCTGATCCTAATTGTTCCAAGCTATGTGACAAAATAAGACAATGGAGGGTACGAAGCTCTGGTATGCAGTGACCCGTAACTTTTAAAAACCGACCTGCATGTGGTCACCTCACATTGTTATAAGACCGTGTATGCAGGAATCACTTAGGCGTAATTAACTTTTCAAAGGATCAAGCCTTTCATATCACCACTCTTTTTTTTTGATCTATACATTTCCAGCTGGCTGAATTGCATGATCAAAACCACTACCTAAACTTATTGTGACAGATAGGAGAAGCAGTACATTGGTGCCTATGCTTCATCCAACAATAACAAAAACTGATGTTTACAGATGTTTCTTTGAAATGTTATCTCATGCAGTTATAACACAGTAATGATAAATATACCAATGTAGATAATATTCCTGTGAATTTCTCCTATCATGCTCATGCTGAACAAGGACTATGTAAAATCTCACAGTAGCATGACTTCCCACTGCAGAGTACATGTAAGTACAGGGGCAAGACATAAAACCATGGCCCCCTCACTTGTTCTTCCCATTAGGGCTGCAGCAGGGGGTGCTGCATACATTTGCACATAGGAACGATCTTTCAGATGGCCAAGGTTCATCCAAAGTTGCTCAGAAATACATATGTGTCTTCTGAAACTTTTGAGTGCTTTGCTACATATTTTTTATGAATCTGTTTCATTTTTAATTCCTGCTAAGAAGTTTTACAGTGTGAATTTAGAACTTTTGTGCTATAAACAACTGCATACAGTGTGCTCCATACATGCTACTGTGTGCTATAAACAACTGCATACTACTTTCCTTTAGACAGAGAGTAATTACACTTGTGCTGGCTACTTCCTGTCTGAGTTCTTTGTTATTAAAAATATGTCTAAAAATTGTGACATATAACACAGCCAACTGTTGGTAGCAGGGCCTCCTGTCTCCTCTTGTTTCATTCTGGAACCTGTGTTAGCAAATTTGTTATAAGCCTTCTGTATAAGAGGTCACAACTAGCACCTAGGAAAAGGACACCTGTGTGCGTTGATTTACTCCTGTTACAGAACAAGATCAAATATCTTACACCTTACTGTATTCCTATCTTTGTAGCAAATAAGTGTTATGGTGTAGCTGAAAATAATATGAGGCAGGTAAAATACATTTATATGGTTTCTTTGTGTACCTATTGAGTGGTAAATATGTACTTATTTTTAATCTTGATTAATTACCTCATATTATTTAAAAGTTTTAAAAGTTATATCTTAGATTTTAAGCTTTATGGGGGAGGGGCCTCCTTCCCCTTCAGTCTCTTAGCAAATTGCATTTAATCTTACTAACGGTACATAAATAGCACAGATAGTATAGATATACTATACATACATGATTCTATTTTCTAGTGAGTGACAAGAGAAAGGATCACTACTACAAGACAACGTCATAGGAGATTTGATACACTAGTGTATTTAAAAAACATGCACTAAAATACTAATACTAAACTAAAATTCCTAAATCAGGTTATTAAAACTAATGTTGCAAAGTTATTTGGTAGTTGATATATTCAAAAAATAGCAATGTTTCAGTAGTGTTAGTGATACAAAGTCATGATAGCTCCACTCCTCCTGGCACAGATCCAAAAGCATTTTGTGGGAAAGCATTTGCCAGGGGAGCCTGAGAATTTTCTTCCAGTCCCTTAGTAAAAGCTAGCAGTTTGTTGTGACAGTTTTTAAATTCAGATATGGATCCATAACACAAATTGTAGCAGAACAAACCCAAAAAACCAACAGCTGATGTAGGCCACATCCCCTGCAACCTTTTGTATGCTTAGTTGTGTTGGAGAAATCAATGTCGCATAAAACAGATTTTGCATGATGACCACAACATTTTTTATTAGCCCTAACAGGTTTAACTCTTACAAAAGTCAGACACGATTGCTGGCAGCAAATGGGTTATTGAACCAAATGGGCCCAATTTATCAAAATTCGAGTTTGCTATCTTTGTCACAATTTGAGGAAAGATGCATTGAAAAAAACCTGAATGAGATTAAACTTGAAAATATTCTTCAGAATATAGAATAGTTTGTATTAAAGAGAAAAAACACAAAAAGTCGCCAGAAAAAAAACTTGTCAAGAAAAACTGGTTGAGGTTTAATAGTCAATGGGAATGGTCTCTAACAACAAATATATTTATTTTCCAAGTTCCTCAAAACATTTGGGCTTTTTAGCTTCATTGAAAATTTACGTAGCAATGTGATTCTCGCATGCATGAGACTTTTTTCTGCAAAAAAATGCACTAGAGAATATTCTCTAATATGCTTGCATTTTAACTGATAGCATTAGAAAAAAAATGCCACAAATTCTGCTTTTTTGCACACGGTTCTTTCCCTTCACCTCAAAAAATAGTAAATGGGCCCCTATGTGTCCAGCATTCAGTTGTAGGATGCTGATCAAAGTATCAATGATACAGAAGAACTGTACTGGTGTTTCTCAATTCCAATGCATTACTGAATATGGTGTATAAATATAACCATTTGCACAGATGTAAGGTTTATGGTCATGACTTTAGAAAGCTGGATTCCAAATACTAGAGTGGTGGGAGGATTAAATTACTTTTTGACAGTAATAGCATGTGACATATAAATATGTATGCACAGAAGTCCAGACACAATATCATGTTAAATATAATATCTCTGGTAACTTTACCAAATTATATGTACACCTGGCAACCCCATTAAGCATAGCATAAAAACAACATTTTATAGTGATAAATTAGATCAGAAATACCATGAGTCAAGACCAGTTGCTGGTTTACAGATCCAATTGCCATCCAAAGCATGCCACAGACTAGAGAGCCCTTCCCTATACCACAAAACCAGGTAGCTAACCTGCAGTCTAATTTTCCAAAATTATGTAAAGAACTAAAGACTGGGATAAGACCCTCGTCCCTTTAGCCAGCAGGTCTTACCTTTGACAGCACACCAGAAACAAATTAGGCATTTGTGTGGCTTTATATTTCTTTTCAACCTAGACTAAACACACATTTTAAGAAAGCACAATTATAAAAAGCAAGAGAAAACAAAAACACTAAGCATGTATGAATATTGTTATGTTTGGTAGCCGAGAATGAGTAGAGTATAACAGTGCTTAATTAGCAGGCTCATGCAGCCATTACTCAACAGTAAGCAACTCCAACACTACAAGCTGTATAGAAAGTATGCACTATATAAGTCTTGAGCACAGTGACATCTACAGGCCCTGTGTATAAACACCATATATTCCCCCTATAGTTGGAAAGCATTTGGCAACTATAATAAACAGCAACAATTAAACAGTATACATCTTAAAGCAATATTATGCATTATTCACATAGCATAGTCCTGGGTCCATCCAGGTAGTTTTCTGATTCTCTCAGTAGACCTTATATGTTCACTTTCTTCAGGCCCACTGAAGTTGGCATCAGGAGTAGGAAAATGTCCTTCATCAAATGGAGCTTCTCCAAAGTAATTCCTAACAGGAGCAAGATGACTTGCATTCCATATGCGTCCATCAGACAGTTCATATGTGTATGGTCCTCGCTGGCATCTCACTTCAAGTGGTGTAGTAAATGTAGATTGTCCTTGTTTCAGTAGTCCTGGTTTCTTAATTCTGACTAAAGATCCAGGCTGAAAGTTCACTTCTCTTGCACCACGTTTTCTGTCCGTATAAGCCTTGCATTTGGCTTGTTGACGTTTCACAATGTCAGCAGTAGACGATTTTGTAGGCACAGTATTTTGTGGTAAGTAAGTTTGATGTCTGCAACATGTAACTTAGTGTGAATCTGTCTGCCATGTAATAATTCAGCTGGAGATGATTGGGTTGTTGCTTAGCATGTTGCTCTGTAGCTATGTAGGAACTCTGTTGTAAATAGTTTCCAAGATTTCCCTCGCTCGATTTCTCCATTTGCTTGTGGGTAATACACTGAAGATTTCCTATGCACAATATTTCTCTCTCTCAGAGAGAATTCAAACTCAGATGAGACAAACTGTGGCCCGTTGTCTGGTATTAACTCCTTTGGATTACCTTCTCTGCTGAAGACTGTAGACAGAAATGTTATTATGGTAGCTGATGTTATATGAGAAACAAATGCAATTTGCCATTTACTGTAATAGTCTATCAAGTTTATAGCAAATCTACGGTCTATAGGAGCATCTGTAAAATGACCGACAATATCAATAGCAAGTTTTTCCCATGCTGAATCAGGAAATGGTGCTGGTTTTACATCTGGTCTCAGCTTAACTTTGTGTACAAAGTTCTTTGCACAGCCCAGTGAAGTGTTGCTTTGTGGTGACATTTTAGACACTGGCTGTGTGGCAGGCACTGTTACTGTAGTAATGAGACCATCAACTAATTGTAGGTTTAATGCAGCAAAGAGATCCCTTCCAAGTATAGCAGTACCCTTATTCATAATGTAAAAGTCAAATTCAGCAGTATTTGATTCAAATTGTACAGTCACTGGCAAGCAACCAAGCACAGGGATTGGATCCTTTAAGTAACTGACCAGTCTAAGGGCAGGTGCAACAAGCGGATCTTTTGCAAAGTATTTCAAGAAAACATCTTTTGGTAGTATAGAAACAGCTAAACCTATATCAAGCATCAGGTTAATGGAGTACCCCTTGTCAGCAGAAGCAGTATTGACATTGACAGTGCATATAAACTTGTCTGGAATAAATGTATCAGCTTTATCCACACTTAATACGTAACATTTGTAGTAGTGACTTCATGAACATCTTTAGCAGAACTACGGCAGATCTTAGCAAAATACCCTACCTTTTTGCATTTGTTGCACTGTACAGCTTTTGCAGGACACATAGCATAACTTGCAGTGTGTTGTGTTGAACCCAGGGCCGCCATCAGGGGGGGACAAGTGTCCCGAGCCTGAAAGGGGGCCCGGCAGTGCTGCATTTTTGAAAGAGCCGGGACCCCCTCACGAGAGCCCGAGCCGTGCAGCCATTTCTCAGGATGCCGAATGCGGAAGTGCCGAAAAGCCGAAGCCGAAGTCCCGAAGCGGTGAAAAGACCCCAAGTCACGAAAACAGCCGAAGCCGAAGTTCCGAAGCGGTGGAAAGACCCGAAGTCGCGAAAACAGTCGAAATTGAAGTCCTGAAGTGGCGAAAAGACCCCCAAGTCACGAGGCGAACTTGAAGTCCTGAAGCCTTGAGTTCAATTCTACTGAACACCAGTTTGTGTGTGTTTTTTTTTTTTTTTAATCCCCTGGACACCAATGTATTATTTTAAATGTAAATTGTTTTTCCTTTTAAGGGGGGGCCCTGGCACCAATTTTTTTTTTAATTTTTTTGAGGCCCCAATTTTTTTTTAACTTGTAAGGGGGCCCCTGCCAGCAATGTTTTTTTATTTTATATTTACATTTTTTTTTGGGGCCTCATTTTATTTTTAACTTATAAGGGGACCCTGACCATCAATAGCTTTTTATAATTACTTGTGTGGGGGGAGGGTTACTTTTTTAGGCGCTGATGTCTGTGTGGTCTTTTAACTGTGATGTGGAGTGGGCGGGATATGGGGTAGGGCTTGGACGTGAGGGTGGGCGGGGCCCAGTGGCCCCCAAAAATTTTGTTGTACGTGGCCCTGTGATTGCTAATGGCGGCCCTGGTTGAACCACAGCTAAAGCAGTATTTTTTATTTGTTTTTGCTGCACGGTTATGCAGTGTAGGTGAATCCCTTTCCTTAGCACTGTATTTTGCTGTGACTGTGAATTATAGTGCCACAGTGTTGAATTCACAATCTGTACATTCCCAGCAGTTCCCTGAGAGTTTTAGCCTCTGCCACTGCTGTTTCAATGTGGCTAGCAACTGTAATAGCCTTTGCAAGGGTTAAATTCTGCTCTACAAGCAGGCTCTCTCTAATGCGAGGTAGGGTTTTTTCCCCCACTATTTGTTCTCTTAGCATTTCATCTATTAGTTTCCCAAAGTCACAGGTAACAACCAGCTCTCTCAAAGCTGCTACAAACTGTTCTGTGGATTCGCCATTACGTTGTCAACGTTGGCGGAATTTATCTTTCAGCAACCACATTTACTCTTGGCATGAAAAAGTTCTTTATAGCAGTGAGAACAGTTTCATACAGTAAGTATCATCAGGTAATGGTAATGTATAGAATATACACTGTCCCTCTGCTCCCAGGCAGTGAATAAGTAAAGCACGCTTTCTAGCAGCAGAAATCTCCCCTTAGTCAGCAGAAATAATGTAATTTTCAAACATACGAATCCAAGCAGTAAAAGGTATGGTAGGCTCACCAGGGTTTGTAAGAAAAGCTGCAGGCTGCTGCAGAGGGAGACGAGACATCTAATTACCAATTTGTTATGTTTTGGTAGCCGAGGATGAGTATAGTATAACAGTCCATTACACAACAGAAAGCAACTGAAACACCACAAGCTGTATAGAAAGTATGCACAGTGTAAGTCTTGAACACAGTCACGTCTACAGGTCATTTGTATAAACACCACAAATATGACAATGAAAACCTTAAAAGTTTAACTTCTGTAAAGATTTTTGTGATTACAAGTGAAAAAAATCCAGAATACCTCTAAAATAAAGATTTTACAATCTGATAAGGACACTTCCCATTGATTTCTACATGACCTTATCATCTTTTACATTACATGGCAAAATGTAGTATTTTTTCATTTAATATATATTAAATGGTTTAGAGTTCTAATACATGTTCATGGTTTAGAGTTCTAATACACGATTTGTAATGCTAAAAAGTTTGATTCTGGGAAATGAAAAAATATGAAAATAATTAAATCGACCCATAGTGTCAGTTAAAAGACTAACTTGTAACTCTGCCTTCAGATGGGCTGTAAGACATTTTGTCTCCAGAAACATGGAGACCTAAACATGCAATAGTGACCATGGGCCTTCCATCCAGATTAATGGACAAGTGCAATGCAAGTGGGCAAGCAACAAATCTTATTGACCCTTCCCAGGTAATAAAAACACTATTCATCTCCCTGCCAGCTTTTTTTGCCTAGCAACATTCAGGTTATAAAGTCATAGTTAATGCCTGTCATTACAGCACTATGAGATACAGTATAATTTCTCCCAGAAGGTATATACATTGATACACTGGTCTTCCTATTTGAAACCAACCTCATGCAATTCCACAAAACAGAAATAATTGATGTGTTCAAGCTTGCATTATCTTTGGCTGTCCTTGAGTACACTGTTTTTATCCACTCTAATTAATGAGAAACCGCATGCAATTAAGGAATTCATCACTTGACAGTTCCTAATTCCATTAACTGTCTACAAACATTCCCATTCTTGTCAATCCTCTCTGCATGATAAGGATCTGCTATGTACATATATTTCATTTACAACAAAAATACATAATGCTCCCTTTTTAAAAATACTATATGTTGACAAAGTCATGGAAAGCGATAGGTGTCATAACTTTTTTTTCTGTACCCTGTAAAACAGATTATAACCTGTTACACAAACAGATTAAAGAAGCATTAAAGAAAGTGATAAAAACAGATTGTAGAATGTGATACAGGTATGGGTTCTGTTATCTGGAAACCTGTTATCCAGAAGATTACAGAAAGGCTGTCTCCCATAGACTCCATTTTATCAAAATAATCCAAATTTTTAAAAATTATTTCCTTTTTCTCTGTAATAATTAAACAGTACCTTTTACATGATCCAAACTAAAATATACCGTAATTAATCCTTATTGGAGGCAAAACCAGCCCATTGGGTTTATTTAACGTTTACATGATTTTCTAGTATGGAGATCCAAATAATGAAAAGATCCGTTACCCGGAAAGCCCCAGGTCCAGAGAATTCTGGATAATAGGTCCCATACCTGTACAAACAGATTATAACCAGCTTGTAGATGTTAAAAAAGTAATTCTAAGTCCTAAGGATGGATGAAGAAAGGAGTGCATTTTTAGGTACGTATGAAATTGCAGAGTTATAAAGTCTATTACTCTGGAAAAGTAGCTAATAAAAAATTGCATATGCCCAGTGCTTTTATTCATGACCCATGGTTGGATGTTAATTGTTTAGTCAGCTTTCAATACACACTGAATCAAGCATTTACTGCATATTTTCATATTGTTGTGACAGTTTTATGTGAGAGTAGTGCAAGCATACAGCTGCACCCTTTTAATTTACAGGCAATGTGGAGATTGGGGGGCAGGCCAGTGGTCCAGGTAAGCAGCCTTTCCCTCTATTTGCCATTTGGACAAGTAATTAGCACCCAATTGACTGCAATTGCAAAAACTTGTTTGTACTTGCCTTAATTACCATTACACATATAGCAGCCGAGCACTTCTAACTATTAGATTTACTCATTTTTACAAATGTGTTAGAGAGCTGCAATTTTTATTAACATTATTATTATCTATTTATAAAGCACTAACATATTCTGCAATTATAAGCGACATTAAGATTTTTAATCACAACCCAAAATTGTGCAGGGCACTTCCATGCAGAAATCCACCTGACAGTTCAGTGAAACCAGGCCACAATGTAGATTGGGTGAAAGTCAGCCCATTTGCCCCCCATCCTCTGACTCACAGAGGGCTCCAACCCCTCTGTTTTCCAGATAATCCGTGCACGACCCACTATGGAAAGTAGAATGATGTCAATTCTGGAAGTTCAGATAGTGTCTATGCACCTTTTCTACAGGTGCCCAACTGAATGATCTCATTCCATAAATCGTGTATATTGACCCTTGCTTTAGCATATGCTTTATATGCTTTAGCATTTGAAAGTTAGTTTGTAAAAGGGTGCACTAGTAAATCAGCGGTGCAATAAAATAATTCTGCTTGCATCAGTGAATTCCTAATATGAGATGAGTTGAACAAATGAAAAGAAACATGATTAGTAAATAAAGCACAAGGGGGGGGATAGCAGAAGCATGAATGGTGTCAGGAGAATAACAGGCTACGCTCACACAGTTTTTCTACAAGCAGTAAAAAAACACCAATGCATCCTACTACTACATCACTGTTAGACTCCTGTTGCGTATTTTGTATCTTCCTCCAAATTGGGAATGCTAAGTTCCCATTTACCTCTGACTGTAGTGACCTTTTGCTTCTTATTTTTAAGTTAAATGGAATAGATCCATGCTAAGGGATGCATCCTACATATATTCACCAGATAATGCAGTATATTTTCCAAAGGCAATTTAACGATTATGACAGGTGACTTTGGCCATTGTGACCTTGCTGCATGTATAAGATGGTAGTATTGCAACCATGCCCTACACTTACATCAAAATCAACCTTTACTTGCTCAAAGGATTCAAACATTCCATCTATAAACAGATCATCTACTATTTGAATACCCTGTGGGTGCCAGTAGTTTCGCAATTCTACATTTTTCAAATGAGGAAGCCTATCATTCTCCCATAACATAGTATTCGGTGAGATCCCCTGATATTGTATTAGTGCGTGTGTTGCCTGTAATATCTTAAAAAGTGTTTTAATCATTGGAAGTGGGAGAGCGAAGTTTTCTGGTGTTTCCAGAAAAATGTTTTCAATGCACTGATCAGTTGCAGCCTCCATTTCTATAAATATGCCAAGTGCACCTTCAGCATCATATCTGCAAGTAAGTTGTTCAACACTCCAATTACATGGCATTTATAGAGAATGGAGGGGTACGTCAGGCCAGTAGCATGTCATGCTACATATGAAGCATTCTGAGCAATGGCTTTCTCATCCATACAGTTGTGCAAAATTTGCTCTTATCTAAAACCTGCAATATTATACTGTATGAGGAGTTACATTTGTAAAACATTAAATTTGGTAAGTATACTTGTATGTCTGCTGTACAGAGTCACTACTGCAACATATCCATAGTGTTTAAAAATGTATAAATAAATGTTTATATACAGTTATATAACCGCATTACATATAAACAACATTTACCTATAGCTAGGAAACTAATATATTAGGATAAATATAAACCATTCTAGCTAGTTTTTCCCCATAGGTTTTGTTTTATTTCCCAAGATTTATTGTATGTAATTATAAGTAATTACAATGTCAAAAAGAAAAATTGAACACCTGTGATATACCTCTAAAATGTTTTTTAGACCTATACAGGGGTCTGACCTGGTCAGTGTATGAAATTGATTAGACAGAAAAGAAAGAAAGTACCCCATATATTTCTAGATAATTAATTATAAAACCCTAAAGTTGCAATTAACTTGTGGAATCAATTCATTAAATTTCAACCCTTCAAATCATTTTAAATGAATTGTTCTATAACAAACGCCAAATCAATCGATGCTAACAAAATAAATTGCTTCTATTAACTGTGTTCGAAGCAATTGCACTTTCTATTTATTAAGGAATCACTTTTTCTTATCTAGTTTTTATTAACCTTCAAGGAATACAATGGTGAATTAATTAAAGAGATATCAACTTATTACCAGGCACTTAGCACTTTATTATTTATTGAATCATCAAATAATATAGATAATAGAAGCAATTTATTTTGTTTTGATTTGGCGTTTATTATAGAACAATTTATTTAAAATTATTTGAAGGGTTGGAAGTTAATGAATTGATTCCACACGTTAATCGCAACTTTAGGGTTTTATAATTAATTATCTAGAAATATATGGGGTACTTTCTTTCTTTTCTCTCTAATCAAGTAATTACAATGTATAACTGTATTAAAAAAAAAAAGCTTTGCAAAATAGTTTTAAAAAAAATGTGATCACATACAAGTTAAGACTGGAAACCAACACTGAAAAAATAAATGAACACATTTGAATAGTCAATGTATATATTACCCTTTATTCAATCATTACCTTCTTAATATCCAAGAACTAACTACAGCATAAATATAACTTAATTACACCAAACTTTAACTTTTAATAGAAGCATAAAATATATATATACCCATTTTCAAATTGACACAACGGCCCTCAGCCTCCATCATGAAATTAACAATAATGTGGCCCCCCAGCACAGTGCAATCGGGAATCACATAGCAGTAGCAGTAATATTTGGACACATGATTAGTGAAATGATCGTCTATACTGCTGCGTGTGTGCTGAAGGTGTTGGCACGTAATGGCACGTAGTGGCGCGCCGCTCTCGCATAAGTCTTTGGAGCTGAAGGTGCAATAGACGTCTGACGACTGATGTGCCAGTACAGTAAAACTAAAGACGTATGTGAGAGCGGTGCATCACTACATGCCATTTCATGAATCATGTGCCCAAATATTACTGCTATGGCTACGCCATTCCTTGTCTAAATGAGGCACGGAGAATAAGTCCAAACAGACTCCACTTCCGTCGTGTATGCGTCCATTTCCAGGAGTGAATGATCCTGATCACAAGCTAGCCACCTCAGAATGTATGTCAGGCTGAATGGTCAGCCCTCACACATTTTCAACTCACTAAATACACAAAACCTTTATGCATACACTGAACAAAAATACTCATATTGCAATAGTAGATTAAACATTAATGACCAATGAGTGATTCCAAATAGTTACAAAACAAAATGCAGTGGTTGCTCAAACCAACCCATCACGCAGAGCATAAACATCAGTTAGGGGTAGATTTATCAAGGGTCGAATTTCGAAGTTAAAAATACTTCGAAATTCGACCATCAAATTGAAATACTTCAACTTCGAATATCGAAGTCGAAGTTTTTTTCATCGAATTTGGGTATCCTGCGGTCGAAATAAAAACGTTCGATCGGCCGATTAAACTGATTCATTCATTTTTATATTTAAGTCGAAGTCGTAGTATCCTATTCGATGGTCGAAGTATCCAAAAAAATTACTTTGAAATTCAAATTTTTTTACTTCGAAAATTCCCTCGAATTCACTTCGACCCTTAGTGTTAATACCTCACCAAAAATGGCAGCTGCCCGGTACCAGCACAGAGATCAAAATGTGACGTGTTCATTTTTTTCTATTTGACATATCCTTTGTATTCATAAAAATAGTTAAAGTTTGAATTCACTAGAAGTATCATTTATTGCAAGTATTGGTCTGACAAAGGCAAAAAGTTAGGGGCAAATGGTGTTTCTGCAGATGTATATTTTTCAAGTTTGGGGCAGGCTTCTGTTAACCAGGATACGCTTGCATGTGAATGCAACAACATTTACAGAGAAACATAAAGACCTGCTTCATACATAAATGGGCTAATTGTTCTGCCCTACACTTTTGTTTATTTTTTAATATTTGACATTCTGTGTGTTAGACAGGTTGCTTTCTTTTACTCTGTGCTTTGCTGCTTGTTTTGAGTAGCATGGCACTTATCAACATGATCCAGAAGGATATGACAAATGTGTTGCACTTTCCAGACACAAGTTGCATGTCTTCCCTCTCATGATCTTTGAGCCTGGAGAGATATTAAACAGTACAAAGAGGTGGTCTGGTTGCAAGTAGCAAAGCCTCATTCACCAGACACAACTTCTCTGCTCAGACTTTGGAAAATCAGACCATTCTGTTCCAGTATGTCTCAGGAGCATTTGCTAAACCAAAATAACTTCAGTGCTGTAAGGCACTGTGAGGCCTTATCAACACTGTGAAAAAACTATTTCGAAATAATAAATGAAATCCTTATGCTTTCTTTCAAGATATTTGTAAAGAAGAAATGATGAATACTGGAGGGGATGAAAAAATAAAAGTTAAACTTCCAGAGCACTTTTGGGGGAATTTTTTTCATGCTGGTAAGTAAGTAAATGGCATCAGGGTTTGTTCTGTACGAATACTTGATGTACATTAACCAGAACACTGGGGAAATTTATTCTAAATGTGCTTTGATTTATTGCAGAGTCTTCAGCTTGCCAAATTAACACACAAGTGTTTATTTCCACTAGAATCAAAAGTACCAATTTTAAAGGCGTAATGGCTATTTTTTTTTTGCCTGTTTTAAAATTGGCTAAGATGAGCAAATTTCTAACAATTACACTCAGTTTTAGTTGCCACTTGATTCACAATATTTCAACAATAAACATTTATACAAATGTTTATACACATGCATACACATGGATAATTAATGGAGGGGGGGCCTAGATGCATTAAGTTGCCTGATTAAAAAATCCTTATAATACAGGATGTTTAAAATATTTTATAGCACATGTAGAGAACGTGTTTTCGATTGTCAATGGCATTGTATGGGCCACATTTAGTCACAATCATTAGCTTTTCTAAATAAGAACATTGGTATCACTTGGTTTCTGAGAGGGACGACTAGGCACAAACAGGTTTTTCTTCACAGAAGAAGATATTCAGCTTGAAAAATGCACTACAATTTTCTGAAAGCTTGCTATGATTATCTTAGTTAGCAATAAAGGCCCTTTATACCACCTTTTTGTTATTTTTTTCACAGAAGAAACAAATAAATATTGTGTGAAGGAGCATGCAAAAATATGGGTGAATGGGATCTGGGTGGGATTAACAAACTGATTAGTGAATGGAGGCATGTTTATGGAGTGGGTCCATGGGTTTCTTATTGAAGAGATTCTGTCACAGAATTTTTTTCAAAATGCACCAGTAAATAGTGCTGCTCCAATAGAATTATGCACTGAAATCCATTTCTCAAAAGATCAAACATATTTTTATATTTAATTTTGAAATCTGACATGGGGCTAGACATATTGTCAGTTTCCCAGCTGCCCCCAGTCATGTAACTTGTGCTCTGAAAAACATCAGTCACTCTTTACTGCTGCTGCTGTACTTCAAGTTGGAGTGATACCACCCCCCTCCCTTTCCACCCCAGTAGCCTGACAACAGAACAATGGGAAGGTAACCAGATAGCAGCTCCCTAACACAAGATTATAGCTGCCTGGTAGATCTAAGAACAGCACTCAATAGAAAACCCAGGTCCCATTGCAGTTACATTGAGTAGGAGAAAGAACTGCTTGACAGAAGGCAGTTCCATCCTAAAGTGCTGGCTCTTTCTGAAAGCACATGGCCAGGCAAAATGACCTGAGATGGCTGCCTACACACCAATATTACAACTTAAAAAAAAACACACTTGCTGGTTCAGAAATAAAATTTTATATTGTAGAGTGAATTATTTGTAGTGTAAACAGTATAATTTAGAAATAAAAACATCATGGAAATCATGACAGAATCCTTTTAAGTTCTGCACATGAAAGTATTATTATATCCAGGGCCTCTTTAAAGTACTGGTGACTGCATGTTTCAATACCCATAACCAGTGATGTAACTATAGAGCAGTGCATAACGCAGCTGTACCTACTTATACTTATATTCTTATTTTGTGTTCAATGAAAATAGATAGGTGGCCCAGCCATTATAAATGTTTCTAATAGAAAAATAAGTTAAGAAACAAAGGACAGAAATAAATATCTCTGGTATAATGATGGAGAGCAACTCTGTCCTGGTGTGTCCCTTTTAACCATTTATTAAAGTGTCCCTGATTATATCACAGGAGAATGTCAGAAAATAAAGATGCTCTTAATAATTAAAAAATTAATATTATTAAAAAACACACAAAATATCATTGTTTCATAAAGTAGACTGCTCCAATCTGCCAATCCACAGAGAAGAAAATATTTATTAATATTGTTATTAAAATATATGCATAAGGTGATTTTGTTTTCTGAATAGATTTTTACATGAAAGGCTGCAAGTTATAATACATCTATTTACCTTTACTTATATATATATATTTTCTTGCACTGTTACATACGCCATTTGAATGACACATACATTTACTGGGGGAACAGACCCGTGACTTGATTGTAATTGACAGTAATGCCCCCCTCTTTTTAAAATTTTCTGTAGTGGCACTTACAGGTGTCTGGATGGTTCTACTTCACAGGCAGTTCTAAACATGCCCGACCATCCGACTTCCCACTCCCAATCTGCCCTTAATGCCCACTCCACCACCCCTCTGACATATTAACCCCCCAATGTCTTAGCAGGATAAAAGCTGGGAATTATTGCAGAATGAATTCCAAATTAATAAGGGTGGTGTCTGACGGGGAGATTAGTCGCCCAGCGATAAATCTCCTCTTCTGTGGGCCACTAATCTCCCCGTACTGCCTTCCTGCTGGCTAGAATACAAATCGCCGGTCGGGATCGCTTCGCATTTCCGAAGTTGCCACCACCCTAAATGGGAGTTGTAGTAAAGTGTAGCACATGGCTATGATTTCCAATGAAACACCCTTGCTGATTTTTTTTTTTGGAAAGAAATCATTTAGCTTGTTATATTTGCAGGCAATTCCCACAGGTTATACATAGAAAACAATCTGCACAAAGAAAAAGCTGTAGAAACAAAATTCAAAACAAAGTGTTGGACATAAACCTGTGCTCTGGTAATAGCAACTGAAACACTGATTATAACAACTTTAATATAGTCTTTTATCTCCTTTTAGCTGGCAAATAAAGGATTGTGATGAGTTTCTGTTGTGAAAATGATCCCTGTCCTGCCAAAAGGAATCTGCTGATGGCCTTGTTAGCAGCAATAACAAAAAAAAACATGACAAGGAATGAAACTGGTAATGAATTGTTATTTTTATAGGCAAAGAAATGGATTGCATAGCAAGTGAAATATGTACAGAATACATCAGAGCACTCATCAGTGCAAGTCAGCCGGAAAGTTCTCTCCGATTCTAAACTAACGAACTATGAAACAATATTCAAAGAACAAAACCTCCACCTCTTACTGCAAAATTATGTTTTCACTCCCATATACATGGGAAACATGCCAGATATGTACAGTGTAATAGTGATTGGCCACTTTGTTACAATTTTTAAAAATAACTAAAACTGCCACCATTGCATTCAGTTGGCTATCCTAATTGTTTGTGTGTCCATGAATGCATAAGAATGTATATGCTGTTTGCTTGAGTTTCTTATGCAAATTACATTTCCAGCAGTGCAAGGAATCCACATCTTGTAGTTGATCAGTCTCTGCAGTTCTTTCCCACCCCCTCCAGTTAGTAAGCACAGCTTTGGGCCTGCACTACTTGCAGTGCCACTGACAGCCTGCCTGTTCACCCATTTGTAAACACAAGAACAGACTATAATCCTATATAAACAGTAGATTAGCTAGTATGCACATTTAGTGTCAAACATATTTCCTCCCTCTAAAAATGCAGCATATTATGCCAGAAACAACTTGAGACAACATTTTCAGTTCTGCAAAAGTACAAACAGTATTAGCACAGCGGAGTCTGGGTGATTGGTTATTCATATTTTGCATGTGTAGAACCGCTGTTCATATGAGCCTATGGTTAGATACATGAGAATCACAAGCTCGTGTTAGTAGGTACACCTTTTTAAGAGAGAGACAGGAAGCAGGTCTTGAATCTGACTGAAAAGTCAGAAAAAATACAAACTCTTAATAGATATTTTAATCCCTGGTTACTGGAGTATAAGTCCATGATTTATTCTGTTGTTATAACTCAATGTACTTATGAACCTTTCTATTACACAGTTACATATATATATATATATATATATATATATATATATATATATATAGCATGACACTTTTGACCATTGTAGATACTTTATGTACAATTCTGAGAAACAGTTTGCAGTTCAAAATGATTCCTTTATTTAGCCTCCCCTGGTACTTTGCAAACTGCTGCTACCTGAGGCGAATAGACAGTTTTTACTGGAACAGAGAAAAATAAGTAAATAGAAGAAGAAAATTAGTATTCCATTTCACAGCTGTATAGTGCTCTGTCATTGTGCCGGCTTTGTTACATCACAGCCAGTGGTGTAACTACAGAGGAAGCAAACCCTGCAGCTGCAGTGGGGCCCACAAGGTATAGGGGGCCCCACAAAGCCCTAATTAATTGGAAATGTCAACATATATATTTGTAAAATAGTACAACTTCTGGATATGTTGGAGCCCTAAAATTAATTTGCTGTGGGGCCCAGTAACATATAGTTATGCAACTGATCACAGCTTACCCTATTAACAGACCAAATAAATAAGGGTATAAAATGACATGACAACTTTAAGGGCATCTAAGGATAATTACATGCTCTATTGCAAAAAGATTCTTGACAAAGGGGTACAAACTCGAAACGTTGCTTTATCTGCAAATAAACACGCAAGGGCTTGTCCCTGCTTGCACCTGCCTTTGAGTGCCAGTGAATCTTTCTGGAATCGTCCTATTTGGAGGGTGCCAATTAGTGATGGGCGAATCTGTCCTGTTTCGCTTCACCACGAAATTCGCAAAACTGGTGAAAAATTCGCAAAACGCTGATTTTGATGCTGGTGGCTAAATTGTCACCAGTGCCAATTCTGTTGCTGGTGAATTTTCGTGTCAGATTCACAAATTTATTCACTGCCAGCGAAACACTGAAAATCGATGTGAATTGGAACCTGGCGAATAAAGTCACCCATCACTAGTGCCGATCCCTCCATCACCGTGCACCAGGCGTCCATTATAGAAGGCCAGGTTGTGCGAGCGGTGCCTCTTATCCTAAATTAGTTACATGCTCTATTCATTGTTCCAACAGAGCTGTAAAACCAAGCAACACAAAGTTGTGTAATCCTTAGCAACCAGTCAGATGTTTGTTTTCAAACATGTGACCAGGAAATGCTACAAGCTAATTAGTTACTATCGGTTACTAGACCTACTGCAAGCTTTTCATCTTTTATCTTCCCAAATATTCAGATGTGCATAGCTGTAACCACTGATGAAGACATCACTAACATGAGGAATAT
This sequence comes from Xenopus petersii, assembly GCA_038501925.1. NCBI lineage: Eukaryota > Metazoa > Chordata > Amphibia > Anura > Pipidae > Xenopus > Xenopus petersii. The sequence continues at coordinate 67,686,263 of CM076679.1, forward strand.
AGCTAATGTATCGCTGTGTGATACAATTTTGAAGAGCACGTCCTAAAATGCTTTTCATCATACTATATTTTATTTTAGTGTCCATTTCAAGTACTTAGCAGATACAAACATATACAGATATGGTCTCTATTATATAGGACATATATGATTCTTTTGGGAGATGGACTTTACATAATTTAGAGCTATATATGTGGTTTGTGGATAGGAGATCCCATGCCTTACATAGTTGTAACCAGAAGGGCCACTTTATCACATGTATTTGTCTGTGTTTGCATGAAATTTGGATGTGCTGTTTTATATTCCCATCTCGTATATCATTCTCTAATAAATGGGTGCTTAATACTCAGTATTGTCAATATAAATATATTTTTTAATCAGGTAAGAGTAACGAGAAACTGCATAATAAAGAGACCCAAAAATAATATTCATCTCAGGGCACTTCATCCTCCTACTAACTTTAGGTTGAAATCATGTAGCCTGATACTGTGAGTAAAGTGCTGCATCTGATGAAAGAACAGCGTAGTGCTGAGCCCAATTATACAGAAGTGCAAAGATTGCATTTCGATGCAAGTACCTTTAATAAAAGTGGTTTTAAATGCAACTCCCTGCACTGCAGGAAAAAGTGCATGTTGCCAACTGCTTCTGCAGACTCAAATGAGCCCTATATTCTCCCCTATCTGGATATTCTCCCCTACCCCACCCCCTTCCATCCTGGCAGCTTGGACTCTGGGAGTTGTTGTTCTAAAACAGCCGGAGGGCTGCAGGTTTGATGTTCCCTGTCTGTATTTTGAGGTTGTGCGTGTTAGTATTGGCACAGCTGATAACACTTCTACAGCCAGAGGCCTGAAACATGTTCCCAGCCCTTGTGGAACAAACAAAACTAAGCTGCTGTATATGACTTGTTTCGTTTTATTCTGTTTCCTCTCTTTTAGTTTCACAGATGATCTAAACCAATTACATGACATACAGATGTACAATAAATGCAATACCATTAGTTATTTCATTGCTGTTTTTGACAGTTTACAGAGAACAATGATTCTCTTTTGCTGACTAACACATGCCTATGTATTCTATATGCCTAAATACAACAGGCAAATAGACACAAGGGCTCAACAGCAGGTAGTAATGAATAGCAGTTTACCAGAATCCATTGTGTCTTAAGCACTACACCAGGTGACTTTTGATATATGCTTAATACAAACCATGGAGCCCTGTTTACTTTTAACTGAGGCTCTGTAAATTAGATTAAATTTAGGGCAGATCCAGGCTCCATCCATGTACATAGCAAAGTGGCTCTGAGAATCCTTCCCTGAGGTGTGATATTAAATACTGTCCATCAGACTTCAGAACAGAACTAAAATCCTCAAGAATAGGCAGGGAAAAGTACAATTCTCTCGAGTTCTTAAGGAGAAGATAATTACTGCCTAAGCCAGCCTAAGTAGAAAATGACTTAGGGCTCTTACTGACCAGCAGTTGAAGTTGCACTCCCCTGCGTTCCGTTTTTCTGTATTCAGCCGCAGGGGAGCGCAGGAGTAGACGCATTTAGCTTTTTTCAATGGGGCTGTACTCACACAGGCGCGTGTAGGCGCTGAACGCAGGTTGAGACGAAACATGCTGCATTTTTCTTGCGCCTACACACGCTTGTGTGAGTACAGCCCCATTGAAAAAAGCATGGGAGCGCAGGTTCAACTGCTCGTCAGTAAGAGCCCTAAGAAATAGCTGTTTGTGTTGTTTTGTTTCTTCTAGGAATATTCTGAAACTTTGTAAAAGTTGTTTTATATATCTCTTGAACAAACTGGTAATTTAACTGTATAACACTAAGGTAGAATATAATTTGAGCAATTTAGCTATGGTCTGACTTATCAAAATACATTTGGAGAAGAAAGTATTAAACAAATCATAGCAGGGTGGTTATGATAAATGGAGCAATCAGTCACAGATCTTAAAGGAATAGTTCAGTGTAAAAATAAAAACTGGGTAAGTAGATAGGCTATGCAAAATAAAAAATGTTTCTAATATAATTAGTTATCCAAAAATGTATAAAGGCTGGAGTGAGCAGATGTCTAATATAACAGAACACAACTTCCTGTTTTCAGCTCTCTAACTCTCAGTTAGTCAGCGACTTTAAGGGGGGGGCCACATCGGACATAACTGTTTAGTGAGTTTGCAATTGATCCTTAGCATACAGATCAGATTCAAAAGCAAACAGTTGACCCATGCCCCCCCCAAAAAATCACTGATTGGTTGCTGCCTGGTAACCAATCAGTGGAAACCAAGAGAGCTGCAAAGTAGGAAGCAGGGGTGTGACTGTTATATTACACATCCAATCACTCCAACCTTTATACATTACATTTTTGGCTAACTAACTATATTAGAAACATTTTTTATTATGCACAGCCTATCTATTTACCCAGTTTTTATTTTTATATTGAACAATTCCTTTAAGATTGTAAGCTCTATTGTTCAGAGCCCTAACTTCTGTATTGATTACTATCTGTAGTTTGATGTATACACCTTTCTATTGTACAGCCCTGTAGGATATGTTAATAATAGCAATTTTATGGGGTTAGAGGTAAAATTTTACAGTAAAACCAAAATCTGTCTAGCTCCAGGGCAGGCCTACAGCCATGAGAAATCTTTAAAGACCTAATTGCCTGCACAAAAGCCTGCAGTTACACAGACCTATTCTACCTTTAGAATATAAAAAGGTTCACTTAGGGCAAACTATCCCATCTGCATGCTGTCATTTAAGAAAAATGTAAAACTTTCAAAGGCAACAAAACTCCAAAACACGTTGCCTCTGAGTGTATAGCTTAAGGCCCTGGATCTTCGCTGCGTTTTTGGAGATGTTCACACTGCGGTTTTTAAAAAAATCTGACTGCTACCGTATTTACGTGGCAGTCAGCTTTTTTTAAAAGCCGCACCGAAAATGCGGCAAGAACTGCATGTGTGTCCAAGGCCTAACTGTGAGGTGGTGTATCTGTTGGCATGTACAGCAATCCAGGGAAAACCCATAATCCCCTTTGTGCCATGAACATGCACATGACCAAAATTGTTCGGATACACAGTCTGCATGTGTCACACAAGCCATATGAGCTGACACCATCAAGCAAGAGAAAGGCCGCAGCGCAGATGACCCAGGAAGGAATGTAATAGATTGGGACCCTTTCTCTTCAATAAAAAATGCTGTTATTATTATTATTATTATTATGTAGCAGTAGCGTCACTAGAGGGGGGCGGTCCCTGGTGCGTGACGCGCAGCCAGGCCTCGCCCCCTCCGTACGGCCGCATTTGCCAGGGGGCCCTGAGGGGGTGCAGGGGCCCTGGCCCACTCGCACCCCCTGCTCCCCCGGTAGTTCCGCCACTGTTATGTAGTGCTGTACAGTAAATATGTGTATACAATGAACATACAAATTACATACGAAAAACAGCTAATAACCTATACAACAGGTAGCAATTGCCCTTGCATATGGACCTATAAAGCAGCTCTAGCACAATGTATAGTCTGTATATGTGTTTCAAAACCTTTGATCTTTTTTTAAAATTGCAGAAAAGAAATAACAGCCAATGTATCCAATCATTCTTGAAGCAAGTACTGCAGAAACAAATAAATACACAAGATATACTGGATGCAAAACTTCTGAGGCATGCTGAACAAATGAAGTAAACATGCCACCCAACTGGCCAGTTACAATGAATGGCATAATCTTTGGCGACTGTAGGAAAAAATGCTTCAGACCGATCCATTGTATATAATAGAAGCTCAGAATTAAAACAATGATAGCTGTGTCAAATGCATCTCTTAAATCGATTAGGATGGCGTTGTTCCTTTCCAAAACCTTAATCTGGTTCTAATCAATTGCGCAGCCATGCTCATTCCACTTAATCATATGGTACTGTACAGTAATGACCTTAATGCTTTCATGTTTCATTCCAAATGGAAACAACAAAAAGAGACAGTAAAAATCAGCTTAAGCCTACAAATCTAAGTGCTAAGCAGAAATTGTCCTTAGTGCAAACTTTTTAACACTTTGGTTTGCTATTACTCTCATTTTTATAATTTAGCAAACTTGGACTGATCAAACTGCAAGTGTATATACTAGGGATGTACCGAATCCAGGATTCTATCTTTTTCAGCAGGATTCGGATTCGGCTGAATCCTGCTGCGCGGCCGAACCGAATCCGAATCCTAATTTGCAAATAAGGGCCGGGAGGGAAATCTCGTGACTTTTTGTCACAAAACAAGGAAGTAAAAAATTTTTCCCCTTCACACCCCTAATTTGCATATGCAAATCAGGATTTGGTTTGGTATTCGGCCGAATCTTTCACTGAGGATTCGGGGGTTTGGCCGAATCCAAAATAGTGGATTTGGTGCATCCCTAGTATATACACAGAAAATTTATTTTTTTTTGTTCCACTTATACAAATTAGTCTCTACAGACATGTGATAATTTGTTTATTTTGCTGGAGATGGTAGAAGCCAGCAAGGTCTCCAGTTTTCTTTCATCTGGGAAATGTGTTGGCAAGGCTGTGCTTTGCTTTCGTTGTCCAGCAACACATTACCGGATAAAAGCAAGGAAAAAGGATAAACTTATCACAAGCAAAATAGTGTGCTTGGCATTTGGGTTTACGTCTAGCCATAGTTCCTGGACCATGGAGGATTCTGGGAGAAAGTGGCATAGCAGGACATTAACACATTTCAACCTAGAGGAAAGCAGCATAATACTTTTTGTGAGCCTGTTTGATTCTTTAAAGAAGGCTCAGTTGGGGCCCTAAATATGTATTATGCGTTGCCACAGAGTTAGGGGCACCCTGCAGAGAAAAGAGAATGCCTTAGGTTTTCCTATTAGCTTTTCAGGAACCTTTCCCTTATGTCTGCTTAAGAATGCCCCATTAAGTGTGCATTAGAATATTGTTAAAATCCGCATATTCACCCAACTGTGTATTAACAAATGTAAATGAGCCTACTAAGTGACCAGTTATCTGCTTTCCTCGCACCCCAGTGGATTACTGGTGACAAAAGTGTGTAAATGATAGATACCTCCATTTATTTCTGTCATTGCCACCACCATTACCTTACAGCAGATTAAAAGCACATGTGGGGGTTTGGGAAGCTTGAAGGAATTGAAATCTATCTGCTGGAGAGGGGGAAAAATGGGCACATGCGGAATGTCTTACTGGGATTTGCCTGGATTAAGGTTTCAGTTCAGGATTTTTTAAATAAAAACAATAATGAGTAATAGCAAAACTCAGCAGCACACTAGGTACAAGTATGAAGTTACTCTCAGCATGCACGAATATTTCAGCTATGCAGCATTCCTTCCTTTTTCAGGAAGCCTCTGACTGCCAGCTCTTTGGGTGAGAACAGCATGCTATTCAAGGGCCTTGGCTGTACATTAACATTGCACCCTTTGACGACCTTGGCGTGACCTATATTCATGAAACCAGAACAAAAACAACACATTATGCAATGACTATACACATTATTAATATTAGGGATGCACCAAATCCACTGTTTTTGATTCGGCCGAACCCCGGAATCCTTCGCGAAAGATTTGGTCGAATACCGAACAAAATTCGAATCCTAATTTGCATATGCAAATTAGGGTGGAAAAGGGAAAACATTTTTTTACTTCCTTGTTTTGTGACAAAAAAGTCATGCAAGTTCCCTCCTGGCCCTTATTTGCATATGCAAATTAGGATTCCGATTCAGTTTGGAATCGGAATACTGCTGAAAAAAACTGAATCCTGGCTGAATCCCGAACCGAATCCTGGATTCAATGCATCCCTAATTAATATTACTGTTACTAACTCATAGAAATAATGGGGCTTAGTAATATAGTAGCTAAAAGGTTTTAAAGGGGGAATTAAGAGATGTATTCTCTATATTCTTGTAATATTTATAAAGGACAGGAAGAGTTTTATACTACACATAATACTAAATATTCACAAAATGCAACTTTTTTTCTACCACAGATTTGAGTGAATTTCCACAGACTGTTATTATTACAAACATCTCCAAAGAAACAAACATTTAAAAGTCAAATTCAATTTTTTTTTCCTTTATGGGACAATGTGAATATGTCACTATAATACACAAAAGCCATGAATATCTTATAAATGATATCCTTTATAAACAGCCAGTTATAAATGGTGAGCAGCGATGTCATTTTTGTCACATGACTCAATAAAGCTTGTGTAATATAATAAATAAAGTACCCCTTGTTGGAAAATATGAGGATATTAGATTTAGAAGTTACCTCGGAGTTCCATGACCTGTATAAAAAGCACGAGGCTGAATGGTCATTGAACTCCTCCGTGACTTCTAATATCCTTACTTTATTCTCAATATTAACCTGTATATCAAAGGTTTTCAGAAGCAAAAGAAAGACAATATACAATTTTTACTAGTGGAGGATGAATATATATATATATATATATATATCTATATATATATATATATATATATTATATATACACATATGAAGAACTTTGAATATACTACTGTACATGAGGAATTGAGCATTTTCCAACAACAACTGAGCTGGAGCCATGAAGTGCAATTATCCCTGACATAACAATGGATGGTTCAGGGTCCTTCATGTCCAACTCCCAACTGCAATTCCCTATGAAGCATCAGGTGACATGGGTGGGAGAGGGCATCAGCAGCAGCAGCCTCAATTGTGGCTTTATAGTGAAGCCATGTGGCACGACACCCAACGCCCAGGGAAACCCTTTACCTTCTGCTCTGTATCCCCATAAGGCAGCCTCCAGCAGGGCGACCACGAGTGGGAGGGTGCAGGGGCATCGGTGCCTGGCTGTGTGCATTCCTCTGGATGTGCAGAGCCAATAAATCATCCGTAGGCTCGGGATGCAGGGTCCTTCCAATCCCCGGGATGTACCACTCTCCTGCTCGCTTTGGGGGCTACTCGGAGCGTTCCCGGTCCCTCAGGCTGCGAGCTCCTCTCTACCTCTGCTCTTCTGATGGACTTAATGGAGCCAAACTATTTTTTCCTCCTTTCCGGAGGGCTTTGAAAGGTAGGAGCTGGCTTCACTCTCTGCCTCCCTCTCTCAACTCTCTCAATCTCCCCCCCCCTTCGCTTGTCACTTTTCCAAAATCAGTCCCGACACAAACTAAATGCGCCCTATAGACCGAGCTAGGGTCACATGTAGGCGACGCAGCGCCACCTGCTGGAACTTTGGGATTTTCCAGATTTTCCTCCCGGGCTATTTATTATTCCTGTTTGCTTTAGCGCTGGGACACACATATCATTTCAAAAGTATATTTTCTTTTCCGCTACTTTACTTGCACCAGTGTATATCTTATACTGTTACAGCTGGCAAAATAAATACAATAAAATGCAACAACAGTGCTTAGCAGTGGCAATAAGAGGGGTTTGCACACTTTTGGGGGAATGTAATAAAAGTCTGTAACAGGAAAAAAATTCACACTACCTTTGTACGAACACATTTTCCTTTGGGCGAATTTAATATAGGTTTTGGCGAACCCAGAAACTGTTTAACGGCCACTTAAGACGATGGAAGAAGGTTTGTGGATTTTATAGTTTGCGCCGGTGCGCAGCGAATATAATAAAACTTCTTACTGAAAAAGTTAGGGTTGCTCCAAAAGATTGCTAGGGGAATGGCATACAAGTCACAAAGAGAAAAACAATTTGCACAAATAAGAATAAAAATGTTCATTTCTCAATGTAAGATTCTTCCTTAAGGCCCCCATACATGGGGCGATAAAAGCTGCCGACAGACCAAGTCGAGTCTGCAGTTTATTGGCCCATGTGTTGGGCCATCCAATGGGCGTCCCCGATCGATATGCCAATATCTTTTTGTTGATGCGGTCCCGCAAGCCGACTGCCCGTATGGCCTCCATACTGATCCGATCTTTGGGCCCTAGGGCCCACGATTGGATTAGCTCAATATCGCCCACCTCAATGTGGGCACATAGGGGGGAGATCCGCTCATTTGGTGACATCGCAAACGAGCGGATCTCCCTGTGTATGGCCAGTGTCGGACTGGGATGCTAGGGGCCCACCAGAAAACCTCAGACCGTGGGCCCACTTTCTAAACTATTATTTCTCCTCAACTCACTTAACCTCTTTATTCTCCTAGTCTTTTATATCTACTTATTATACTCTATTCTCCCATTATTAAGCCTACAAATTAGGGAATGACCATGAAATAGGCTAAATGGTTAGAAGCAAGAGGCCCACTGACACCTGGGCCCACCGGGAGCTTTCCTGGTTTTCCTGGTGGGCCAGTCCGACACTGTGTATGGCCACCTTTACACTGTTATTGCATTGAGAATTTTAATGGCGCACTTTCAAGAAGTGCTTGAAAGTGTCTTAATCTTTTGGAGCAAACATAACTTTTTCAGAAAGAAGTTTTATTACATTCACTGCGCACTGGAGCAAACTATAACATTTGCAAACCTTCTACCCCAGTCGGAAGTGGTCCCTAACAGTTTCCAGGTTCTCAAAAGCTATATTAAATACGCACAAAGGCACATTTGTTCTTACAAAGGCATAACTTTTGCATTGCGAATATTTTTTCTTTACTGACATTTATTACATTCCCCCAAAAATCTTCAAGCACTTCTTAAAAGTGGGAAATGCACAATTAAAATTCGCAATTCAATAACAGTTTAAAGATGAATATGACATTGGAAAATGCAAATTTTAATCTTATTTGTGCAAACTGTTTTGTTCTTTGCAACATTTATTACATTCCTCCAATTGTGTAAAACAATATTTGGAATCTGAATTAGTGAGGTATTTCTGATGCTGCACCTCCTCAGAACTGTCCCAGGTACAAGACCCTTGAAGGCAGAGGGGGCATCTCTTTACATGAAGCCCCGGAGCTAATATATTGTGCTTAGGGAATGGTAGGGGCAAGTTCTTTTTTGTAGGTTTTGTTCTGTTTTTGTAAGTTTGCTATGTACAGTGCCAGCATATAGCACATTTTTTTGTTTCAGATACAAAGATAATTTTCCCCAAATTGAGGGCTTATCGTAGCTAGGGTATCCAGCTCTTTCCACTTGAGCCTATTTTTTAGAGGTGATAGATATCACTAATTGCAACGAACAAATCAGAACAAGTGCACATGTTAGCAATCCATTTAAAGAAATCTTGAGTTCATAAATATCACCTTACGCCTTTGGCGTAACCTACTCTAGGGGAGCAAAGGTTACTGCTCTATAACATGCTGGTGGTTTGCTATAATATACCATCATCTAATAATAAGGGTTCAGCATTACCTGTTTGAAGGACCACTGCAGGGACAGAACTAGGGGTAGGCAGAGTAGGCACACTAGGGGGGGCGCACTTCTAAGGGGATTTTTTTTTTTAAATACTGGATTGCATGGCATTTAATAGTTTTCAGTTGTATACACTGCTTGTTTCAACCCCCCTTTGCACTCCCCACCTCCCTTTTGGCAGCTTCTAGCACAGGTAAACAGATGATTGGGGCAGCTACTGGCACAGGCACATATTTGGGGTCAATATTGTGGATTTTTTAGCTGCTGCTGGTTCAGGCACATGGGGCAAAATGATGGCTGCTGGCACAAGTACACAGATGTTTGGGGCAATATGATGGATTTTTGGCTCCTGCTGGCACAGGTACATATTAGGGGCAATATGGAGTTTTTGGCTGCTGCTGGCATAGATACAGATCAGGGGTAATATGATAGGTGCTGGCACAGGTACAGGGGACAATATGAATGGTAAGGTGGGAAATGGTAATGCAGGACCTGGTGTAGGGGGGGTGGTACTAATTGAAGCCCTTGCCTAGGGTGCCAAAATACCTTGGCCCGACCCTGGACCACTGTTATGAAATATGAAAGGTGAAAGTGATTATGTTTCATGGTGGACTTCTTACAGAATGCAATATTTTTGGCCAAAAGATCTTTTACCGTTTTTGAACTTCTTTGTGAAGGGGATGGAAGCACAAAAAGTACAAAGGGCAAACAAAGGCCTAGGAGTAGACTGGTCACCAATGGGGCTAGTCATACACAATTTTTAAACAGTAATTCTTCATAAGGTTTAGGGGACAGGCGCCCTTTTAAAGGGTTTGCTGCGGGCCCTGTAACTACTAGTGCTCCACGTTTGTTTTCCGTTATTCTGCTTGATCATTTTTCTATTCCAAATTCTGTGATATTGACTGTTCTTTTGCAATATACATTAAAAGAGAAATTATGTGTAGTATTTAATATAATGTTTATTTTATATCTGTGTGCGTTAGTTATTGCTTGTAAGGATCATTCCTCTGCAAACTGGAGGCACTATGCCCAGAGTAGCACCAGGTTTTAGTCTCTCTGTAACAGACAGCAGAGCATTGGTAGATTAGCCAGCAGGTAAGCACCACAGTATTTGCAAGTGTGTAGGAGAGTGCCAGCTTAGGCTTACAGAGGTCTATTTATTTTTTCCCAGCATTAGAATAAATAACAGAAATTGCAACATAAAATTAAGTTGCATACTGAGCCACCAATGAATGCAGGTGTAGTGTTTTTCCCATATTTATCGTTAATGACAATTGTAAAGAACTGGTTTTGGGCAAATCGCCAGCTTCTCAGCAGGGCCAAAGTACTGAATGTGCAATAATGTTCTTTCTTAGCATTCCACGTGGAGGTGTTTTCCTGCCAGCACTGGCACCTCAGGAGAAGGAAATACAAGGATGATACACACATGACTTGTGGCACATAGTTTTAGCATTTGTGAATAAAAACAGACTGCACAGTTCACTGCAGTACCAAATTGTGAGTAATAACTAAGCCTTTTAGATGCACAGCTCTGTTATGTTTCAGTCCCTGGAAAACATTATGTAGCACTCTGCACAGAAGTTTCAGGAACATCTAGTTACCTTACCCATGCAGGAAACTTTATCCATTAGGAGTAGTGACTCCATCAAGTCAAAATAAGTTGACACAAAACTCATCCTGTATGTTTAGGGGAGTTAGGTTTTCTGTGTCTCTGTATCTTTTCTCCCCAAAAAAGGATTTTAGCCCAACAAAGTAGTATATTATTGATCTTGACGGTGTTTATAACTCTTTAACTATTCCAATCTACCTAGTCTCCCTCCATTCCCTTGAACCAGTTGTACTATCTCTATAGGGTTTATGAAAACCTTCCTTTAATCCCAGAGAAATGCCACTTGGTCCGTGGGTTGCACTACAAACAGCTGCACAGTCTTTTTATTTTTTGCACACTAACAAGTAGCAACCAGCAAGGTAATAAAGGTAAACCTAATACAACCTGTACAGTCTATGGCCTTTTTGTCAAAGTCTTTATTTTTGTTTGAAGGAAAAGGGAGGGGGGAAACGTAACAAAATAACGTAACAAAAACATGTTAAACAAACAAACATGGCTCATAGTTGTAAGTACTGTACATATTAACATGTGGTGTCTCCAGTGGCCCTTCAAGGGGTATTCGCTAAAGTGCATGCACAGTTGAGCAGGTTTATACAACAGTTTACATACATGTAATAGTATGTGTCGTCCTATCCCGTTACCACAGTGGACAGATCATCGGGTATTCACATCTCGCTCTATCAGGTTAACATTGAGCCATGGGAGTCTATGGCCTTTTAGAAATTAATGCTATTCGGTGGAAAACCATGGACATGTGTATCTAATGTAGTGTAATACTGTTTGCAACCTTTACAACAGTGGTTAAACATTTTCAGTTCATGCCCCCTCGCCCTCAGCCCCTACTGCACAGCAGTTAGTGACCGTCTGACAATTCCTATCCACAGCAGTCAGAGCAAGTAAATGAAGGGAGAATTAATCAGTCAGGTTTCTTTTAAAAACAGTAAATATTTTTTTAATTAAAGTATATTGGAGATAGGTTTCTTTTTCATTAAAGTAAGTAAAAATGGGATTTTATTTTTTTTTTGCCTTTACATCTGCTTAAAGGCAAAACAATCCTATTGGAGATCCAAATTATGGAAAGACCCCTTATCCGGAAAACCCTAGGTCCCAAGCATTTTGGATAACATGTCCCATACCTGTAGTATTTAAATACGGTAGAACCAACATGAATAGTGTAAGAATGTAAAAGCTACAAGAGAATGCAGGAAAAATGGTAAACATATTGCGTATGAATCCAAGGCTAATTTAAATAATTTTCACTGCAACTGACCAGGGGAAGGCATCTGCTGGTCTTATTCTATATTGTAATAACTGGGAAGTATTTGCCTCTTTCTATACAAATAGATAATTAACTGTTGTTGAGAACTTTCAGGACAGACTCATTATTGCATGCAATGCTCACCAGGGAAATGTGTCATTTATTTTAGCTCAGTTTCCTCTGTATCAAAGAAACACACAAAAAAGGATAACATACAGTTTGGATTTAACTCCACTTGAGAATTCATTTTAGGACACAGAGCACTGGGGTTTTATGTCTGGGATTGTGTATAAAATCTCACTTATAGAATGAGGTCATTTGACTTCTTTTTGATTGCTAAAATCTCCTCTTTGTGGAGAAAAGCCACATTCCTGCTTTGTGCTACATTCCCTGGAGCTGCTGGGTGTTAATACCACCAATTTAAATTAAAGGGAATTAAACATTTTTTTAATGGATAATTAAACTGAAACCTTTTTTGTGTACAATATTTAATTGTAGCCCTCCCTTTCTGTAATGTCATTAACTGTTAATTAATCTGTAGGCAGTGGCTGGTAGGGTACAATGTGCTCTTGATGGTAAATTTGTTTTCTATACTGCCCAATTGACAGACCAACCAATATCCAAAGCAAGAGGATATCACACAAAATTGCTAGTCCAACCCAAAATTCTACTAAATTACTTGTACGATGTTATCAGTACATGTTCATGGAGCCAAGACTTGGTTACTCAGAAGTAACATACCATTAAGCTGGTGATCATTGAATGTTGGCTTTTAAGCTCCAATTCAGTCCTTGTCCATTGGGATTTTCATATATTGACTAATATGTACCTAACCCCCTCAAGGATATCGAAAATCTTTCCTGGAAATACAAACGTTTGCTGGAGATGTAACAAAGATACATGAGACATGTTGTATATACTGTATGGTGGCCCTGCTCTAATATTTAAAACTTTTGGGCCTCAATCTTTTCTTTTTTCCTTTTCACTAACTGTATGTTGTTTATTTTATGAATATTTTTTTGATCTGTGAAATGTCGAGATAAAAATAAATAGCTATAGAAATAAAAAAGGCTAATATGCTGCCAACATAGTCTGGAGGGGGCCACGGTGGCTGCATTGATTGTCCCCTGTACAGTTACAGTTAGCTATAACCTTGCTTTGAGCTACTTTCTAAATGCAGCCATAACAATTATAGCACAGTTACCTTGACACTCACACAGTTATGCTTTCATGTTTCGAGGGCAGGAAATCATTTAATTTCCTAGAGCTGTATTGTTGCTTGAAAACCACCCAAAGATTGCAGCTTCTGCATCACACTCATTTGCCTCCTCACCTCCACCTGTCTGCAGAACAGTTTTCATGCGTAGCCTAACAAGGTCTTGGAAACAGCTGTTTCATGGGTTGTTTATTGTACTATAGCTCATGTTCGAATAAAGATATAATGTTTGGGAGACTGGTCCTTTATCATGTTTCTGGACACTTGTGAAGCAATCTCATTCAGGCACAAATATGCAAAAAACAGGTGACTGTCAGTATCAATGATTTTTGGCAGTATCTGCCAGAATACCATAGCCATCCAGGGCTTTTTTAGATTGCAAGTTCTTCTGGTTATCAGTTGTATTTCTGTATGTAATCTGTATGTTTATGCATGCGACAATTGATTGTACAGTGCTACAGAATATGTTGGTACTGTATAAATATGTGCCTTCTGGCTTCTTATTGGGTCATGTGCTACCTCACTGCATACCCACCAATGGTTCAATGGGTAGTCATAAATCACGGATTTAAAAAAAAAAAGGGTGGGGTTTACATGTATGTGGGGGGATTTTAATGTGGATTATGGCTGTAACTGGACATGGTCATGGTGGATGAAATTCTAAAACATCTCTGTTATTGATTTTTAAATGTTGGGAGGTATGCAATATGTGGGAGGTCACTGGATGACCTGCAAATGCAAACACTGGCCCCTAGTGCTTATATGAGTTGAGTTTCAGTTCAGTTGTTTTCAGATTGTTCCCCAGAAATAAAGACTTTTTTCAATTACTTTGCATTATTTATTTGTTACTGTTTTTCCAAAATCTAATTTAAAAAGTTACATTTTCCTGTCTGTGGCGTTTGTCTGGCAGCTCATTAATTCAGGCGCGGACTGAACAATTTTGCAACATTTAGTTGATACATTTCTCAGCAGCATCTCTGGGGTATTAGCAACTATTGTATCAATTCTAACAACCGCCTGTAATGAAACAGGACAAAGATAAAAAAAATCTATCAACTAAATGTATCAATTTAGAACAGTGTACAGGGTCAACGACTACTTTGGGGTTTGATTGAGAGGGCCATACAATGTTTCTAATAATTTATGTATACAGGGGAAAGTTCTCAAGCACAAACTGAAATTAATTTCTTTTCTAATGCTGTTGTGAAACATTACAAATAGTGATGGGTGAATAAATTTGGCAGGCATAGATTTGTGGAGAATTTAGCCGCCTGCAAAAAATTTGCCGCGACAAAAAAACTTGGCACACATCAAAACATCAAAACATAAAAATTGTCACGTCAAAATTATTTAGACGCCCATTGACTTCAACAAAAACAGGCCCGGACTGGCAATCTGTGGGTTCTGGCAAATGCCAGAGGGGCTGTTTTAAAGTGGACCCGTCACCCAAAAAAAGTATTCCAAATCCTATTTTATCATGTCAGTCAAGCAAAATGAACTTTAATTACATTGTATATATTATTATATTATTTAAAACTTGTTTCCATCAGTGTGGGAACTCATAATTATAGCAATCAGGCAGCAGCCATTTTGTGGACACTGTTATTAAGACAAGTCTTGTATCATCTCAGAATCTTGTTTGTGCACCAGAATGGGGGACCTGATGTCCATCTCCATGCCCTGGCTACACAGTTAAATGGTTAAGAGAACTGGGGGAATATGGGGAAAGCAGTAATATCTAGGAAGTGCTGAATGGAAAGTGAAAGTAATTGCTTGCCCCGCCTCTATGCCTAGGCATAGAGGAGGGGCAGGCAATATTTGATTGACAGCTGAGATTTTTAAACGAGTTTACAACAGCTATGAATGCTTTAATAAAAAAAAGAATTTGGATTTCATGTTTAATTTGAAAAGGACTTTTATTATACAATTTTTTATGTCTGGGTGACAGGTCCACTTTAAGATGCCATAGACAGTCACTATTTATTGGGCTGGTGGGGAGCTCTTTGGGCCTCTGTGTACCTGAAATGTCAGGACCTATTTTGAATCTCTGTCCAGACCTGTGCGTGAGACTGAGTATGCATTTTTATGTCAAAATCTGCTCGATGTGTCTTGCACCCAGGCAGAGGGACCGTTTCTTGGTCTATGCTTAAACACTGGCCAAACAACAGTGCAGTGTAGCACTAGCCTTAGGTTATGTTCTCGAGAGTATAAAAAGATACAGAGACATTAAGGTACAACAGTTTTTCTGTACCTTCTTCTTAATTCTGGCAGTTTCAAGATAGCAGGTCACCACTTTTGTTTCAATACAGGTGGTATAACTTTCTCATGGACCCTCTGCAGACAAAATGTGTGATGCCCTCCATATCATGTTACCACAACCCCCTCCCTCTCATGAGCAAATGGTGCTGACATCATGATTGGAGGGTTCTGGGGATCCTTTTTGGGCCCCCTGAACCCCCAGACCATCCTGTGCTTGTGCAATCTTTAAAAGAAAATTATACCCCCAAATAAATATTTAACCAACAGATGATATGATGAGTTGATATGATTTTAAGTGACCTATTGAAGAATGTCACATACTACTAAAAAAGTATATTCTTATGAAAATTATTAACTTAGATGGGAGTTACATAAGAAGAGCTTATGCCAAAAAAAGAATATACCGTACAATTTTGGTCTCCAGAGCTCAAATAAGACATTATTGTATTAAAGAGGGTACAGAGAAGGGCAACTAAGCTGGTAAAAGGTATGGAAAATCTTAGCTACGAGGGAAGACTTGCCAAGTTGGGGTTGTTCATGCTGGAGAAGAGGTGCTTAAGGGTTCTAGATGCAATTTTCAGCATTCTTAATTTTTTACAACTTTGATAATTTTACAGTGACTTTTACACTGCAGTGCATAAACATGTGAATTGATGATTGTGCATCCCTTGCCCAGTGATTGAACTAGGCAGCTTCAATGCTTCCAGTCCACGGTTAATGCCCAGTAAAGGTCTGACAAATCAGTTAATGTCAGATTGTTCCTTAGAAGACAGTCTCTAGCTTTAGATCTCTGATTTTAGATTTTTTATTTATCACAGTCAAATTATGAAGCACTTTACAGGCACAGTTTATGCCCCATTGGAACCTATAGTGTAATTTGTTTTTGAAGAACATGAAGAACATTAAAAGCATATAACAACATGACATGATATTTATCATCTGCCTCATTTCAAACTTGTGCACAAAGTTTTGGCTATTGTCCAATTAGGCAACAAGTGTGTAAAAATAACCATGTGAACAAGTTATTTTGCTTTCTGACTGGCTAGTTCTATTTGTAGCATGCTTTATATGTTGATGTACTTATCTGGCAACATCAGGATAAATGAGCAGTCAACTGTGGTCACAGACTTAGCTTGTGGTTAAGATCTTTCAAGACTGTGTCTCCCTAGAGAAGTCATATAAACATGACCTCAATTTCCAAAGCTAGATAAGTTGTCTCTTATCATTTGTATAACTCATATAAATAACAAGAGGCACCAACAGTTCTAATTTTTTTAGGAACAGAATTGAAAACATCTAGGTTAAAAGTCTCAAAAGTCTTTTAAAAACTAAAAATGGAATTTTACTGACACCGCCTGAAATGTAACTGGTACGATGTGAAACCAGCATCTGTACTAACTCAGTTTGAAGTCATAGGAACGCATTTCAATAACTCCCCACTGATTTTCTCACCTAGTTAAAAATATCCTTGGCACTGAATTAGTTGCACTGTTATCACATATATTTCCACTTAGATTACATTTCCACTTTATAAGCATCTCCAAGATTATCTGTAATTAATGACGTGTGATACGGACAGAAAAATAAAATCAAATGGTGAATAATTCCAAACAAACCAAAAGAACAATAAAGGATCCTTCCCAAGTACTTATTAATGTATTGTATTGTGAGGCTCACCAAAGAACCTGATCCCATGGTCCAATACTGTTCTCCTTCTCTCTCCCTTGACCATATCAGTTTCCGCTTTCCATTAATGTTTATTGCCTGACCTGACCTCTACTGTCTTTTTACATATCTTTTTCCTCTCCTCCAAGAACACAAATGAGTATTGACACTTCTTGGACATCCAAATCAAGCAGATATGGTGTGAATTGTTGTGCTTGCTTCAGCTACTCTTGGGTCAGCCACTTACCTCTCCCACACTTGGCTTTCAGTCCAGAAAAGCTGAATAACATTGCACCATTAATTTTCCAAACTGCCGTCAAGTGATGGCCAGGTAAATTTCACGATATTTTTGAAGTGTATTAACTATATTGCTCAGTGCATTAAAACTTAAAGGGATCCTGTCATCGGAAAACATGTTTTTTTCAAAACGCATCAGTTAATAGTGCTACTCCAGCAGAATTCTGCACTGAAATCCATTTCTCAAAGAGCAAACAGATTTTTTTATATTCAATTTTGAAATCTGACATGGGGCTAGACATTTTGTCAATTTCCCAGCTGCCCCTGGTCATGTGACTTGTGCCTGCACTTTAGGAGAGAAATGCTTTCTGGCAGGCTGCTGTTTTTCCTTCTCAATGTAACTGAATGTGTCTTAGATCTACCAGGCAGCTGTTATCCCGTGTTAGGGGGCTGCTATCTGGTTACCTTCCCATTGTTCTTTTGTTTGGCTGCTGGGGGGGGGGGAGGGAGGGGGTGATATCACTCCAACTTGAAGTACAGCAGTAAAGAGTCATTGAAGTTTATCAGAGCACAAGTCACATGACTTGGGGCAGCTGGGAAATTGACAATATGTCTAGCCCCATGTCAGATTTCAAAATTGAATATAAAAAAATGTTTTCTCTTTTGAGAAATGGATTTCAGTGCAGAATTCTGCTGGAGCAGCACTATTAACTGATTCATTTTGATTTTTTTTCCCCATGACAGTATCCCTTTAAATTGGACTAACTTTTCAGATTGCAGAATACCAGATAAAAGTTGTAGACATCCATCAATCACTTCTTCACTTTAACCAAGTGTTTTAATGTCAAACGGTACACCACAAATAAGCTGTTTTCAGTTGCTTTCTATTTTTGTTTTTTTTAGATTTGAGGTTTAAAAACAAATTAGAACCCCCCTCATCACCCATTGTTTTCTGTTCCAGCTCTGTAAAATTGGTTATGCCTCTCTGAACTGATGCATTCTGATACATTAGTTGGTGTTTCTCAACTATGGCAGCTTTAGAAAGGCCCTACAGAGCATGCTGCCTAATTTTAAGCTTTGACAGCAACTTATGTATCATATTGTAATGGTCACTCTGTAACAGACATAATTAAAGCTTAAAGACATTAATTAAAGGTCAATGATGCACTGGGTGATACTGCTTTTGTGCAGTTTCAGCTAGATCCTGGAGATAAAATTGAAATATCATGCTTCAAATGTCCATAATTTCTAATATTTAAATGGCATGTTATCTGGCTGTTCTTAAAATAATTAAAATGACCAAATCTCATTTGATTCAGTTAGAAATGGTTTTATAGGCTGATGGTAAGTGTCATATGCAGTGGTATTAATACATAGTAATACAATTCATTTAGCTACAGTGTGGGTAAATCCATAAGTATTGTAAATTCCCTAGTTCCTTAAAGGTTCTGCATAAATCCAGCCTTTCTATGGAGCATGAACAAAGTTATTTAATTTAATTGCTATTTTATATTCATACTATATATTGCCTAACTTCATAGTAAAATAGTAAGTTAGGTTGCAAAAAGACACACATCCACCAATTTCAACCTTTCAACTCTGTATATAAACTGCCTAACTGCTAGTTGATGCATGTTAATATTGCATATTGATAAATAATGATAATTACTTTGACATAAAGCAAAAATATTTTTCAGAGAATTGTTACCTCTTACAATATCTCCTATATTTACGTATAAAATCATGGAACATTTTTGTCAATGTGACCCAAAAAGTTTTGCATACTGATTAACAGGCAGGGCAGAAAATTTTATTAATTTATAAGCAGAAGTTATTAACCCCAAACCAAAATCCAAGGCCCTCCAAACCTTCCAGAAGATACCTTGTTTTATAAACACACAACTATACATCACGTAGGACTTCACTGAGTTCCTTGCACTTTTTCACCTCCACAGTCTACATTAAAGATGCAAGGTAAATTTGATAATAGAAAGCACTAACCTAATGGGGATAGTTACATAGTTACATAGTTAGATCAGGTAGAAAAAGACCAAAGTCCATCAAGTTTAACCCCTCCAAATGAAACCCAGCATCCATACACACACACACACTGACCCCTCCATACACTCACATAAACTACAGTATATGCAGTAAACTGATACACTTAACTATAGATTTTAGCATCACAATATCCTTGGATATTATGCTTTTCCAAGAAATCATCCAAGCGACTCTTAAAAGCATTAACAGAATCAGCCATTACATCACCCGGCAGTGCATTCCACAACCTCACTGTGAAGAACCACCTACATTTCTTCAAATTAAAGTTCTTTTCCTCTAGTCTGAAGGGGTGGCCTCTGGAATGGTGTTTCTCCTTATGGATAAAAAGGTCCCCTGCTATTTGTCTATAATGTCCTCTTATGTACTTGTAAAGTATAATCATGCCCCCTCTCAAGTCTTCCATACCTCTAACCAGTTTATTTACACATCTCTGCATTCTCTTCAACTCATTTATATCCCTTTTAAGGACTGCAGCCCATAACTGCACCACATATTCCATGTAAGGCCTTACCAGGGACCTATAAAGAGGAATAATTATGTTTTCATCCCTTGAGTTAATGCCTTTTTATGCAAGACACTGCTGAATTATACAACTTGTTATCTACAAAAACCCCAAGTTCTGCACAATTTAGTATCATCTACAAAAATAGAAACAGTGCTTTCAATTCCCACCTCCAGGTCATTAATAAACAAGTTGAAAAGCAAGGACCAAGTACAGAGCCTTGTGAACTCCACTAACAACACTGGTCCAATTAGAAAATATTCCATTTACAACCACTCTTTGTAGTTTATCTTTTAGCCAGTTCTCTATCCAGATTTTAAAGTTATGTGCTACTATACTTGCTACTGAAAGTAGTATCACTCTGACTCTTTCTATTCTCTGCACTACCGGTTCAGGTTTCTGTAGAAGAAGACAACTGACTAAGAGACCCAAAGGAGAAGTGAGCCAGAAAAAAAATGTCACAGAAAAGTACCACTTTCAATTATTGTTACAATAACAAATAACTGCAATACCATTTAAATATTGTATATTGTAACTTTGCTTAGACTGATATTTCATTTTATTTCTCAACTGTGTTTTGGGTGGATATCCTCTTTATTATTACAGTGCAACCTGCAAGTTTATATGTGGATAATGTTCTTGAAAAAAGACAGCTCTTTTAGTGATAAAGAAATGTGTTTCATTAACTTTCTGTCTCATGGCTGTTTCAGTGAAAAGTTCTATCCCTGAGAATGGAGAGAGCTAGTGCAAAGGGTGAATAAAAGCATAGTACCGCCAAGTGTAAGTACAGCAGTAGTCCAATACAAAAAACAAGAGTAAAGCACAACAGATAAAACTGATGAAATAATCTATTCATGATATCTCTAATTTTAATATGTATCCTTAGTTTTAATTTAATTTAATTTGCAGAGTTAAAACAACTCCACTGTTGTAGAAATTAATGGAATTTTAAAGGAGCAGAATACTCCCTTGTTCGACATAAAGACAAGTCTTTAAATAAGGACCTGTGCTGAAAATGTTTTGCTCTAATTATGAAAATTCTTTGTTTTCTGTTATTTCTTTAGTTAAACATGGCAAGGAAACTGAAGCTACTCCATGTTTGGTCCTTGCAAAGTAGATAATTAGATTGTACTGCTGATTGCAGAGTGCACAATCAATAATAATAATAATAATGGGCTCCTGCTAACAAAAGATGAAGGAAATGCTTCGTAATCTTGTTATCTATTTTGCAAGGACCATCGTGAAGTAGCTTCAATTTTGTTTGCCCTATTTGGCTCAACAAAAAACCAGTGGTATAACAAGAGTGAACTTTTCCCCCCCTGCAAAAAAATAAGCTTTAGTTTGGCTAGATGCATTACTGCTCCCATCCCTCCCCACAACATATACTCTCATGGGAGCAACAATTTAATGATGAGAGGCGGGGAAAGGGGGATTTTAACAGGATAGAGGAAACTGACCCAATGGACCAGAACCCCCTGCTCCCCTCTTCCCTCTTAGCGAGACCATGGGGTCTGCTTAATCTACAGTTAAACAACTACAAAAAACATATAAGTTGTTGTGATTTAACCACAGCAAACAAGCAAAGAGTTTGTTCAAGCCTTATGCATTGCACACATGTTGAAGAAGTAGGTATACTGCTCCTTTAAAGATAAGTAATGAACTGAGATTTTGTGCTTTGGTCTGATGCCTAAATCTACCTACATTTTATTCCGTTTTAATTAAGATGAAGTTGACAGATTGCATACTTTGGCATCGGAACTTTGATATGTTATCCTGGTGGATAGGAAGGCTGTACAATTACCAGTTATATAAAGTTAAAGTTAAAAAAATACTCCTGTGTAATAAATAATAAAATGTCCCCAGTCTGAAGCAGCTTACTTCAAACTGTGAATTTTCATATATCCAATGAATAAAGCACATGTAGCCAAGAATAATATAAACTGTACACAAAGCAAAACCAGTCGTACACCAATGCTTAATTAAAACAGCATAAACCATAAATGCATGTATATATAAAGTATATTAAAATGTAAGCTTAGGAATACTGTTATGTTCCCAGCATTGTTTTATTATTTGTATTGCATCAGCTTGTTATTCATTTGTATGGTTATGCCTTTTCTATAGAAATGTCCCTTTTAGGCCGCCATACCCCTACCATGTGATCCTGTGTAATACCAGGAAATGATCACTCTAGCTGCCATCTGTGCAGGGGTGCGCCGCACATGAGGCGAGCTGAGCCGCTCGCCTCAGGCAGCAGCGCCTGAAAGGATTCCAGGGGTGGCAAAAAGCCGCTCCTGCACCTATAAGGTTTTTGAACCGGAAATTCGGCTGTACTATTGCGAGAGAGCGCAATTGCGCTCTCCGCAATAGTGTGTCTGCCTCCCCTCCCAATACGTAAGCTGGTGAGGGGGGGCGGCATTGCAGGCGACTCCTTAGTCAGAATCGGCGCTGCATCTGTGCACAGCTAACACATCACTATCTGCAGCAATCCTACCCCATCCAGCCTTGTAGTAGCATCGTTGGTAGGTACTTCTGTACCCCAAGCCTGATTTATAACGGCAGATGTTTATTTACTTGTTTTGTACTTTGATGCAAGTAGGGTTGCCACCTGTCCGGTTTTGACCCGGACAGCCCTGTATTTTGAGGGGCTGCCCGGGTCTATACTTCCTGGCCGGTTTTCCAAATAAGGAAAACCGTGCGGGATTCCCTTGATTGACACGGTGATCGGCCAATCGCTGATCACTGCGTCACAGCCCCGCCCACTGACATCACAGACCCGCCCCCGTCCGGTCTCAGCCAGACATAAAAGTGGCAACCCTAGATGCAAGTTTATATCTGTTCATGCACAGTTACCTCATGGCCTCGCTATACATTATGTTCCTCCCCAGGTATCTAGGCCTTATATTATATGCAGATGCCTCTCGCCCCCTTAGTTTATATGCTCCACAGTGTTTAATGTATATATATATATATATATGTATATATATATATATATTATGCTATATTGTACTGCTTTACTGAGCACTGTTATTTCTGTTTCCCTAGTTTTACACCTTGCCCTTTGTTAATAATATCCTGTGTCAGTGGATTAATGAAGGAGTTTAGCTGCGTGTCAAGCTACACACTACCCCAGGGTAACACGTAGTGAGGACAGAACAAATACAGTTTGGCATATTAATAAAATCCAATAATTCTCTCTTTACCCCAGCTCTTCTTACAAAACAGGAGGAGATCTTTATAAATAAAAGGAAAAAAACGGTCACAAAAATAAGCCAGTCATCCAAATAAATAGTCCCTTATCAGACAATGCAAGAAAATAACATAAAAGAGACTTCAAACTGGTGTTAATAAAATAGCACCCCAAATCCTTTCTTTATTATATGACATTAGAAAAACAGATCACTTGATAGAAAATAGTTTAAATAAGTAGGTTAAAAAATTAGTTGACAAACAAATTATGGGGGTGGGGTGTAACTAAAAAGAACACTAATAAATATAATAAATTCTATTGCCAGGCAGGCAGGCAACACAGCAGAACAGTATGTACAGTATGGGTATGAAACAGATCATTTTATCTAAAGTAATATGGGGTATCCATATTAAACTCCAGGCACAACGTAAAATTTTTCAGAGACTTGACGTGCACCAATGAGCAAGTAACTCTTTTAACGTTACATTCACAAAATGCCTGGTGAGCTATCAGAGTTCTTGAGGATGTAAAGGGTTGAGCAAGTATGAACAGGGAAATGTTTATTCATTGCTGAAATTCAGGTTATACGAATGGTTTTTTATTTTATAAAATAAATCATATTTATGGTACATATCTGCTAACTAAGTTGTATTTTCCATTCTCATGGAACACATTTTTTATTGAAACATAAAATAATTCTGTTTTACCTAGTCAGTATCCTTGTTTTCAATTTTATATAAATGTGAATGGACTTATATTAGCGTACAGACGGTTGTATACATGATATGTAAAGCTGGATATTAAATGGAAATCTGGATCAGGCTGCCTGTGCAACATCGGTGGAACTAAGCCCAAAGGAATTTCCATTGAATGGAGTTTTTTATTGTCTGTTATAGGGACATGATGCAGAAACAAATCTCATAGGCCAAGGAAAAATCCTGATTCAGCCAAATAAACCTTATGTGCAACATTGAATTAAAATACAATATAAATATGTGTATAGTATTAAAAGCAGTTGATGTAAGACACTCTCTGGACAGTTCTCAAACCCGATTATACTTTACAGTTTTTAGTTTACTTACAGTATTTAGTTTAGATTTTAACGATAAATCCCTTAATACTGCTAAAAATAAACAGGATTGCTTGCTTTTGTAATGCAGCGCTGAACATTTTATTGCCATTACTGATAAATATTATTGTAGGGGCCCATAGGGGGTTAATCTGCTCCTATGGCTTTAGAGCCCCACCCTTTGCTCAGTGTTATTGGCCAAGAGGTGATATTACAACTTCCTGCCACACTGCACTATAGTGTGTGTAAGGAGTGGCCTCTTCCTCTTCGGCCTCTGGATGGTGATCCAGCTGGGTGTGCCCAGGAGAGTCTGGGTACAGCAAGGCCCAGAAAGGCATGTGTCCAAGTCGGGACCAGGCAACCCCGTAAATGAGGAATAGAAAGTGGCAGGTGTAGCTCCTAGTACTAGTATGCTCTAGGAGTGTAAGATAGTCAGGGTTGAGCTAAAAAGAGCAGCTCTGAGCTCCAACATTGGAGTGATAGATTGGAGGTATCTCTCCCAGGCCATATTGCCTGTAGTATAGGGATCCCAGCGGAGAGGGAATCAGGAGAAATGATTGCCCTGAGGTTGATCCAGAGACCGCTACCGGAATATGTTGCAGAGGTGAAGTGGGATACCTGCCAAGTCTATCCTAAGGGAGTGTCAGCACGTGTAAAGCTGCATCTGTTGTGCCTGCGCACTTTTCTTCTGATTCATTGGATGTGAGTAAACCTGGGGACATTGTCAATTGACTAATAAACAGTTTTTTGTTTGCACCATAAGAACCTTCTGGCGCCCAATCATTTTTGTATGCACTGTAGTCTGGGTGGTTGTAGTTGCACTACACCTTAGGGGGAATGCTTCCACTTAGTGGAAGCCCAGATAATGCAGAGAGAGTCCAAATGTAACCCATGCTCCTACCTTAGCTGGACATTAACTATCTGTGGTGTGGATAGCCCAGATTAGCGTTACATTATGTAAAGGTCTTGGGGCATAATGGACCTGGGTGAAACCTGAATGAAATTCACCTACCAAACTTAATCTTGTGCATACTTATTATATACAGTATATTTAATTTTATATTGAAAATGGAAAACAGTAAAATTCCTATATGCCTGGCACACATAAATCAGTGGCCAAAATGTAAGCAGCAAAGGAATACAGTATGATGCCTGATTAAAATCCCATATCTCACATCCACTTTGCACCCTGCAACACTAGATGAAGTTAGCAAACTTCTAGCTTGCTCAAAACCCACAACCTGTTCCCTTGATCCCATACCCTCTCGCCTCCTCTATCCAATCTCTTATACACTCTCTCCTGCACTTACCCACCTATTTAATCTTTCACTCTCTACTGGTACTTTTCCATCCTCATACAAACAAGCACTAATCACTCCTATCCTCAAAAAACCTTCCCTGATCCAGCATCTCACTCACAACTCCCTTGTCGACCCCCTGCAATCTGGCTTCCGCCCATCACACTCAACTGAAACTGCACTCACCAAAGTAACCAATGATCTTCTACTGGTCTCTATTCCATACTCATCCTTCTAGATCTCTCTGCAGCCTTTGACACAGTTGACCACACACTCCTAGACATTCTATACTCAGCTGACATTCGTGACACTGCTCTTTCATGGTATCTGTCTGACCGTTCGTTTAATGTTGCCTTCTCTAATTCTACTTCTACTATGTTCCCTCTCTCTGTTCCTCAAGGCTCTGTTCTAGGCCCCTTGCTGTTCTCGCTCTATACAACTTCGCTAGGAAAACGTATTCAGTCGTTTGTACTTCATTATCACCTTTATACTAATGATACCCAACTCTACTTGTCTACTCCTGATCTTTTTAATTCTGTCCTTTCCCAAGTTACAAATTGTCTCTCTGCTGCCTCCTGGATGTCACAGCGCCACATGAAACTGAACCTCTCAAAAACAGAGCTCATTATATTTCCTCCAAGCTGTTCCCCTGTCCCTCAGATATCACTCACTGTAAACAACACCACCTTTCATTCCACCACACAGGCACGCTGCCTAGGGGTTATCCTAGACTCACATCTGTCTTTTTCACCACACATTCCAAAATCTTGTTGTATTCAACTGTGCAACATTGCCCGAATACGACCATATCACAGTACAGAATCAACTAAAACACTGATTCAGTCTCTCATCATCTCCCGCCTTGATTACTGCAACCTACTCTTTGCAGGTATTCCAACAAGTCACCTTTCACAACTCCAATCTGTTCTAATGAGGTAGAATCTTTCTACCTCACCAGTCCATCAGTTATTTTCTTACAACCCATTTTCCTAAATATATCTATACAGAGGAACAATTATATTCTACATATAGTGTAATATTCTACAAATACAGTATCATATCAAAGAATACCCTTTTGTGAATACAATTTAATCAGTGCAACAGTTGCATATTCAAGCAGAATAAAACATCCATCTTTATTATTAAAAGGAAAACCCCATTTGCAATTGGAACCACCCTCAGCCAGTTCTATAGTCCTTCATCAAGGGAATAAATAGGGAGACTAAGGGGCGGATTTATTTCTATGGCCAAACCTGTCAAATTCGACTAGGGAATTGTTAAAATTCTATTGAGTTTTTTTTAAAAAATTAAAATTAGATTTTCAAGATTGATCATACTCTGGCCCTCTATGAACTCAAATTTGACTATTCGCCACCTAAAACCTGCCAAATTGCTGTTTTAGTCCATGGGAGACGTCCTGGCATCAATTTGGAGTTGTTTGCACCCTTCCTGACATTCAAGTTTTTTTCTGAGATTTGATTCGAGTTTTCAGGTCGATCCTATTCACCCGAGCTTTACAAATTAGATTTTTTTTTAAAATAAATTTAGATTGTCGAATTTCGGGTTCATGGGAGTATATGGGAGTTTTTAAAAACTTACATGAATTTGAAATTTGACCTTTGATAAATGTGCCTCTGACTGTTATTTATAAAAGAGCACCCAAAGTCCTTTGCCTAGATCAAGCTATTTTACAAAGCTGATGAGGACAAACAGATCACTGGAAAATCTATAGTAATAAGTCAAATGAAAGGAGAACTATCGCGAAAATTAAAGTTTTATATAAGCTCCAGCATACTGTAATAAGAAACTTTCTAAATACGATCAATTAAAAATTCTGTACGGTTTCTGAAATAATCAAGTTTATATCCACTATCCTCTCAGCATCCGTTTCTCTTCATTCTGTCTTCATTCAGGAGTTGGGTGTCAGATGAATGATCCAATATATCTTATTAGAGCTCACTCTATTAAAATCACCAGACATCATGTCTCTCTACATGCAGGATTTGTGCAAAGGGCAGTTATTTTATTAGATTTTGTTTGTACTGGAATCAGTTATTTGAGTGAGCTCTAATTAATCCGCTAGGAAAGGAAGCCCCCCTATAAGATATATTGGATCATTCATCTGACACCCAACTGCTGCATGAAGACAGAATGAAGAGAAACAGATGCTGAGAGACTTATAGTAAACATAAACTTAATTATTTTAGAAACAATGCAGACTTTCTAATTGATTGTATTTAGAAAGTTTCTTCCTTCAGTATGAAGAAGCTTATATTAAATTTTCGTTTTCACAATAGTTCCCCTTTGAGACATTTTGCTAGTTAACCAACTGACTTTCTCAATTCAGAATCTGAATACAGTAAGTCCAGTTGATTTGACTTATTACTATAGATATACCATGGCCTGGATGAATGAGAACCTTCATAGACAGATCACTGGATAAGATTTAATGCAAACCCAATGACTTGAATATATCATATATATATACAGTATATTCTATATACTGTATAGTAAATATAGTAGATATCAAACAAAACAGAAATGAAGCTAGAAAAACACATCCACTAACAGAGAGAGTACATAGCAATGAAAGAGCAGCTCCCTCTAGTGGTACACAACAGAAGATTATTTTATTTTATTTTTTTTTTTAATCTTGGTATTTGTCATACAATCTCTCTGCCTTTCTTACTTGAGTGCTTAGTATACAACCGACTGTGGCTTATTAAACCGCAATTTTTTCTGGTCATTTTTTTAGGGGAAAACTAGAATTTTTTTCTAGTCACTAAACAGGACCCATATATTCTAAATCTACGATATCAATGCTAGTTACTAATTTTACCAGCAACATTACTTATTAGTTATCATTGTGGCTGCAGAACAAACTAGCCTGTATGTCTGAGATGTGAATATTTCCAGGGTTGTGTGATTTGATTGGCTTGATCTAATGTCTGTGTTGATGTCTGCTTTTTTTCCCTCTTAGGCATGAAAACTTAATTCAGTAATCCACTGTTTCCAGAACACCATGAATTCCTGTTTACATAATATATAACCAATGGGAGACTTATTTGGAACATGTGATACTTCAGCAGAAAACAAAATGTGTAGGATTTTATGTAGCAAATGTAAAAAACCCATTCCCAATACATATACTCGTGTAATTATGTCATTATTCACACCCTTAATGGCTATTCATTTTCACATATATTCATGTTTTACTGCTTTTTATAATTTTCATGTTCAAACCTTTCAGTGTAGCTAAAGCTTTATGAGAGTCCCATTGGTCGCTTGCAATGATCATGTACTTCTGCCTTAAACAAACATGACTTTAAAAGTACTGTTCCAGATGCCCGCTAAGTGTCTGTACATTGAATAAAGGAGTCAGTTACACATTTAGGGGCAGATTTATTAAGGGTCAAATTGAAAATTCAAAAAAATGTTATGGTCAAATTCAACTAGGGCGTTATTCAAATTCGAATTCGATTTTCGAGATTTAATGTACTCAAATTTGACTATTCGCCACATAAAACCTGGCAAATTGCTGTTTAAGTCAATGGGAGAAGTCTAGGGATCAATTTGGAGCTATTTGCAGCCTTCCTGATATTCGATTTTTTTTTCGGAGAAAAAAAAACTTGAATTGAGTTTGATAGAATTTGATTCAAATTTTCGTGTCGTTTTAATTCATCTGAGTTTGAAAAATTCAATTGTTTATTTATATAAACAATAGTAGTGTTTCTGAAGCAAACACAGCAGTTTTACTAGTTCAGGGCAACACTGCATTATATTTGTATTTACTTTAAAACACTTTCATTTTTTGATGTTACTGGTCCTTTAATAAAGTCCAAGACCTTGTGTTCCTTTTACATGTTCTGATCACCTCTAATTACTTAAGACAAAGAGAGAGTTGGTTTGTGGATTTAATTAACCTGGATGTGTTAGATGCAAAGTAAGGAATACTACTATCCTGCTTTAGCAATAAAAAATATTCCCAAAAAATTACGCCATTTCTATTAAATATGTTGTATTGTCCTTTCTATTTTTAAAGTTGTGGTTGAGGTTGTTGAGCCTTTGACTAGAATGGGAAGTGCTCTCGAATGACCTACACTGGAAATTAAGTTGGAAAATGTAGCTGTAGAAATTTTCACTAGTGATAAACAATATTTATCGCTATTCAAGGCCGATTCTAATGAAAGTCAACGGTAAGGGGCCAATTCACTAAATTCGGGTGAAGGGTTAGAATAAAAAAAACTTTGAATTTCGAAGTTTTTTTGGGCTACTTCGACCATCGAATGGGCTACTTCGACCTTCGACTACGATCTTCGACTTCGATTCGAACGATTCGAACTAAAAATCGTTAGACTATTCGACCATTCGATAGTCGAAGTACTGTCCCTTTAAAAAAAACTTCGACCCCCTACTTCGGCAGATAAAACCTACCGAAGTCAATGTTAGCCTATGGGGAAGGTCCCCATAGGCTTGCCTGTGATTTTTTTGATCGAAGGATTTTCCTTCGATCGTTGGATTAAAATCCTTCGAATCGTTCGATTCGAAGGATTTAATCGTTCGATCGAACGAAAAATCGTTCGATCGTTCGATCGCAGGATTTGCGCTAAATCGTTCGACTTCGATATTCGAAGTCGTACGATTTTAGTTCACAGTCGAATATCGAGGGTTAATTAACCCTCGATATTCGACCCATAGTGAATCGGCCTCTAAGTGTCAGTTTGGCAGTTTTCAGCTACAACTTTTGTAGCAGAAAATCATGACACCCAGCAATGTCTTCAACTTTACCCTAAGGCATTAAGATGTTGCACTCCAGGGATAACATTGTTCATTTGCTTAAAGTCATCAGTATAATTTGTGTCAATGTCCCAAAAATGACGCATTGCTCATTCTGTTAAAAAGAATTTTACAACATAAGCATTCGGAGAAACAGCTTGTAATAGGTGATATAACCTGCCACGGTTCCCTCTAAACTCTTATGTGCATGCCTGTTAATGGTGACATCACAGCAAAGAGAAAACACATTGAGTAAGGCTTAAAGTAAAGATTTGCTCTGACAATTTTTGCAATGAGAAAACATTTTTTTTATAAAGAAAATAAGCCTATTTATAATAATCCCAACATTAAATCTTAGTGGTTTACTTGAAACAAGCAGTATAGGATGCTTACAGATATGCATCTCTCACTTGTGTTCTGCTTCCAATGCAGGCCAGTGGCAAGACCTGTATGTATGGATGTGCATATAGAATGTGTTTTTCCTCGGCAGCCTGAGATGATCTTCATATTGCACTTTAATGAAACAGCACAGTAATTCCCACAGTTTTGATGGCTTTGTGCTATTATGCACAGAATTTTAATCAACATGCGCCATTATATAATAAGCTTTACATCTTTTTTACATCTCTCTTTCCCACTTGAACCTAGAGATTTATTTGGAAATAGTGGTTAATAATTTAGTCACACACTTCCCATGCAAAGAGTAATTATGGGCTCTTTAGGAATGAGCTCTATCCTCTTCTTGACACTGCCTGTGTTTCTTATTGCACAGTAATAATTATATAAAACAGCTAAAACTTGAGGGTGATTTGAACTAAAATTTACAATAAACTGCTAGTAAGTAAATCATGTTTACTTGCTTCTTGTACTTAGTAAGGGATATAAATGTCCTAATATCTATAAGCAGTACCATGTGTAATACAAATTATAATCTCCGTCACTCTGCAAAAGAAAATAATTTACTGATGAGTGATCTGTTGCAGATTATTCCAGAGAAGACTATCAGTGCAGGAAGAATGCGGCCATAGGAATACAAATCACGGCTTTGCAATTATTATTATTATTGTCTTGTGGAATGGCCACCGTGTCATCCACATATGAATTATGGGGGTATTTATACATGCAATAGTCACTGTGCCACCTTGCTACGAGTTCTGGGATATTTATATATGAATTTGCCACTTTGCCACCCTGCTATGAGTTCTGGGATATTTATATATGAATTTGCCACTTTGCCACCCTGCTATGAGTTCTGGGGTATTTATATATGAAATTGCCACTGTTTCATCCTGCTATGAGTTCTGGGAGTATTTGTAAATGGAACTGCCTCTGTGCCATCCTGCTATGAGTTCTGGAGTATTTATACATGAAATTTCCACTGTGCCAACCTGCTATGAGTTCTGATGCCACGGGTTACTGATCCTGTGCTTTAAATTACATATGGGGGTTAAAGGAATAAATATCATGCTGTCCTGGGTCAGACTTTAAGCAAATGTTGCCCCCACTGCCATGGTTTGGGTTTTCAGAAAATTCAGTGAAAGCACATTGTAAAGTAGGTGGAGTTGAAGGGGGTTGCTCACAAAAAGTGGGCATGGCTAAATGTCACCTTTCGCCCTGTTCCAGGCCCCCCAGCCAATACCATCTTCTGCTGCCTATGATGAATTGAAACTGATTCATGATCCCTTTTATGAGATAAATAGGCCCAACACCATAATATGAGAAACATCCCTGTTTCATGATGCTTGTGTCACCATGCTTCACTGCCTTCAGTGTACTGTGGCTTGAATTCAGTGTTTAGGGTCGTCTGACAAACTGTCTGCGGCCCCTAGACCCAAAAAG
Organism: Xenopus petersii; assembly: GCA_038501925.1. Lineage (NCBI taxonomy): Eukaryota > Metazoa > Chordata > Amphibia > Anura > Pipidae > Xenopus > Xenopus petersii. The sequence continues at coordinate 67,718,510 of CM076679.1, forward strand.
AACAATCTTGCTTTCATCAGTCCACAAAATGTTGCGCCATTTCTCTTTAGACCAGTCAGTGTGTTCTTTGGCAAATTGTAATCTCTTCAGCACTTTTCTTTTATCAACAATGGGACTTTGCGGGGGCTTCTTGCCGATAGCTTGGCTTCACATAGGCATCTTTTAATTGTACCAGTACTCACAGGTAACTTTACACCTTTGATCTTCCTGGAGCTGATCATTGGCTGAGTCTTTGCCAGTTTTGGCTATTCTTCTATCTATTCGAATGGTAGTTTTTTTTTTAGTTTTCTTATATGTCTTTCAGGTTTTGGTTGCATTTGAGATATTTTTAGCTGAGCAGCTTATCATTTTCTGCATTTCTTTATATGTTTTCCTTTCTCCAATCAACTTATTAATCAAAGTACGCTGTTCTTCTGAACAATGTCTGGAACAACCCATTTTACGGAGAAATGCACTATAACCAGCATGCACAACCTTTGCTGGTTTCCTTCCTTAACCCTTTGCCTGCCAAGCACATATACTGTACGTTCTGGCAGGCAAGGGCTTTAACTGGCAAGAACGTACCTAGTACGTTCTGGCAGAAATCAGTGCTGATCTCTGCATCAGCGGCTTAATCTGCCTCTGCAGAGACTTAGCAGTGCTGACAGCTCTCTGGGCAACAAGGCTGGGGGGCTGTCATGTCGGTCCTGCAACAGGATTGTTGCAAGTATGACCTAAAATCGCAAAAAGAAGCAGCTAAAAAAAAACAAAAAAAAAAAAAAACAAAAAAAAAAAACTTACCAGTTCCTCCCACTTTCTTCTTCTTTCTCCTTCACTGGCGACGCCCACGCACTTCCTGCCTGCAGTTACTCAGCATTCACGCTGCTCCAGGAGTTCTCCAGCAATCAGATTGTCCCTCCATCTCCAGGAACGGTAAGTGGCCTTCATTTACACACTACACACACTTATATACATCTATTCTCTCTTACACACTCATTTTAGTAAAGATTCTTTTTTTTTGTAAAGTTATGTACACTTATTTGCACACTTACACACGGTCACAACACTTTGAGAAGTGTATACACATGTATACACAAAAAAAACTCACAAAGAGGTTTTTTTTTATTTTTTTTTTACTTTTTCATTTTAATAATTTGTGTTTTTTTACCCCTAAAAACTGTTTGTTTTGGCAGCATGACTATTGAGTAATCGATTTTGGCCACTAATTATGCTGTCAGATCAGTCATTTTGTTATTTCATTGATTTACACAATTTTTGTGGTTCTATTGCAATTTTATCCCTGCATTTTTTTTTTACTTATATATCTTTAGTATCGTTTTGCTTTTTGGTGCTTTGGTATAGAAAGATATATTTTACTTAGTTTGATCCATCAGAATATGTACTTTCCAGAAATATATGGTGTTCTGGGGTCTTTTTACAGTTTGGGGATCTTACAACACATTACCCAAAGTCGTGGGACTGTTTTCAGCAGCTGAGTTGGCTAGCATGAAAATTCATATGCACGTTTTTCATTTGGGGTCCGTACACACCACATATTTTGGTAAATCTATGCATATTGGGCATCAAACTAATCATTAGACCTCTGACGTCCATATTTAGGGTGATTTTTCTTTGTACATAAAACATTGTGTGCGAAAAATTCGATTTTCAGAAATGTTGTAAAAACCTCTAAGTTTAGAAAAGATTTGCAGTTTGGTAGTTTAGTTTGTTGGATTCGTCAGAATGTGTACTTTCCAAAAATATATGGTTTTGGGGGGTCTTTGCTGTTAGGAGGGTCTTGAGTCACATAATATGAAGTCAAGGGTCTATATTCACAGAAGGTGAATCGGCAGCGGAGAAAAATCATATGCACTATTTTTATTTGGGGTCCGCATATGCCAGCTACCTTAGTATATCTATGCATATTGGGCATCAAACTGTTCTGTAGACCCTTGGCATAAATATTCATGGAGTTTTATAATTGTATGTAAGAAATTGGGTGAGATAAATGTGGCCAATTGCAACATTTTTGGCGATTTTCAGAAACGTAAAAACCGTTGCTTTTATCGCCAAATTTAGGAAAGGCTTGCGACTTGGTACTTGGAGTAGAAAGACATATATTCAACCAGTTTTAATACCGGTTATGGTGCAATTTTGAACCTACTTTTCTACTTTCATCCAAGTTTATATACAAGATAAACCAATGAAGTACTACTAATAAGTTTTAATTTTATGCACCCAGTTATATGCAACAGTATCTAAAGCATCAGCAAACACTAATAAGAGGACACAAAAGGGTTTATTTTTTAAACCTTGAATTTTTTTTTGGTTAAGTTTTTAAAGGAAAAAAACTAAAATCTTTAGAGGAAAAAATAAACTGGAATTTTCCGAGATGTATTATGCTCTGAAGCTGCTAAAAATCCAAATCCCAAAATACTCCAGCTACAACCTGTCAAAATCATGTAGAAGTCAGTGGCAGATGGTCCCTTTAAAAATCGAAACATGTTTTTTACCTTCAGGATTCTCAGTAGTTGTAGCCAGTGTCAGACTGGCCCACAGGCATACCAAGAAAAGTTCCGGTGGGCCCAGGTGTCAGTGGGTCCTCATGCTGCTAAAAATTTGGCCTATTTCATGGTAATTTCCTATTTCAATGAGAACTAAGTGGCTTAATAGATGGAATAATAGATTAAAGTATTATAGTATGTAAAGAAAAGAGACTAGGAGAATAGAGTGAGGAGAGGAAGAATAATAGTAGTGAGAGTGGGCCCGTGGCCTAAGGTTTTTGGGTGGGCCCCTGGTGTCCCAGTCCGACACTGGTTGTAGCGGCAACAGCTCGAAAAAGTTGTAGGATTCCATCGTCAAAATAAATCGCACAATTCGAATTTTGTTAACTTTTTTTCACACCAATTTTTTCTAGACTAGTTATTGGTAAACTAAACGGATTCAGGTTTGGGAATTTTGTCCAATTCTTTTTCTTAAAGAAAGTGAGAAAAAGTAAATTTTTTTGTAAATAGGCCTCTAACTGTATTTCCCTTTTCCACTTTAGTACTTGCCTTCTCAAAAGGATATTATGTTGGTAAATATCCTACCTCCTTATCACAGAACTGGGTCAAGTATTTACTGCCTGCCACCAATTCTGCACATAAACACCCTAGAGCAGAACACTCTGCCTCAGAAGAAAGAGGTATAAAAGAATGGCAGAGTTAGTGCAGAGGAAGTTCTTTTACAAAGTAGTTACAAATACAAATTTATAGGGAGCACTACTCCCACTTTTCGGGTGCTGATATACACAGTGGAGCTACAGTATTTTGAGATGAACAGCCACATCATCATATTGAAGAATATGATTGCACTTCATCACTTCTTGCTGTGCAATTATTCCTTTATTAAGTACAAGTACAGAACAATGTTTCAGGGGGGTGGCTCTACACCTTCCTTCTTCAGGATGAAGCCCATTTTTAAGAGGTGTGTCTTGGATAGTCTGCAGAATGTCATTCATTCTTAATGTGGAGTATGGGAAATATAAGAGACTGCTCTTCCTTATCATAGTATTTTTGATGCCAGATAAGGGATGTGTCTGCTGCTAAATATATGCTTCTTATTAAAGGGATTCAAAAATGTGAAAACATGTTTTTTTAAAAAAAAAATACATCAGATAATAGTGCAGCTCCAACAGAATTCTGCACTGAAATCTGTGTTTCAAAAGAGCAAACAAATTTCTTCATATTTAATTTTGAAATCTGACATTGGGTTAGACATGTTAGTTTCTCAGGTGCCATTAGTCATGTGACTTGTGACTGTGATAAACTACAGTGACTCTTTATTGCTGCACAACAAGTTGAAGTGATTTCACCCGCCTCCCTTTCCGCCCAAGCAGCCTAGCAAAGGAACAGTTGAAAGGTAACCAGATAACAGATCCCTAACACAAGATAGCAACCTGGTAGATCTGAGCTAGCACTCAATAGTTAAAATCCAAGTTCCACTGTGACTCCTTTAGTTACATTGAGTAGGAGAAACAATAGCTTATCTGAAAGCAGTTCTATTGTGAAGTGGTGGCTCAGGATCAGGCACAATGACCTGAGATGCCTGCCTATACACCAATATTTCAGGTAAAAAAAAAAAAAATACTCTTGCTGGTTCAGGAATGCAATTTTATATCGTAGAGTGAATTATTTGTAATGTCATGTTGTAAATTAGAATTAAAAACTTCACCATAAAAATCATGACAGAATTCCTTTAAAGGGATATTGTCACAGGAAAAAATGTTTCTTTTCAAACTACATCCGTTAATACTGTGAATTCTGCACTGAAATCCATTTCTTTAAAAGAGCAAATAGATTTTTTTTTATATTTAATTTTGAAATTTGACATGTGGCTAGGCATGATATCCATTTCCCAGGTGCCCCCAACCATGTAACTTGTGCTCTGATAAACTTCAGTGGCTCTTTACTGCTACACTGCACACCACTGCTGATAAATTTGTTTGTATCGCTACCGAAATTTTTCCTGCTTTGGTGCTATTCTCATGTCTAGGTAGTGAGCATGACTTGGGTCTTATTGAAATACAATGAAAAGGAGAAAAACAATACCTGTCTGTAAGCAGATGAAGTGCTGGCACTTTCTTAAAGGAACAGTAACACCAAAAAAATTCAATTGTTTTATAGCATATATATATATATATATATATATATATATATATATATATATATTTATATTTATATTTATATTTATATTTACTACACAAAAGCCATGAATATCTTGTAAATTTTATTATATATATATATATATATATATATTACATAAAAGCCATGAATATCTTAAATTATATCCTTATAAATGGTGAGTTGTAATGTCATCGGTTATAAACGGTGAGTTCTGTCACATAATTCATTGAAATTTGTGTATTATAATAAATAAAGTACCCCCAGTTGTAAAATATAAGGATATTAGAAGTTACCTCGGCATTCCATGACCTGTATTAAAAAACTCACCCTTCGGCCTCGGGGTCATGAAACTCCTCGGAAACTTATAATATCCTTATACTTTACAAGAGGGGGTACTTTATTCACTAATATATATATATATATATATATATATATATATTTATTAAAAATGTAATAAATATTATAAATGTACTGTTGTCCTTTACTGGTAAAAGTTCTGTGGGGGCAGCCATTCAAAGCTGTACTACTATGTGTTCTGTGCTTGAATGGCTGCCCCCATAGCTATACAGCAGCTTGTTTATATAAACTATAGTTGTTTTTCTGAAGCAAACACACCGGTTTTAATAAACCAGGGCAAAACTTCATTATATTTTCATTAATTAAAAACCCTTTCACTTTATGATTTTACCTTTAAAGCTGCCTCCACGCCAATATACATTTGTTGGTTCAAGAATAAAAATTTTGAGTGAATTATTTGTAATGTAAAACGTGTCATTTAGAAATAAATCATAAAAATTACAACAGAATCCCTTTATGCCATCTCGCTTTCTCAAATGAATTTTTTTCTGGACACACCCAGGGAGAATTTCTATTGGATGGCAAGGAAAAGACCAGAGCACGTTTTCCAGTGGAATTCTGTCCAAGCAATGTTTATACTTTACATTTTATTCCCAGTTTCAAGTTAAAAATTCAGATTCATGCAAATACAGGCACAATTCAGTCAGGTTTGAATTTACACTTCGCATTATAAAAAAAGCTAATTTGAATATATCCATCATTGTATTTCTTGTCAGTCCCATGTCGCACAATGGCTGGTTACCATGCTATTTCAGATTTATCCACAACAGCGCAGTATAAAGTGCGATCTGATAACATAGATGAAGTCTTATTATTTTATTTCCATCATGTTTGAAAGTTTTGTTTCCTGTGGTTCTGTGCAGCCCGAGGGATTTCATCTGCTCTATTCAGCAATGTTTCACACAGAGGATTCAGTCAGAGCTGTCTGGATTTGATTATTTAGCTCTGTAGACTGGTAAAGGGGAAAAGTGCAAACTAGCCTGGGTCAGAGTCTGAAATGTGAGAGCAGTTGACTTTCTGAAGTTTATGGGAATGCAAAGTAACTTAATACAGTTCAAAAGATGGATTTAAAGTTGCATCATGTGAAAACAATTGAGGCACCTTAATCCCAGGCTCTAGTTTTTTATTAATAATGCGTATTGCTATTTATCATTTTGTAAAAATCAATTTGATTTGAAATGCAATTAATTTGACAATGCACTAGAATTATTATAGTGAAATTATTGTGAAATAATAAAGGGTGGCATTTTGAAATGGTAGAGATGTTAATATAGAAACGGTTCAGTCTTTACTGCAAATTGGAGTGATATCACCCCCCTCCCTCCTCCCCAATCAGCCTGACAACAGAACAATGGGAAGGTAACCAGATAGCAGCTCCCTAACACAAGATAACAGCTGCCTGGCAGATCTAAGAACAGCACTCAGTAAAATCCAGGTCCCACTGCGACACGTTCAGTTACATTGAGTAGGAGAAACAACAGCCAGCCAGAAAGAAGTTCCATCCTAAAGTGCTGGCTCTTTCTGAAAGCACATGACCAGGCAAAATGACCTAAGATGGCTGCCTACACACCAATATTATAACTAAAAAAATATATACTTATTGGTTCAGAAATTACATTTTATATTATAGAGTGAATTATTTGAAGTGTAAACAGTGTAATTTAGAAATAACTATACATTAAAAATCATGGCAGAATCCCTTTAATTTTATCCTGATTGTAAAAACTCACCTTAAAGGACCACTATACCCACAAACACTGTAGATCTCTATAAAAAATATATAGCAAAAATAACTCATATGTAAAACCCTGCTTCATGTGAATAAACCATTTGCTTTTTTAGTAGTATGGGCCATTGGGTAATCCTAAATAGAAAATTTACATTTTAAGAATTTAGGGACGCACCCTAGGATCCTATGATTCATGGCGCACACAAACAAACCAAGGGCACACACAAATATATTAGGTCACATGAGCCTATTACTTGACAAAGTTCTGTATTTTGCTTCCACAATTTTTCCTGTTACAGTTAATGCTGCAGTATTTCTAGCCAGGTGATCTCCGAGGGACCACAGAGAAGATTATAAAATGGGGGGTTCAAGGGAAAAGATGTAAAAGAACAATATTTACTTAAATATAGATTCAGTTTGGAAAGATTGTGTAATATACCACTTGTAAACCATCTGTTGCTTATGAATTGATTTTGGGGGTAAAGCTGTCCTTTAAATGGAATCTAAGCTCTTCTGCCTTTACCTTTTCAAACAAGTGTAGATATCTAATGGTATAGTCATTGATTCGAGAATCTTATTAAAATCTTGTATTGCTTCCTAAACCCCAATACCATTCAGCTACACATTATATACAGGTAAATTTCTCCCATGTCATAATCATTACATTGGAGAGGAAAGCTTTCGAGACAAGCAATGCCAGATATGTTTTGCATTTTTTTTTTTAAAACTTCTCAATGCACTAGAATTAAAGAGGCAAAAACTGTGCCAGGAGGGCCATCACAATTGCTAAAGGTATAAGCAAGGAAGGTGTGACCTGTCCCCGGAAACTTCAGCTGTACTAGGAAAAGATGAAAACCCCGCTCCAAAAGTCTGCAGGCATAAGACCAAATTTACTAGTAAGAGCCCTACTACTACTACTTAGCCAGTTTACTGCACCCGTTTACTCCTCAAATCTGCCCCACTTTTCTTACCTGTTGGAGAAAAAGCAAAGTAGCGCAGGAGAGTTTGCTCAGAATCATGGCTCCCGATCTGGTCTCAAATCTTCTATTAAAAATGATTGCAGACATATAGCATTCACAGCTGAAGCCAATTCTGCATCAACCAAATATGCTTAGTTCCAGCAATAACTTGCAAAAGAAGATTTCTTGTAGAGCGTTGTTCCAAATGATTTCCAAATAAGAGATCCCAAATTCTGGGAATGGTGCTATAAGTACACTGACTCTTGTTTTCTTTATTATAGAAAAGATGTGGCTTGAGACCACCCCTTTTCATTCTCACCATCTCCCTCACTAGGGCTCATCTATTCATATTGTATTTTATTTATTGTTTTCTTTGCTTATATGATTTTATTCTTCCTTCACTGCCATGAATAGGTTTTACACGCAGTAACACAAGCTGGCTTACAATGGAGCAGCAATGACTCCTAATCTCTCTGCTTCAGTGTATGTATTTTTCTTATTATTATTCATCAAGGTGACATTATCACAACATTCTTTGGTTCACTTAGTGTTACCATGCTGTAAAACTTTTACAGTATAGTAATGACAAAAAACAATAGAACTGTTCCTTTGTTGAAAACCATTAGGCCAACAATTATGGTATCCAGTCTGTGTGGCCACACTACCCACCACATAAATGTAAGGGGCAGAACTACCATCTTATTACTATATATTCTTGTAATATAATCCTTGAGAAATAACTAATGATTTGAAACTTTGTTGAGGTACTTTGTGATATTTATGTGATCAGGATGGCCATGGGGAATTTACTGTAAGTGTGTCATGGAATGAGCTCACTTCAGAATGTTCCCTTGAATATTTTTGGTTCTAAGTTTGTTCTCTGATTTGATTATGATATGATTTAAAAGATATACATAGGGGCAAATTTACTTACCTCAGTAAATCTGCCAGCGTTGTCTTCGCCACACTTCACTGAACTTCGCCAGGCATAGATTCGGCAGGACATCCCAAATTCACGAAGTTCCGCACAAGTTACCAACCTTTTCCGAAGTTGCACTAGTGAAGTTACGATGAATGGTCCGAAGTTGCGTTAGAGAAGGCTAATTTACATACGGCGCCAAATTTGAATTTAAATGGATGTGTATGGAGCAGCGCATACAGAACACTACACAAGCCCAGGGAAACTTAATAAAAGTTTATTTAGGTGTTCTAATGCCCTACACATGTGCCCACAGTATAGTTAAGGTGCCACAAATGTAGGGGGGGGAAGGTAGGTACCCTAAAAAATTTTTTGAACTTTTTCAGCCTATCACCCAAAAAACGCCAGCGTTTTTTGGGACTTAGAAAATTTTTCAACTTTTTCTTTTTTTAAAACTCCTATCTACTCTATTGCACTTTGCCTGCTCTAACCTGGCGAAGTTGCACTCTGGCGAAGGAGGTCACGTTCAGAAAAAGATCAATGTTAGTAAATTTGCGTATTTTCACCCCCTTCGCCAGAGTGCAACTTCACCAGCGTTAGGGTGCGAAGTTGCGCTAGGCTATGAGCATCACTGGCGAATTTTCGCCAGGGTGACTGATAGTAAATTTGCGAAGTTGCGAAATGACTTCATGCTGGCGAATTTTCGCCAGCGTTAGTCACTTCGCCCTTTAGTAAATTTGCCCCATAGATTCAATTCTGTGCATTTTTCAATAGGCAGTATTCTTTGGTAGAACAATGTGTTTCCTTCTTGTTTGTCCACATGTTCTTTAGTAAACTTTAGATGGTGAGCAAAATTTTTTTTGGGGGGGGGCAGCGGCTTTCTCCTTGCTACCTTGTCATGAACACCATTGCGGTTCTCCTGTTGCTTAGAAGTTACCATTGGTTCCTTTGTAACCCCTTGAACTATTAGATGCCTCCAGTTGGAGTCATCTTTAATGGTGCACCACTTCGGGGTAGGGTTCATTCATCCTTTTGTACACAATCTGACTGTTGATTGATGGAGTCCAAATCCTTAAGAGTTAGTATTGTAACCTTTTCCAGCTTTGTTGGCATCAATGATTTTCTGAGGTCCTCAGACACCTCCTTTGTATGTGGGATCGGCTTTGCTGAATCCCCAAATAAAACCGCGTCTCTCCCATTCAATCTTAATTCCATTGACTGAAAAAAAAAAAAACACACTTCGATTTCACCTTCAAAGTATGATAATCCTATGGATTCATTTACTTTTGCCAAACATAGATGTGTTATTGGATAATTTTTTTTCAATAAATATATGACCAAATATAATAAGTTTTCATTTAACTAGGTCTTCTAAATCCACTTTTACGACTTGTTTGAAAATCAGATGAGGTTATAGGTTCCATTCATATAAAAATATAATTTTGTGAAAGGAAACTTTTAAAGGAATTGTTCAGTGTAAAAATAAAAACTGGGTAAATAGACAGGCTGTGCAAAATAAAAAATGTTTCTAATATAGTTAGTTAGCCAAAAATGTAATGTATAAAGGCTGGAATGACTGGATGTCTAATATAACAGCTACAACACTACTTTCTGCTTTTCAGCTCTCTTGGATTCCACTGACTGGTTAACAGACAGTAACCAATCAAGAGACTTGAGGGGGGAGCCACATGGGTCATATCTGTTGCTTTTGAATCTGAGCTGAATGCTGAGGGTCAATTGCAAACTCACTGAACAGAAATGTACCATGTGGCCCCCCTTCAAGTCGCTGACTAGCTCAGAGTTATAGAGCTGAAAAGCAGGAAGTTTTTTTCCAGAACTTAATTGGGACACAGATCCATCGACAGCTTCAGCAGCGTACTATTTGATAGGCCTGCTGACAGTGGACACATTATGATGAGTTTTTTTAGTAGAATTGGAACGCTTTTAAGTATCACTCTCTAGAATTGTTTGTGGACGATATGTTGGAACGCAGTTGCGTTCCAGCTTGTTACCCAGGAGACAATGCTCTGCCTTCTGATCATTGACGGGGCGGAAGTGACATCAGACGGAGTTTTGTCGGCAATTCCATAATAAGACGCTATGATGGAACGCATTTGCGTTCCAGCAGGTTACCTAAGCAACACTACTCGACCTCTTGGTTTCCAATGGGCGGAAGTGACGTCAGATACCATACTTCCGTTTGGAAACTTACAACATGGACTATAAAAACACATAGACAGTAAGACTCGTTCTCCCTTTTTTGATTTTTGTTAGTTTTGTTCCCGAGGAAGACCCTGAAGGTCAAACGTGTTGGGCTCACCTTCTTATTATTTTATTTTTTTTTTTTTAATAAATTTACTTATTTCTCTTTAAATTCGGTGTGCTATCCATTACTTTGATTTTTTTTATTTTCACACTGAACTGTTCCTTTAAGCTCATACATGTCCAGGATCCTAGTAGAGAAACTAGATAATTTTCTAGCCCACATATGATCCTTGCAGCATTATAGGAGCTGTAGGAAGATATTTGGACAGTGGAGACAGAAGCTGCCAGAATTAGCTTTAAATATTTCCCCTCCATCTGAGGAAAAGGATACTAGGAACAGGTTGGGATCTTTCTTTTTTTTTTTTATAGCTTTTATTTTTGCATTAACAATAACACAATGCATACAGTGGGAGAGAAATTAAAAGGGGGGGGAAAAAAAAGGTGTGATTGGTTGGGGGAGGGGGAATTGGTGGTTGGGCCACCCGTTGGACAGTCCAGGAGACAGGTTGGGATCTTCAAACTGGACAAAGGTGTGCCTTAAAAAAAAAAATGATTGTAAGGGTTAGATGCTTCTTAACCAATTAAAATGTGTCCCCGCAATTAAAGGAATTGTTCAGTGTAAAAATAAAAACTGGGTAAATAGATAGGCTGTGCAATATAAAAAATGTTTCTAATATAGTTAGTTAGCCAAAAATGTAATGTATAAAGGCTGGAGTGATTTGATGTATAACAAGTCAGTCAGATCACTACTTCCTGCTTTTCAACTCTCTTTGTTTACACTGACTGGTTGCCCTGGCTACCAGACAGTAACCAATCAGAGACTTGAGGGGGGGCCACATGGGTCATTTCTGTTGCTTTTGAATCTGAGCTGAATGCTGAGGGTCAATTACAAACTCACTGAACAGAAATGTACCATGTGGCCCCCCTTCAAGTTGCTGACTAGCTCAGAGTTATAGAGCTGAAAAGCAGGAAGTTGGATTCTGGCTGTTTTATTAGACATCTGTTCACGCCAGCCTTTATATATTACATTTTTGGCTAACTAACTATATTAGAAACATTTTTTATTTTGCACAGCCTATCTATTTACACAGTTTTTATTTTCACACTGAACTATTCCTTTAAGGGTTATATTACATATTGATGGAGTATTTGCTTACGGCTTGCCCCATTCCAACTCTACAACTTTAACCTCTACCAACATATTCAGAAAGAAATGAAAATATAGACTGTGATATGATCATTATACTGTGGGTTGTTATATGAACACTGAGAAAGTCAATAAAGTCCTCAGGGTCAGTGCAATTGTGCCAGATTTGTCTCATTGGTTTTATGGAAAGTATTTCTGTGAAAAGCAGTGTCTACAACATGATTTCATAATCACACGGTTCTACGGCATATTATATTGTAAAACAATTCATTTCATACAGGCCATTTCTAAAAAAATAAACCAAGCTGACTGTACAGTTATGAACTTTGTATGTTCACTGAGAGGCCTAGTCCAAAACTCTTTTACATTTGAACTTATGATTCGAGCTGAAAGACCATTTTATCTCACCTTACATTAAACAATTGGTTTTGCATCTTATTCAGTTCAACCAGTTCTTTACTTTACAAGATCGAATGTAACACTGGGAACCTCAAAGTCTACCAACAACAAAGCTAGACATTTCTGCTGAATCATCGTGCTGATCCATTCATTCACAACACCAATGAAATTATTAAAAATATGTACACAGACACATCCTATATCAATCCATACTTCCATGTATTTTATGCATACACGTAAACAAATGTGTGTAATTTTCCCAAACATGATGGTTTTTCCAGCCTTGCAAACAGAACAGGCAGCCATGCAGACTAGATACGTTAACACTGTGCCCCACCTGCCTGCTGGTGTTTCTGCAAAAGCTTATGCTATCAGTTTCTTCTCCTTGTATTACCAAAGTATGTTGAGACATTAATCCCTAAACTGTCATCATGGCAGCTCATCATTATCACCAACATCAACCAAAGGAGGAAATTAAAAGCCCTAGTTGAAGCAGGGTTTATGTTAGAAAATAAGAGCTTTGAGCCTGCATATCAAGTTCTTGCCATCTTATCTGATCCTGCTTCAAGGCACCGAGAATAATGGAAAGGGAAGCAAAAGACCAGTTTGTGAATATGCAAATTCATTTGTTACACAGGATAAGTACTGTCTCCCCTTCTTCATTTCAAGCACAAAACAACCCAACTGTAAATATTCCACAAAGTGTAACACTAACAGGACTGTTTAAAAAGGTAATAATGTTGGCAGATCTGAGCGAGACACACCAGTGGGAAATTGAATTACAGTCATTGGAGTGCTGGCAAATGTCCCAAGCCTTTTATTGTCATTTTCAGGAAAGAAAAATAAAGCCAGTTTTATTAGTTAGCCAATTAAAATATTGTAAATTAAATTGATAGAAAAAAAAACGTAATCTGTCTTTATAATACTGTGCTGCATCAGTTTTATTGTATTAAAGCCTCTTCCTACATCTTGACAGAGGTAGGTCATGTGCACACAATTTGATTTATTTCCATGTTGCAAAAGGGTTAGATATTCTGCTCCACTCAAACAACTTATAAGTGACTGCACTGTAACAGGCAGTTTTTAACAACTGATTTAAAGTCACATATGTGCCATAGTCACCATTGGGCATTAGTTTAATACATATGTAAAATACTGATCTATAAAGTTTCTGTTTACTATATAACTATATACAGTATCTATCACTCGTTTTAGTATAATTATATGTCGACATAGCTATTTACCAGTAGGTGTAGTAGAGTAATAAAAAACCAACAGATCCAACTAGCATGACATGCATGCTGCTGATTCAGTGTAACTAAATCATTAATTGAGGCTTGTTCCAAATAATAGCAGTGTGGAGTTCAATTAGTGAGCATTTATTCTTTGTCAGTTATGGCCCTTATTTAAGGAAGGCAGGCAGTAAATGTTGTTCATGCTGGTTATAGTGCATTTCCCTCTGACTCTGAAATTATTCAGAACAGTGCACTTTGATTAAAAAGTTGATTGTAGAGGGGAAAACATATAAAGAAGTGCAGGCAATGAAAGGCTGCTCAGGTAAAATGATCTCAAGATTGCTTTAAGATGGCAACCAAAACCTGAAAGACATGGAAGAAAACAGAAAGCTACCATTCAAATAGAAAAGCCAAAATGGCAAAGACTCAGCCAATGATCAGCTGCAGGAAGTTTAAAGAAAGTCTAAAATTACATGCGAGTACTGTTACAACTATAAGATGCCTATATTAAGCCAAGCTATCAGCAAGAAGCCCCCACATAGTCCCATTGTTGAAAAAAAATGATGTGCTGAAGTTGCCTAATAACACATTGACTGGCCTAATAACACATTGACTGGCCTAATGGTGCAACATTTTGTTGACTGATGAAAGCAAGATTTTTCTTTTTGCATCTAGGGACCAGGGACAGTTTGTCAGATGGAGTGGCCAGCCCAATCCCCAGATCTTAATCCAACAGAAAACTTGTGGGGTGACATTAAAAATGCTGTTTCTGAGGCAAAACCAAGAAATACAGAAGAATTGTGGGATGTAACAGGCAGCGTTGGACTGGGCCAGCGGGAAGCCGGGAAAAAGCCCGGTGGGCCCCAGCCATCATGGGCCCCTGCTGGCCCAGCCCCTTCCCTCGATGACCGGTCCCCAAATAAAAATTAGGGGGCACATTTACTAAGCTCGAGTGATGGATTCGAATGAAAAAAAACCTTTGAATTTCAAAGTATTTTTTTGGGACCATTGAATAGGCTACTACAACCTTCGACTTCGATTCGAACGATTCAAACTAAAAACCGTTCGACTATTCCACCATTCGATAGTCGAAGTACTACTACATACGTCGGTAGTTTAAACCTACCGAGGTACAATATTAGCCTATGGGGACCTTCCCCATCACTTTTCTAAGCTTTTTTTGATCAAAGAAAAATCCTTCGATTGATTGCTTAAAATTGTTCGATTGAACGATTTTTACTTTGATCGATTGTAGGATTTGCACTAAATCCTTCTAATTCGATATTCAAAGGATTTAAATTAGAGGGACAAATTCGAGGGTTTATTAACAATTGATAATCGACCCTTAGTAAATGTGCCCCTAATTGCTGCGCCACTATCGCATGCGCGTTGGTGTTCGCACATGCACACCGGCGTTTGCGCCCAGACGTTCACGCATGCACACTGGCGTGCAGCCAGACGTTCACGCACGCTTGGGGGGGGCCCCGGAGTATAGTTACTCGGTGGGCCCCCCCATGTCCAGTCCGACCTTGGTAACAGGTGCCAGAAGTTGGTTGACTACATACAACACAGATGTGCAGCAGTTCTCAGAAACAATAGCTCTATGTCTAGGGGGTAAGTATAGACCCTGCACATGAAATCTATTCATCTATTCACTTGTCATGCAATGTAACTGCAAACAATGCAAGCACAGTACCAGGAGCATATACAGTAAATGTCAATATAAACAAGCCAACACAGATTTGCAAACCATATGTGAATACGTTTCCATTCCATTTTTATAAATAAATGGTTCATCCATTTGTTCTTCCACTACTCACATCCTAGTCAAAAACCCTTGTTTCTAATTATGTTTTACGTTTGCAATAAATTCTCTACCTATACTGTAAATTCCCCTGGAATATAATGTCTTACCCTATTCCCACTCAACTGGGAAACTGCAAGCTATGCACAGGCCCTTGGGAGGTGGGAAAAATCACAGCACCTTACTGGACCATCCTTATGGTCTCTCCCTCAGTTGGGGTGGGCTAAGTGGTGTTCAAACCAAACTACACCTGGGGGTGGAAGCCTTGGCTCCAACACCAGTAAGGTAGATAAAGGGGAAAATAGAGGGACCCCATGTGAATACTACATCACATCTGTTATAGAATCCTGCAGCAGGTTTTTTATTTTGTATATTTTAAAGCAATGAAAAACAAGATAAGCCTGACAAATTGTAATACATACAGGTGTACTCACATGTTTGCTAAGATTTAAGATCTCATGCGACAGATATATGATCTATTATCTAGAATGCTTGGAACCTTGGGTTTTAGTTAAGGAGTCTTTCCACAATTTGGATAACCATACCTTACATCAAATTATTTCTTAAATAAACTGAATAGAATGGGTTTGCCACAAATTTCATGCAGTTAGTTACCATCAAGAACAATGTACTGTTCTATCATTGCAGAGAAAAGGAGGTCATTTTTAAAAATAGAATTAATTAAAATAAACACAATGGGAAATTGACTTTCTGCAATTTGGATTTTTCTGTATAACAGGTTTCTTGACTAGGGATCCCATACCAATATGGAGTTATAAACAATTAGTAACACTCTAGTAAGAAATAAAACTGTTGTATAAGGCAAGGAAGATATTGAACCATTAAATTTGGTTCGGTTTCCTGCAAACTCATTCTAAATTCTTGCAAAGAGTTATTTGAACCTGCATTTTATTAGCTTTAGTGGAACAGAAAGGGCACATTAGGGCAGCTTATTCACAAGGTGGTCTTCTCTATGCCTAAAGAGAATTCCTTTTCTTTTTTAACGTGCAGCTAAAAAGCAAGAACATTTCTCTACAAAAATGACATTTTAAACGACTAGGGTCTGTGCTATTACAGAACGGCACTGTTAGATCTACATATGAGGTCATGAGCCAGGGATTAGTTTTGGGAGAATACCTTTTATTATGACTGGAATAGGGCCAGCAGGTTTGATTAAGTTTCTATTAGAGAAAAAGTTGGTTTATGCTTTGTATTCTTGCAACTTGATCTTTAAAATATGTAAAGCCTTAGAAAGATATAATGTCAGAAATACAACTTCATTCTTTGCAGGATGCAGTATTTGTGGGACATCACACTTTACTGTTCAGTGGTTCTTATGCTGCTAGCAAACAGCACCATCTACTGGCAAATGCTTGAATAATGCAGTTTTCATGATACTGCAGCCAAATCAGGCTGTAATATACTGAACAATATGCCATGTTTGCAATGACACAGATTTCTGGCATTTCTCTGTTCGCAACTTATCAAATAATACATAATATAATATATAATACAACTCTGAAGTAAATAATGATATTCTAAACAATACATGCTGCTGCTTTCCCCCTTGTCTAATATTATTGCTTGATAAAGCTAGGCAAGCTTTGTATGATTGAAAAATGGTCAGCAGTGAAATTACTTTATGGAATATCATTGTAAATCACTGTACAATACTGAAAATTTATAGAGATAAGTTCTGTTTTCAGAACAGCATTTACAAAAAACTTTAAAACTGATTTTTTTAAATTTATTTAATATATATTAGGAAGTTAGTTACTTTTAAATGCCTTTGCTTTCATTATGCAAAACCCTATTTTTCAGTGGAGATTTAAGGCTCCTTTAATGCTGGCAATGTATGCCATGTGACCTGTGTATGAGGGGCATACATGCTATCATTCAGGCAAACCGTTCCTTTTCACATCCTCATCTCCAGATGAATGGACAGATGAAATGCCCAAACATGCCTGATCCCCTTTGTTTCAAACTATTTTATAAGTGCAGGAAAGCAGTGTCAGACTGGGTTGTCCGGGGACCACCAGGGCTGCAACATGGGGATCCCCACCCAAGTTACGGGCTCCAGCTACTCCAAATGCTGCTATCCCCACCCGGTTATATACTGCTTACCTTAATTCCATCTTGCACTGGGTTTACCGAGTTTTTGCCGGGGTCCCGCCAGCCCAGTTCAACCCTGTGGGTAAGGTCATCTTACGGCTCTGCTTTTTTTTAGATTAACAAACAAAATACGAAGAGCAGAACATATAGGCAACTTGCCAAGAGCTGCATATGCTATATGTTCAAAAACATCACTGAGAGAGCAAATTGTAAAATCGCGGTTTAACATGTAGGAATAGGATATAGAGGGTGGGGGGAAATGTCACTACCTAGCAGATTAAAAGCTTCAATGTGGGTGCTTTGCAAAGTTTCTAGCGCAGAATGCATTGTGCCTTTGCTTAACGGAGAAGAAAAGTCGTTAACCACTTTGAGGTGCCAAATGTTAGGCACACCCAAGTGATTGTATTTACTTACCTGAAACCCCGGGCCGGTGCTCCTATCAGCAGAAAACTGCACTGGCCCGGGGTTATTCCAACGACCACCACATAGTGCCTCTCTTCCAGTTTTTTTCCTGGGGCAAACTCATGCGGAATTTTTACTTCAGCTTTTCACTCTAATGCGCATGCGCAGCCACGAGAAGACAGAAGAAGCTGGAAGAGAAGCACTCTGTGGTGCTCACTGGAAGAACCCCGGGCCGGTGCAGTTTTCTGCTGATAGGAGCACCGGCCTGGGAATTCAGGTAAGTAAATACATTCACTTGGGCGTGCCAAACATCTGGCACCCCCAAGTGGTTTAACAACTTTTCTTCTCCTTTAACAGGCAATTATTTATAGGTATTTCCATTTGAAGGTTGTTGACAAAACAAAGTACTAGGTAAAAACAACTGAGAAAATATTACATATTAGGAGCTCTGTGAACCTCTGACCTGTCTAGTACCATCTAGTATGGGCTACCTAGAATCCTTCCGCTCACACTGGTCATCACTTTATTTAAAAGCACAATACATACATGTGTGGCACTGATTTGTGGGTACCATGTCTCCATTAGGGAAAATAAAAGCTTTGTAATGTAGTGGATACATTTGTATACACAATTTTATTCCTTGGACAACGGGAGCGGCTGTTAAAAGAGACTTACATGGTAGAGCTGTTATTTTTAGGCCAAGGCCATCTTTAGAAGCAATTCATTTCAGATTCTTTGCTACTTTTAAGATGTTATTCTTCAAAGTTCCCTAGGTTCTAACAAAGGTATTACTATGTATTGTTGTTGTTTGAAATTAATTACCAGAATGCAGTGGATTCGTATTTACTCACATAATCATTTTGATCAGTGATATCTCCATATAATATTTAGTCAAGTATATAAGCCTGTCAGGAACTCCCTGTGTTATTGGAACTCTGGAGGACACCTGTAACCACAGCTGAGAACTGTCTGGATCCAGATGCAGGCAATTACCCTAACATAAGATGGTTTTGACCCTTGGTCTGTTGTACTGTCGCTTGTTTGCCACTTGGCCTGACCCTGTGCCTATTTTGTGGACTTACACCTGACCAGAATATTGCGGATATACAGAATATATAATGAATATTGCATGTCTGTTACAGTCTTGGTTTAAATCATCTTGCTCGATCTGCTCATTGTCCCCAGTGTTGTCTAATTTAAAATCCAACTAGGTCCATTGAGACTTGCACTGCCTTTCACACAGCAGGTTATGGAGAACAGCAATGTTCCATTACTAGAATGTACATATGAAATGTAATCTGAAGGCAAAATGACCAAAGATAGCATTGCACATTAAGGTCTGCTTGTTTGCCGATTTGACCAGCTACATTCTGGCTAAATCATGCTGATCCAAATGTCTGGCCCCAGGCCAATGATTGGATCATAAATGGTACCTATGCAGATCTGTCGGGAGAGGAAAGCATCATCCCACATAAGCAGTCCAAGCTTGAATGAATTTTTAAACATACCTGATAGATATCTGGCAAAAATGTTGCATATGTCTATCGTTGTGCCCATAGGGAAGGGCCCACACACTGGCAGATACATTGTGGAGTAGGTCTAAAGGGACTGAATCCATTGCTTTACTCTGTATGGCCAGCTAAACTGTGTCCACAGCATCTTTAACACTAACCACAAAACTGAATTTGCAACAGATAAGAAATAAATAACCACAACAATAAAGCAATTCAAAAGTTCTGTACTTTTATCTGCTCAGGTCAATGGAACATGAATAGCAATGCCACACTACGGCACAGAGATGGAAGACTCAGGGAACAGTTATGGGATGGCTCTCTCTGGAAGGAAAACAATTTACTGGAAGTCTTCTCCCACTTTATGTGATAACAGTAGGAGCTGTGCGACCTGTTCTTTCTTGTAATTTTGAGATCTTAAGTGCAATGGTGATAAGAGGGGCCAGCATAACCTGTAATGAAACGAAAAAAAAAAAAAAACATAAAAAGTGCACAGGTGCTTTGTCTTCAATAAACATTAAAAACAACAAATAAAATAGTCTGCACCTGCATCCTTTTCATCTCATGCTCTGCACAAGTGGTATATTAAAATTGGATTGTCATATTTTATCATTACTACCACTTCTTCATTATACCCCCTATTTACTGAACTTAGGTTGAAGGTGGCATACTGCCTATTTAAAAGCAGGATGACACCAGTTATTCAGGGAAGCATATTATGCCAAATAGTGATACTGTTCCTTGAGAAAAGCACCCATCACCCTCCATGCAATGTAGGATCACCCAGCGTATACCTGTTTTAAGGAACAAGGGTCCGAAAGATGGCTGCTCATGAATACTAAATATATTTACTTAGGTCCGAATGAGCACACACGTCTGCTTACTGAACAAGCTGCCAATAGAAAATTGCCATTTTAAGGACAACCCCCTGGGATCCTACGATTCACGGTGCACACAAATAAACCAAACAAGCCATACTGTACATGTTTGGTCACATGAGCCAATTAAGGGACACAATTTTGTTTTTTTGCTTCTACACTTCTTCCTGTTACAGTTATTGTTGCAAAGTAGGAAAACTATACCCCAAAATGAATACTTAAGCAACAGTTTATATTGAATTAAGTGGCACATTAAAGAATCTTACCAAACTGGTATATTTAAGTAAATCTTGCCCTTTTACATCTCTTGCCTTGAACCACCATTTTGTTATGGTCTGTGTGCCGCCACAGAGATCACCTGATCAGAAATACTGCAGCTCTAACTGTAACAGGAAGAAGTGTGGAAGCAAAAGACAATACTCTGTCTGTTAATTGGCTCATGTGACCTAACATGTATGGTTTGTTTGTGTGCACCGTGAACCGTACGCAGGGTTTTACATATGAGCTGTTTTATGCATTGTATTTTTTATAGCGACCTACATTGTTTGGGGGGTATAGTTTGCCTTTAAGTATTTATTTTGGGGCATAGCTTTCCTTGACATATTACCATAAATTAAATCCTTTTAGTAATATAATTTCATAGTATAACTGTTTTGATCTCCCATGTCTGCATAACTGTGATTTGTTTGTTGAAGAGGTGGGATCGGCTCTTTGCCAAGAGTCCCAGCAAAGCACGTGAAGATATTTTTTTGTTTGGCAACAGCACTAAGGCTATATCTAGAACATAAGAAAGACATTATAAATTAAAAACTCATTAGGCTTTGAATTCCTGCTTTTCCTGTACCAAAGGATCTGTTGGACATAAAAACTATGTAAGCAATCATGGCTGCAGTGTGCATACATTCGAACAAATCTATACTTAATCTCTTCAGGTATAAATCCAAGTGAAATATACATTCTACTGTATGTTCAAGCCACAAATAGTTGTGTGGCCACAAGTATCAACAGATTAAACAACATATGTAAACACAGGATTTTAAAAATGAGCAGTGAACATGGACCAAACACACAAAGAAAACAATGTTATGTCTAAGAGAGTCTGGCATCCATACTTTGGTTTACCGAGGCTTTATAAAAATAAAAAAATAAAGGCTTTCTATATATGACACTATACCTTAAACCCAATGCACACCAGTGATGCCAGGCTGCAACCATTCAAGTAAATGTCAAGCATCAAAGGCAGTGACAGATAAGAAGCCTAAAGCTGGCCATAGATGCAAAGATCAGATTGTTAGGACTTCCCCATCTCCCGACCTGCCACTAACCATTCAGATCAAATAAAGTAGTAAAAGAACAGTACTGAAAATCATACGATCTGCAATACACGCAGAGATATTATCGTCAGCCGACAGAAATTTTTTAACCTGTCCGATCGACCAAATGACCGATCTCCGCCGGAGGAAAAATGTCGGGACTCTCCACACACGGTCCGAAAATCTTACGAATCCTCTAATCGTACGATCGGATCTTTGAGTCGATGGCCAGCTTTAGTGATCATTTGGTATTAGTAGAAAACACCAATAAGTTGGACCCCGCCTCTTATGTATGCATTTTAAGGTCAAAATCCACCTTGTATGTCCGATCATTTGTGTCAGAGCAGATTCTGAATTACTGCCATGAAAAAATGACAATTCACATGGCCTTAAGGGATAATTTAAAGGGAAAGAAAAGACTACATGCATTTTTACTCTGTAAAGAAAAAAACATGGGAATATATTTAACAGGAAATTCTTTTTAAGTCCTCAACTCTAGCTCTGCCCCTTCTCATAGGCAGTGTTAAAATAAGGTCTTGCCCCCTGAAACACTGGAGAACACAAAAAGAACTATGATGCTTCCCCTATAAACAGCAGTCACAGTTACAGGAGAAGCTCATTTTCCTTTTAAAAACTGTGTTGGCATAGCATTATTGGTATTTACCTGAGGGTCTTCATATATTTTCTGTAAATCCTTCTCATAGCTGTCAATATATAATCTAATGGTAGCTCCAGCGCTGCCTGTACCACTAAGTCTGAAGATGATTCGAGATCCATCAGCAAAAATAAGTCTTAATCCCTAAAAATGGAGATTTTATATGCCAATTAACTTAGAAACAAACATTTCTTCTCCTAACTTGTAGAAGTTATCAGTATTTTTATACATGGGTATCAGTTTTGCATGATGAACCTTTCCTATATAATCTGTTGTAAATGTTCCATTTGCTAACACCTGAACATAAAGAATACAGAAATAGAAAATGCAGCTGCCATTTTAAAATTCCATTTTCCTCAAAGAATCAACATTTATAGGAAAATGGCAATGATGGAATATAAACATAAATGTAGGTAGATAAATGTATATGAGTATGCATCAGTTGTGGTTCATTTATTTCACCATAGGTCAGGGTTGGAACAACAAAACCTTACATCTAGAAAATACTCTTAATTCTCAACTTTGTACACAAATGGTGTTTGATTCCTTCTTGCAAAATTTAGAGGGTATAGTGTAACATGAAAAATGCATTACCATTTCCACATATCATTGGCAAACATTGAGCAGCTCCTTTACTGTACCACTTTAATTAAAATAAAGCTAAACATTTGATTGGTTGCGGAGACTAACACAACATCTCATATATTTTATCTAATTGTCTGAAAATTTTTATTTTTTAGTGGTTTTTGAGGTATTTTTTTACCACATCATTCAGCACTTTTTATAATTGGATCTTTTAATAAATTCAGCGGCAATCATGGTTTTAAAGTTTGTGAGTTTAGTCGTGGTTTCAAACACCCCTAAAATCTGACATTTAATAAATAAGCCAGAGTTCTAACAGAATGTTCTGCTCTTGCACCACATGATTCAATCAATATTTGAAGTCTCTTACCTGGTTTCTTGAAATACTTCCATCGACCGGGTCACTATACTCAAAGTTATCTGCTTTTTCAACAGTATAAACTTTATCTCCAACAGCAAGCTGCTGGCCAATAAATGAGCGATCAAACATCAATGCTTCAAGATCTTTCATCATTTTGTTAGCTCCTTCAGCATCAACCTCTTCATAATCATATCTAAAACACAATTAGAGTTTAAAAGGGAACCATGATCTAAAGTGGGGGCCCCTAACCTTTTATAGCTGTGAGACACATTCTAATGTAAAAAGTTGAGGAGCAACATAAGCATGAAAAAGATTCCAGAGGATGCCAAATAAGCAATTTGGTATGCCCTTTTTGGACAGGTTATGCAACCAAAAATTAAAAAACAAGTACATGGTTTGAGGCCACCCACTGGGAAGCAACATCCATGGGGCTGGTGAGCAACATATTGCTTGTAAGCCACTATTTGGGGATCACTGGTCTAAAGCAACTGTTAACTACAAACCTCCACCCTGTAAAGGTATGTGCAGCAGCATGTTAATATATACCACCGCTACTGTACACTGAATTCCAATATTAAGACATTTTATAGAGTCCTTGCTATGTGTAATCATAAAGGAGATTGATATTTGGATAGCATTCAAAATTTGCTGGAGCCATGAAGGGGTCCCCTCTTCACTCAATCATAACACAAACACATAGTCATTGGATCTCCACTAAGCATAACAGTACCTGGCGAAAAGTTAATTGTTACAAATTTGTATTTCTGGTATATAGGGCCATCATCAGTAATAATGGGGCCCCATACAAGTTAGCAGGGCCCCAAATATTAGCCCACTGGTTACTAGGGCTCCCTTTGAAGTGGGCCTGGCCACTAAAATGGGAAAAAGGCTGTTGCACACAGACATGACCCTGATCTAACTAACCACTCCCCAATTATGCCACAACTTAACCCAATGCATTCCCACTCCCACACAAACCCCACCTGCCCTTTTGTGATCCAATATAATCTTTCCATCTAGGATGGTTCGAAGAAATTTGAAAAGCATGGTACAGCAATACAGCATTTCTAGTCAGTCTCTTTTAGCCAATAAAACAGGAAATTCTTTTTACTCACCGTAATTTCTGTTTCCTGGTCACCTTCCATGGCAGCATTCACCAATGGGTTAACCTCCATCCGGACCAATGGACAGGACCTCCCACTAACAAGTTAAAATGATAGCCACACCCATACTTACTCGTCTTAGTTTAAAGCCCGACATGAAGGGTGGGTAATTCCCTGGTGAATCAATCCAGGAGCTTAAAGTCTTCTTAGAAGGAGCTGGACCTTTCCTGAAGCCACAGGGTATCACAAACAGATGGTCTGATTTCCTGAATATCTTGGACCTTTCCAGGTATATCTTTATGGCTCTGACCAGATCTAACGTGTGCCAATATCTTTCTTTCTCTGACTTTGGAGATGGACAGAAGGAAGGAAGAACCATCTCTAACTCCATATGGAATTTTGACATGACTTTAGGCAGAAACTTAAATGCAGGTCGAAGCACAACTTTATCTTTGAAGATGACTGTATAAGGCTCTAAGGCAGACAGGGCAGCCAACTCTCCTACTCTACATGCTGACGTAACCGCCACCAGTAGTATGACCTTCAAAGTAAGGTTCCACAAAGAAGACTCTTCCAATGGTTCAAAGGGAGCTCTTGTGAGAACATCCAGAACAAATGGTAAGTCCCAAGGAGGTGAAATTTTCTTTATGCAAGGTTTCACTCTTACAAAAGCATCGAAAAATCTCTGGACTAAAGAATCTGATGCCCACCTTGTTCCTGTCAATGCCGAAATGGCTGACACTTGTACTTTTAAAGTACTCAATTGGAGACCTTTCTCATAGCCTGAGTACAGAAAATTCACCAGCAAAGAAGGTGTCGGGGAAACTGGGTCTTGGTTTTCGAGGATTGCAAATTGTACAAACCTATCCCAGACCTTATAGTACTGAGATGAAGTGGAATACTTCCTTGATTTCAGGAGAAAATCCACAATGTCCTCCTTGAAATTTTGCTTTTTTGGCCTCTCCCTTTCAACCTCCATGCCATCAAGGATAGGTGATCCTTCTCCTGGTAGAGGAACATTCCCTGGGATAACCACCCTGGGAATTTTGAAATTTTCTTGGGACCTTCTATGGCAAGTTTGTGAAGCAGAGGAAACCAAGGTCTTCTTGGCCAAAAGGGAATAAGTACTATTGCATCGACTGCCTCCAAATCCACTTTCTTCAACACTTTCCAAATAAGAGGAATTGGGGGAAAGACATATGAGTCCCCTGAACCAATCTTGACTTAGACCGTCTATGGCCAGTGCTTCTTCGCAGGGGTATCTCGCGTAGAAATTTTTGCATTTTCTGTTTTGGACCGAAGCCATAGCATCTACTTCCGGCATGCCCCATGCGTTTGCCAATTCTTGAAAGATATTTTCGTGAAGACTCCACTCTCCGAGATCTAAGGTGACTCGACTCAAAAAATCTGCTCTTACATTTTCTTTTCCTGGAAGGTGTATTGCTGACAGATTTTCTAGCCACCTTTCTGCCCACTCAAATATTGGAATGGATTCTCTTAACAATGTCATACTTCTGGTGCCTCCCTGCTTCTGCACATATGCGACTGCCGTGACATTGTCTGACATTACTCTTACACTTTTTCCTTTTAGAACTTCTGAAAGAGCCAATAGAGCTTTTCTTATTGCTCTTAGTTCGAGAACAAATGTTCTCCAAAATGGGCTCCCCAGCCGGAACCTGACGCGTCTGTTGTTAGCACCGCCCATATCGGTTCTTCCAGCTGTGTTCCTTTCATCAAATTTTCTTGTACGCACCACCAATCTAGGCTGCGTATTATTTCCTGCGGCAACTTTAGCCTCTTGTGCATATTCTCCTGTGGACTTCTTACTTTTCTTAGTAGGAAATTTTGCAGGTCTCTCATGTGCCATCTTGCCCATTTTACTACTTGTATTGTTGAAGACATCAAGCACAGAATTTTCAGACAATGATGGACTAGCACTGATGCACGGCTTCTGAAGTCTTCGACTGCCTGTGGTATCTTCTGCTGTTTTTGAATTGGAAGGCTTACCAAATTCTTCTGTGTCTGGAAATATGCTCCCAGAAAAGGCAATGATCTGGATGGAATTAGCTGACTCTTTTCTATGTTGACGATCCACCCGTGTGTTTGCAGAACTTCTAATACTCGTGCTGTATGCCGTTCTGCTTCCGCCCTTGACTTTGCAGCCACTAGGATGTCGTCGAGATAATGAAAAATTGCTATTCCTTCCTTCCTCAATTCTGCTATGATGGTAACGAGGACTTTTGTAAAAACTCTTGGGGATTGTGACAACCCGAATGGAAGGCATCTGAATTGCACCTGAACCTCTCCTACTGCGAAGCGTAGATATTTCCTGTGTTCTCGGCAGACCGGCACGTGGAAATATGCATCTTTTAAGTCTATGTTTGTTAGCCAGTCTCCGACTGAGATGGCCTGAATGATGGAAGATAAGGACTCCATCTTGAATTTTTTCTTTACTAAGAATTTGTTTAGTTTTCTCAAATCTAACACCGGTCTTATTGCCCTGGATGCTTTCTTTACCAAGAATAGCCTTGAGACGGGACTACTTCTATTGCATTTGAGATGAGTAACTGATTCACATACTCCTGAACCAGACTTTGACTCTCTTCTGAACTCCGGAACGAAGAAACTAGGAAATAATCCCTTCTTGGGACTTTTTCGAACTCCAAACGAAAACCTTCTTGAATTATCTTGAACACCCATCGATCTTGTATAGTTCTGTTCCAGACTTGAGTGAACAGATTCAGTCTGCCACCTACTTCCGCCTGAGCCAAGGTATCCTCATTGTTGCTGTGGAAGAGGAGGAAGAGAAAAAACTCGATCTTTTCAGATTACCCCTGGAACCTGGACATCCCGATCTCCAGGATGACTGCCTTGTGTATTCTTTTCCAGGTCTATATTGCCTTGAAGATTTAAAAGGCCTGTCTTTGTCTCTGGAATATGATGCGTCATATCTGCCTCTCTTACTTCTCCTCTCCTGGGGAAGAAACACACTTTTCCCTCCTGGACTTTTTTAATAATGGCATCTAACTTCTCACCAAAAAGCATATCCCCCTCAAGGGAAGTTGGCATAGATTTGTTTTTGAAGCTACATCCGCTGCCCAAGGCTTCAGCCACAATGCTCTCCTTGCTGCCACTGAGAGTGCCATGGATCTGGCCATAAAATGCACCAAGTCTACTGAAGCTTCCGACATAAAGTCAATCGCTGATTTGCAGTCTGACAGCATCTCTAACAATTTAGGCCTTTTAACATTAGACGAAATTGCATCTTCGATATTCAGCAGCCATACTTTCACTGCTTGAGAGACAGAAGTTAATGCTACCGCTGGCCTGCAAGCCGCTCCTGCAGCTGCAAAAGATTTCTTTAAATTGAATTCCATCTTTTTCTCCATCGGTTCTCTGAATACCGCTGCATCATCAACAGGTAACGTTGTCTTCTTAGCAAGCCTTACCACGGCTGCATCAACCTTGGGAGGAGAATCCCAAAATTTGGCCTCCTCATCATCAAAAGGATACTTCTTTAGGAATTTCCCAGCCGTCTGTGGCCTCTTCTCTGTTTTCTTCCATTCTGTAGTTATTATCTCTTTTATGGAAGCATGTACTGGAAAGCACAGTGATTTTTTCTTTAATGAAGGAAAAAGCTTGTCTGCAGAAGATAGCTTAGAAGGCTCTGTGGGAAATGTCAAAGTTTGACGGACTGCCTTAATTAATGGATCTACTATGGATAAATCAAAATTCGACTCCTCGTCCGAGTCAACTTCCCCTTCTTCTGAGCCTAATGGAGAGTGAAAGACTGAAATATATGAAAGTTCCCCTTCAGAGACCTCCGAAAGAGAGTCTGTCTGTCTTGAGTATGCATGCCTTGGCCTTTTCCTCGAACTAGCCACTTCTTGAAATCCTTGCACTACTGCCTGTTTTATTACAGCTGCTAAGGAATCCGTAAAAGCCTGACTCTCCTGAGAGCATGAAGGTGTTCGATCTTCCTGAGTCTGTAAAGCAGTCGTCTTCTCAGGGGTTTTATCTTTTTTCTCTGTGGCAGGAAGGCTGCATAATACAATAAATAGAATTAACATCATATAAAACCTAAGGGTTTTTTTTTTTCTCCAAAACGCATAATCTAACCTTTTCCCCTTGGGGTGAGGTGTTTTGCCCGGTACAGCAGTATCCATGCTTGAGCTATCCACTGGACTGTATCACACAGTGACAGGATCACAGCAGCAAACGAAAGGCCCCAGACAGGAAGTACTGTCTCCTTATATTGGCAACAACTCCACAAGCATGCTAAAAATGTACCCAATATATATGGGTTATAACCTTATTTAATGGCTGTTCCAGGACTCCACGCCATACTATTGCAGTTTTGGCGCCAAAAGAAACACTTCCGTGTTTCACTATGATGCTGCGAGTAGACGTGCTTTTGCCCATATCCAAAATGGTGTCTTTTGCACTTCCGGTCTCGAAGCGTGTAACCTCGCCCTTAACGCCAATCCCCTCAATCAGGATGACCGAGCGACCCTGCCTACCTTGCTCTGTGACTGCCGATGCAGTCACTCCTTCCTAAGGTATGCACGCGACTCCTCCGTCAGTTCCATACTCACACTAATGGAAACGCTGACGTCACTTCCGGTTTAGCGCTCACAGTACACAGACCTCTTACGCACAGAGATTGCAGCATCGCCTTCCTAACCCGCATAGCGGGAGGTACAGCTTAGCCCTTAATGGTTACGTCCTATCAACAGGCCTTACTTAACTAACCCCATATAGGGGAGTATTCGGACTTCCAGCCGTGAGGTGGGCTTGAGAGAGAGAGTGCCCGACCCCCCCATGCTGGGAACTTACAGGGTCTTGACCCCTGCTTGCTGTTTCCATTCATCAGCCTCTGGACAGGACGAAAAAAGACGAGTAAGTATGGGTGTGGCTATCATTTTAACTTGTTAGTGGGAGGTCCTGTCCATTGGTCCGGATGGAGGTTAACCCATTGGTGAATGCTGGCCAGGGGTGACTAGGAAATTTAACTTTAACTTCCTGGGGTTTAAATGGTAGTTCTCCCCATGTTGTTTTTGGATTGTGTAACCATGCAAGTCTTAATCTGTGTTTTCAATAAAGCAATATATGTTTTAGGATAAGGTGTAGTGCTGCCTTTTACAAGATAGATGAAAAATTTTGTATTTTCTTATGAATGAAGGAATCTTCAAAAAAAAAATTCAGAGTTTGGAAAACATATCTTTAGTAAAGTATTTTTAAAGCTTTACACTGATGTCCACCATTGCTTTCTGTCATGATCTGTCCTAATGCACACAGCAGTTTTAGTGAAAGATATGAAAACATTTTCCTTGACTATTCAGTCTGAGAAGAAGAAAAAAAATGTACCACTAATATACTGATTTACAATTTGGAAAAAAAAAAAAAACAACAGCCCTGGGGCCCCCTTCTCTAGAACAAGTTATTTTACCATAAATCCAGAAGTTTGCTATTTAACCAATAAAAAGGCAAATAACTACACTGTTATACATGATATAGATTGTGCTTCAATATAGGTTAATCATAATTTCATTTTGATGACAAATTTCCCAGAAAATTCTATCTAGCCAGTTGATTGACCATAATAATATGCTAATTGCGATACAGTTTCACAGGGAGGTGGTATTATCAGTGTAGTCTTTTTTTATGGATATTCTCCTCTGGAAAAATGGTGATAAAACAGAAAAAGGGAACTCACCGTGTGAAAAAATTCCGACCATACTTCTGCCAATGATCTTTGAGAATTTCCTCCACACTCTGTTTGCGTGTGGCAATGATTGAAAGCCAAGCAAGAACTGCCCAAAGTCCATCCTTTTCTCGAATATGATCAGAGCCTATTGGATTTAAGAAAATAAAGGTTGGGTTAAATTTAAATACCATTAAATCTTATTTTATATTTGTTGCTGAATTATCTGAAACAAATGGTAATCCAGTTCTCTTTGGAAAAAAATAACTATCACCAACAGCAGGAAATGTAACCAAAAAGCTGAGAGAGCCAGCCATGATTTTCATTGCAGACAACTTCACACAAAATGCGTCTCCAGGTTTAAATTACAACTCAGCCAATTTAAAAATAAATATACAATGACTAATAAATCTTTGATGTATTCAAACGACACATGCTCAAATATATGCGTGCGCTGAAGAACAGTACAGATATTTTTGAATGCCAGCCAGAAGAATACATATTACAAGCATTATAGTTATTGGCTTACTGTACTCGGAACCATTGATAATATCGTTTTTCAGGCTTTTTTTGTTTTGCACCCCTCTTAGAGGGCCTATTACATAATAACCTTAAAATTACATATAGTCAAATTTGTGTAATAGTTGGTGTGCAAGAACCTGGGGCAGCAAACAGAAATTCACTCAGGGGATAACAATAGCATGCCAGCCCCCGCCAGAAAAACTTTTGGAGGGTCAGGCACGCATAACCATTCTGGCCCACTCCCGCCCACAAACATACCCTGTTCTCAAACACCTTCCCGATCAAGTTCGCACAGGCGTGAGTGCATCAATTAAAGAAAAAGAGTGGAGGGGAGCGGGATTTGAAAGCTAGAAGAAGTAGTCCAAAACGGAGAAATGAAATGGCACACTAAAAAGTCTTGTGGCTGGAGTTTAATGGATGCTAACCACCCTCAATCATAGGCTAAACGAAATTGCAGTGAGACTCTCTTTTCTACATTCAACAACAGTGCCATCTGTGGTACAAAAAGTGAAAGACATACAGATTAGAAAAACATAAAATACAATGTCTTAAAATAAAACAAAAAATGGGTGACAGAGGAAACTGGTAAATACATAAAGAATGGATAATTAATGGTGTAAATCAGGTTATATATGAGATATCGCACCTAGATTTGAGACCTAAGGGAGCGTGTGTATTCATTTCGAATATCCAGAAAGCTTCTCAGGAATTCAAAATTTTTAGGAAATCAACCCCTCTAACTGACTGGAGTTCTCACTGACGTCTCAACTCCAGTTAGAGGAGGCGATTTCCTAAGAATTTTGGAAAGTGAAGATAAGGGAATATTAGACTGTTTCAAAAAAATAGCAATGTGTGCATACTTCTTTACAAACTCAAACATTCACTGTATAAAGTAAAACATGTTGCAAGAGGTTGCTTTCCTTTGGATCAATGAACTAATATTTAATTGTATCACCAATGTTTCTGAGAATGCTGCACATCTTCTGTCACAATTCTTCTGCATTTCTTGGTTTTGCCTCAGAAACAGCATTTTTGATGTCACCCCACAGTGTACCATGGCTTGAAATCAGTGGTTTGGGGGTCATCTAACAAACTGTCTGCTACTACTAGAAGAACAATCTTGCTTTCATCCGTCCACAAAGTCAAATTGCCAGTCAATTTGTTCTTTGGCAAATTGTAACTTCTTCAGCATATATTTTTTTTCAAGCAATGGGACTTTGCAGGGGCTTCTTACTGTTTGGCGTCTTTTTATTGTAACAGTACTCACAGGTAACGTTAGACTGTCTTTGATCTTCCTGGAGCAGATCATTACCTATGTCTTTGCCATTTTGGCTATTTTTCTATCTATTCCAATGGGAGTTTTCCATGCCTTTCAGGTTTGGTTGCCATTTTAAAGCATTTCATTTTAGCTGAGCAGCCTATCATTTTTTGCACTTCTTTATATGTTTTCCCCTACCCCAGTAGTGGGCCATAATTAACCATATTTGATTAAAGAAACTAACCACAGAGATTTGGTTTGTTATGCACATCAGACATAACCAGGAGGTCCATTTAAGAACACAACAAAGAACGACCACAAGACAAAATTGGTTAATAAATAAGGATCAATTTCACTTTGCTACATAGCAAGTATATATAAAATGTGACCACTCTTTTTATGATTTTAATGTTTGCAGATGACTTTTATATAGTATCTTAGATGTAGCGACTAATAAAAGTCAGAACCTAGAAACTGAAATATGTATATGTTTCTATAACATAGCTTTTCTCAACTGTATAAACTCTATAATGTGAATCAGTCCATATTGTGGCACCAGAAACAGCCTTTGTTGTGTAGGAAACTTTCCTTTTTCTCTGTAATTTTTGGACAAAACAGAGGAAAAAAAAGCTTTTGCCAGCCTGAGTTACAAAATTCTTCTTTGTGTAATGTAAGCATGTAGCCCTGTCATTTGCAATGTTTGGCAGCGACCGCATTCCATATAAAATGCTTTAATTTACACATCTGTATAAAAAAAATCTTCCAAACGACTGTCGCCAAATTAAATGTTTATATAAAAGGGTCTAAATTAATGTCTCTACAGGAAAGGAAATATGTGGTTAGTCTCTTGTCAAGTACCCAGTTTTCTCTGTGGCGTGCATATGTTCCAATTACATGTATTTAAAAGAAGAGATTTTATGGTCTGCCAATTTTTATACAGTATTTTTTCTGAATTAATTCCAGAGCAAAAATAGCCTTTGCTATTATATTATATTATGCATACTGTATATACAATATTTTAAACTCATTGGTATCGGACACTAAGAAGTAAACATACAGTTGTGAAGAAGCCCACAATGATACATCACAAGAAGAGAAAACACAACTGAATTGCTCAGGAACAAATCTAGCAGTACATAAAGGCAACAGATAACTGTAAGAAACTTACCCAGGTGGTCTAGTGGGCAGCGGGGTCCACGCATCCTTGGCGTGGACGCCCGGTGCGCCGGTCCTATCCTGCCCTTGCCGGCGCCATCTTTGATTCCTAGGGTGAGTGTGCGGCGCGCCTGCGCTTCTCTAAAAGGCGCGCTGGCGTGATTGCGCCAGCGCGCAACGGCGCGAAATTGGGCACGTTTTGGCGCCAATTGGATCCCTATTTAAAGCCCATTCAGACCTGTAGCCAGGGCCCGTTATAGGATCATATCCTGTGGTTTCCTGAGCTTTTGCTACCCTGACTGATTATCCGTGTTTGACCCAGCCTGTTCCTGACTACTCTGCTCCTGACTACTCTGCATTCTGTATCCTGACCCTTGCCTGCCTACGATAACTCTTCATGCTTAACCCCTTGCTTGATCACCCGGTTTGACCCTTTGCCTGTTTGACGATTCTGCTATCCGCCTGCCTCGACCCAGCCTGTCTGACCATCCTTCTACCTTATCCAGTCTGTCTGATTATCTGGTTTTGACCCCTTGCCTGCCTGACGATTCTGTTATCTGCCTGTCCTGATCCGGTCTGTTCTGTTCTGTTTCCACCAGACGCCTTGTCCTTGACCTTCTGCCCATAGACTCTTGCTATATGGTCGTGCCCCGTTGCCAGCCAGTACCCCTCGTTAAGTCCAGGTGGCACCCAATTAAGCTGAGGGCTCTGCCCGAAGCCCAAAGGTGGTCACACTACTGGTGAAGCCGAGCCGAGACCAGGGTCCTTGGCATTTGTTCTGGTATTGGGTGCCGGCCGTGACAATAACCTAAAGAATAATGGCTCAGGCACCAGCAAGATCAATGATAAGCCTAATCCCCACCTCCAATATAAAAAGCTGCATTTTAAGAAATAAAGTGGGAAGAATTTAACATTTTACATTACAAGCAGGAATATCAGACATTTTTTTACCCAATCGTAGTAATCTAAAACAGGAACACTATATAAAATATTTCAAAATGTCTTCTTTATGACCATTCTTAATTTCTAATGCTAATGCAGTGGAAGAACTCTTACATCCAGAAATGCTCATTCCCCCACCAGTTGCTTTATTTCCTACATGTAAATAAAGAGGTGTCAGTTTTTGTTTGAATGGAAGTAAACCAAGGATGATCTGGTTATAATGGTAAATGGGTTTTGAGTAGAAAATATTAAAAAGCTGGAGCTGGAAAGCAATAAGAGTATTGGCATAGGTTAGACCTAGAAAATATTTGGGAGACTAATTTATGGACACTCATGAATTAAGAGCTGGAATAAAGAAGGTAGTGTATGGATATGTGTGTAGACCTCTGTACTATACTACAGGAAAGATTTAAAAGTCTCTTTTTTGCAAAACTGATGTGATTCTACTAATCACCAATGAAGTTCCAGATTTGTATTTGATTTGCAGTCTCAGGCAAATGAGCAGGGGTAAGAAGTTCTCTCTGAACAGTTTCCTTCATACATAGAGTTAGTTTATTCTTTAATATATTTTAACCCTGTTATATACTCATGTAATTATGAGTGACATTTTTTGCCAAGTTTTGCCATGAAAATGACATATATAGACTCCAATGGGTGAAAATTTTTTGCAGAGCCTCAAAAAAAATGTGTTGCTAGATGCAGGCATTTTGGCATTTTCAGTGAAGCGAAAGGGGTCAGATTCGCCCATCACTAACAGATTTATTGAGGCCTTGCTTTCCAAAGAACACAATGTTTTAAATATACAGTATTGGAATACAAATGTGTAGTTGTGGCTAGAATAATACAGCTAGGATTGAGAAATACAGAGAGACTGGCAGTAGGAGATCATGATTCTCAGAAGAGGTGAGCATGGAGCAGAGTTTTGATTTATCTTGACATATGTACAGAACTCTTGGATCCTGTCACACCTCTCTTTCTCTGCTCTCAAAACCTCCTTATCATGTGAACTCAATCAGTCCCTTAAAGCTCTGTCCTTGGACCATCACACTCACCCATACACTGCATCTCTGGGTCAGCTCTTTTGGCTTTCAATATGATCTTTATGCTGATGATACTCAAATCTCTCTTGTTCTAATATTTCCTCCTCGGTCACCTCTGAAATATCCAGCTGCCTTTGTTACATTGTCTTGTATGTCCTCCTCATTCATTCTAGTATACAGGTTCGCTGTCTTGGAGTTCTATTTGATACGTACACTCCTTTATTCCTCACATCCAAACTCTTGAAAAATATTGGCAACGAGATTTTAAAAATATTGGAAGAATAGACCTCAACTATTGAAATTAACGCAATACTGGCCTAGAGCGGACATCATTATCCTCTCTGCAATCCATCCAGAATCCATTCCACCTACAAAACTACCTCTGGTGCTCTGGTTAGCAATACATTCTCTCTTACCTCCAGGTACACTCCAAATCAACCACGTTGCTCCTCTAATGACCTCAAAGGGTTTTTTACCAATCAAAGGAGAACTTATATAAGTTCCCTCACTAAATTGGACCCCTTGTGGACTATCAGCAAAAACACATAATTGGGGTCACCCCTGTATTCACGATACTTCTTTGGGGGAGTATTCACCCTCCTGGATTTCCTTAACTTCTAAGACAGACTCTTGGTCACCTGGTCACAGGCTCCCTCAGCCCCTTTCAGTGGCAGGCAGCACCCCCAGTCTCTCTGGGAGTTCCTCACACACATAAGTAACCTTTGCGTTCTGTGCCCTGCTCAGAGAGACCTTGCACTACCATTAAATACCTTTCCATGGGACAGCCTTCCAGTGGAAAGGAGCTCCAATTTGGACCACTGGAATGGATTGTCTGACTTGCCTGTTCCTTCTAGAACACTATAGCATCTACGGCCAGTCAGCAAAATCTGTTTAGCAACATCTCCCTTGACGCTTCCTCCCATTTTGGAGACCTTAAAATAAAACTCAATTTTTTATACAATTATTTGGTAATTTTACCACATGTTAACATGTTTTACTCTAGGTGAAGTATATATTGAAAACCAAAATTAAACCATTCAGATAAAAATGCTGGGGAATGGCACTGGTTGTAAGCATTTGTGGCACTCTCCTGCAGCTAAACTACTATACTATGGTGTTTTCATGACATGGAAGGGTCTATGAGAGTAGTATGAAAACAAAATGTTCACAGGTTACTTTCATGGCATGTTCCTCGCCAAACCCACTTTTAAACCTTAAAAATGAGTTGGTTCCACCAATATGGATATGGTGAAACAACCAAAAGCCAGTGCCCAGTTCTTGTCAGGTGCATATCCATCCAGGCTATAAACAGTCTGTATTCATAGAATTTAGTGGAAGTGCTTACTATGCATCAAGTTAAATTTTTAAAAGTTATAGAATAGTGGCAAAATATCGCTATTATATACAGAGTGAAATGTATCCAGAGAAAGAGCATACAATGTAAGAAACATGTTCCAAAATTGTGGAGCTGGTGTTCAGCACAGGGGGCAATGTTTATTGGTTTCATACAGACTCCTCGAACTATAGCAGAGTGATTGTTAGAATAATATCTTTGCAAATTTTATAAACTAAGTAGGCGGCTTACCACATTCTGAATAACATATGACTTAACTCCTTTACTTTATTCCTCCAGCATGGAACACAAGTCTTACCTCTATTTTTTTTTTATTGAGATTCAATATATTAACAGGATCTAGGTCACTAGAAGTCAAAACAAATAATGAGCATTTTGCTATAATTAATTTTTGTATAATAGGAAGGCACAAAAAACAAAAATACTTGAACAACCCTCTTTTCTGGCTGAGCAGGTGGGTGAATGCTGGAAACTGCATGTTTGTAGCATGTGGGAGGCCTGATTTTATCTTCTGTATCCTGCATTTACTCTCATTCAATCACAGTGTCTTGCCTTCGAGCTGGATCGGCGATACGGATATAAATGTATTATCTTGTTTCATAGAAAATAGCCAAGGAGGCTTGTCCCACCGTACCTCCCCACTTACCAGTGCCAAAGCTTTCCTCTCCACACAGGGACAGCTTGTTTGCATCCATTAAATTGCCAAAGAATTTCCACCCAGTTGGAGTTTCATACAAAGCAATCTTTGTAGCTTTTGCCACCCTTCAGAAAAAAAAAAAAAAAAAAAAGAATAGAAAACACCGGATTACAGTTTTCATGCCTGTGCCATAAGTTTTAATACAACACTGCTGCAATTAAGAAGCAGATATTTTACAGGGTGTTCTTGTTTCATATTTATGTGACATAAAAGGTGAAAGAAAATGTTTTATGGTCTTCTGTGACATATGTAATAAACACATGGAATTTTAATGGACTTATAAAGCCACATATCTGTTTTTGAAAGACCTTGTTTTCTCCCTGTTGCTAAGGAGATGAACTGTAGCAGAGTGAAATACTTTTATGTATTTTCAATTTCAACCTATGAAGCAGTTCTCCAACGGTGTAGCATTTACATTGCATTTGATGAATACCAAATAAACTGTATTGGCATAATCCTTTTTCTTAAAGTCACCAAACCATGTACCAGTCAGGTGAACTCAGGCAAACTTAAAGGGATACTGTCATGAGGAAAAAAAATTTTTTTTCAAAATGAATCAGTTAATAGTGCTGCTCCAGCAGAAATCTGCACTGAAATCCATTTCTCAAAAGAGCAAACAGATTTTTTTTTTTATTCAATTTTGAAATCTGACATGGGGCTAGACATATTGTCAATTTCCCAGCTGCCGCAAGTCATGTGACTTGTGCTCTGATAAACTTCAGTCACTCTTTACTGCTGTATTGCAAGTTGGAGTGATATCACCCCTCCCCCCCCAGTAGCCAAACAAAAGAACAATGGGAAGGTAACCAGATAGCAGCTCCCTAACACAAGATAACAGCTGCCTGGTAGATCTAAGAACAAACTCAATAGTAAAAACCCATGTCCCACTGAGACACATTCAGTTACATTGAAAAGGAAAAACAGCAGCCTGCCAGAAAGCATTTCTCTGTGGAGGCACAAGTCACATGACCAGAGGCAGCTGGGAAATTGACAAAATGTCTAGCCCCATGTCAGATTTCAGAATTGAATATAAAAAAATCTGTTTGCTCTTTTGAGAAATGGATTTCAGTACAGAATTCTGATTTTGTGCACAGAATATTTGAGCAGTTTTCTACGTAATCTAAACAAGTAAAGAAACTGGATTTATGGGACATTCCACTTAAATCCAAATTTACTGTTCTATGTGGGAGTTTATGAGAAAACAGGGCCTAAAAGGCAAAAAAACAAACAAACAAAAAAAAAAAACACACTGTTCTCATATTCTGTGTAATATGAACTTAAAATGTGACTAGGAGAATTTGTGTGAAACAGCTTAGCACTCAGAGCTAAGCAAATTTCTCTACGGTTATCTGAATTCCATTAGTGACAATTATATTAACATTCATATCCAGAGGGGCTACAAATAGACTTTAGAAGATAAAGAAGCACATTCTCAAAATAACATCTGCCAGTACAGTCAGAAGATTCATGCAATGAACAAAGCTGCAGTCAATGTACAATATTTAGACTTTCAATTCCAGCTATGGGCTTTATCAAACATTTCTAACTTCAGGTCTGGCCATACTGTAGTTAGATCCTACCTGTCAAGGGCACCACTTGTTGGCATACTCCTTGCAAGCCCACGAACACCAGTTTGTTGGAAGTAAGGGATACTAAAAATATTGGCGGCTATCACAGCAACAGAGTCGGAAGGGTTAACAAAGAAGCCATTTTTTCCAAGAATCATATTACGATCCTAATGAATAAATCAAGAGAGGGAATCATTAGATTTTTTTTGTAAAAAGGTACTGGATCCAATACAAACTAGAGTGCCCCACCATAACTTACTGAACTATTTATATTAAATAAGGATGCTGAGAGAAAAAAAAAAAACAAAAAAAAAAAAAACAAAAAAAAAAAGAGAGAGAGGAATCCATACCAGTGCTGGTACACAAATAGTATATGTTTAATAAGCCTTAAATTTAAATGTTTTCTGTAAATTGTCATTTACATACTTATATATTTAGACTTAACAGTGTACATTACATCAGCACCAATTAATGCATCCAATTTACTGTACTTATTTTCCAAAATATTGGCTTGTACAAATAACAAATTGTGCGTATCACTGGGTTAAGCGGATATATTTTTTTTCTTACCCCATCTCCATCAAATGCAGCTCCAAAGTCATGTTCACCAGTATTCATGGTGTCCACTAACTCAGAAGCATATGTCAAATTTGGATCTGGATGGTGACCACCAAAATCCTCTAGTGGTATGCAGTTTACTGCAGAATTAGCAGGAGCTCCCAACTCTTCACACAAGATCTTTTTCACATAAGGACCAACAACTAGTTTTGCCAAATTAAAGAAAAAAAAGGATTGTTCTTTTAATGTAGTTTAGTATAGTGTCACCATATCCACTATAGCATACTGTACCTCCCAACTGTCCTGTTTTTAGAGGGACAGTCCCTGTTTTGGCAGCTCAACCCGCAGTCCCTCATTTGTACTGGAAAGTCCTGTTTTTCTCTGCACTGAATGGCCAGGAAAAAGAAACAAAAAGTTTCTAACTCAAAGAGGTTGTTCACCTTTATATTAACTTTTAGTATGATGTAGACAGTGATATTCGTAGACAATTTGCAATTGGTTTTCACGATTTATTATTTGTGGTTTTTGAGTTATTTAGCTTATTATTCACCAGTTCTCGGGTTTGCAATTTCGGCAATCTGGTTGCTAGGGACCAAATTGCCCTATCAACCATGTATTGATTTGAATAAGAGACTGGAATATGAATAGGAGAGGCCTGAATAGAAAGAGGAGTAATAAATAGTAGCAATAACAATACATTTGTAGCCTTACAGAGCATTTATTTGAAAGCTGGAAAGAGTTAGAAGACGGCAAATAACTAAAAAATATAAAAATAAATAAATAATGAAGACCAATTCAAAAGCTGCTAAGAATTGGCCATTCTATAAAATACTATAAGTTAACTTAAAGGTGAACCGCAGAGAGTCCAGAACAGCCACAGCAAAAGATAAGATACTTTTGTAACAATTTCTAAATAAGCAAATAAGTAATTGTAACAATATAAGATAACAGGTCCCCTGGGAAAAGTTAGACTCACACCTTAACGGGCAATTCACCTTCATTAGCAAAACTGTAATAACTTAAAAAAAAACACAGAAATATGTTCAACCTTTCATAACCTGCCATTTTTTAAAAAAATGAACATGGTAATTAGGGGGTGTGGCCACAAAAATTGGAATGGTCAAAATTTGCCAGGATACGCTCTGCAACTTTTTTGTCCCACTTTTTATTTATAAAATGTTGGGAGATATGCTCTAGTTATAGTAGATAGCTATATAGCAGTAGCTGGACAGTCACAGGAAGCAATGTACATTCTTTATTCCTTTGCTTTAATTCCCTTCTGCGCCTTTCCCCACCAGCCTGGAAATAATAAAATAAATCATAAAGCATGCATATCAAGTTAGGGGAACACAAAGTCAGAGCACAGAAATATGGAGGGGGTGGAAACAAAATGCATGGTTACTAGTGAAAAAAATTCTGGAGTTGTGAGCCATCCAGCGCGGATTCTGATGAAAGAGACGCCTGAGGCGGCTCCTAAAATGCCGCCGCCCCCCCTCGCCGGCTTACCTATCAGGAGGGGAGGCATCCGAGGCAAGAACACTAGTGCGGAGAGGGCAACTGCGCTCTCGCACTAGTAAAGCAAAATTTTCAAAGGTTTCAAAACGGGAAATTCGGCTCTTTAAAGTACCAGAAATGGCTTTTTGACGCCCCTGTAAACATAGCTGGCGCTGCAGCCTGAGCCTCCACCTGAACCTCTCATTGGTGGAGCGCCGCTTGGGCCACCAAAGGTATACCCAGGCTGCCAGAATATTGGGATGACCTACTGCCCTTTGTACCTTGCCTCCTTACGCTAGGGTTTTGTGGCTTTGCAATAAATCTACACCTGGGTTAGGCTGGATTAGATCTGGAAAAATAGGATTCTCTTTTTTTCTTCCAACACCAGGCTATAACCAGGTATATGAGCCTTTGGCATTGAAAGAATGTATTTTCTATAGTAAAACAATTACATTACCTCCATGCATTGGATCAATTCGAATCTTAAGCCTGTTCTGTCCAGAAAGGAGTTCTTTTAGAGCACTGAAGTCAAATATATTTCTCAGCATGTTTGCATAGGCTTCCACCGAATCTACAATCTCGACTGCAGTAAGAAACAAGAAAATCATCACTACAGACATGTGAAAGGCACTAATTCCAATTTTTTTTTTTTACATGAAATAAAATGGATTCAGAAAAGTATTGGTGTTCAGCAATGTCATGGCTGAAAAAAAAAAAATTATGTCCCGGAACCCTGTGCCAAAAATGTGACCCATGTTCCGCTTCTCATTTAAGAAGCGCAGTTCTATGCTTTAAACAATTCAAAGCCATCTTCAGCACATGTTTTTGTCATGATTGTGTAACAAACCTAATGGTAGTTCCAATAATTGCTACACAACCCTGAGTTGGGATAAATTCTAGCAGTCACTGTTGTGCATATCCACTAAACCTTACACAGTTACAGCGTTACCTAGCAGATACAAACTTTCTTTATCAAGAGTGAGCTACAATATCCTTTCACTAACAGAGAAACCATTTTGAAGCAAATACAAAGGAAACCATGACAATGGACAGATTCTCATGTCCAGGTGTCAAACAGAGTGAATATATATATATATATATATATATATATATATATATATATATATATATATATATATATATATATATATATATATATATATATATATATATATATATATATATATATATATATATATATATATATATATATATATATATGGGCAGCTATTCAAAGGACAAAGGGCTCAAGTTACATAGTACATAGCAGATAAGCTCTGTAGAACAAAATGGTGTTATCTGTTATCCACTATTTATCCTGTGCCATATAGCCTTTTTTCAATTTCCGTCATTGCTATTCAGCAGCTTGTTTATATGAACTAGTGTTTCTGAAGCAAACAGATCATTTTTACGGCTAAGGACACACTAGGCGATTTTGCCGCGAAAAGTCGCCCGCGATTTTTAAAAAGAAAGTCGCGGCGACAAGGCGACCGTCATTTGCTACAGCGATTTGGAGCAGCGACATTTACAGGAAGCGACTGTTATACCACAATGCCATGCGAAACTAGCACGTCATGTTCACGCAGAAAACGGAAGTCGTCAGCGTCTTCGCGTTTCATTGTTCATTCATCGGCGTGTTGTGGTTTTGTGTGGGCGTCTTCTCGTTGCGTCCTCTCGTTGCGTACTTCCGTGTTGACGTAGCGTATTCTCGCGGCGACATTTCGTTCCGTGTGTCAGTGTAGAGGCGATTGCCATGTTTGCTAATGTACAGTCTATTTCACCCCTATCGCTCCAAAAAGGGTATGGACGCGATTCGAAGCTATTGGCGATCTGAAATCGCGCTGTGTGTATTTGTCGTGGCGATTTACATTTATGTTTCCGCTACGACAAAACGAACGACTTGTCGCCGCGACCCGCTTTTAAAAGATCGCGGGCGACTTTTCGCCCGGTGTGGCCTTAGCCTACCAGTGCAGGGCAACAGTACATGATATTTTCATTACTTTAAAAAACTTTAATTTTTTTGGGGTTACTGTCACAAGAAAACACGTTTTTTTCAAAATGCATGTTTTGCAGAATTCT
This sequence comes from Xenopus petersii, assembly GCA_038501925.1. NCBI lineage: Eukaryota > Metazoa > Chordata > Amphibia > Anura > Pipidae > Xenopus > Xenopus petersii. The sequence goes on from CM076679.1 coordinate 67,761,255, forward strand.
GTACTGAAATCAGTCTTTAAAAGAGCAAACTGATTTTTCTATATTTAATTTTGAAATTTTGCTTGGGGCTAGACATATTGTCAGTTTCCCAGGTGCCTTCAGGTCATATGACTTGTGCTCTGATAAACATCAGTCACTCTTTACTGTTACAGTGCAAGTTGGAGTAATAGCACTCCCCTCCCTTCCATCCCCAGTAGAGTATCAACAGAACAATGGGTAACTAACCAGATAGCAGCTACATGACACCTCTGCTGAAAGATTTGTTTGCATTGCTAAAGGTGCTTCCTAGCCCCACCTAGTGGTAGACAGAAGTATAGCACCACAACCTAAGTTCGTTGTATGATACAAAGAGATGGGGAGAAACAATAGCTAAATAGTCTAAATGCAATTCCATCCTGAAGTGCTGGCTCTTTCTCAAATTGCAGAATCAGGCACAAGGCACCGAGATGCTGCCTCCACAACAAAACAGCTAAAAAAAAATACATTTTGTTGGTTCAAGAATAAAATTTTAACTGGTAGACAATCATTTTCAATGTAAACAGTGTAATTTAGAAATAAAAAGCAAACCATAAAAATGACTATGTCATCCCTTTAAACCAACATGTGAATACAACTTTTAAATGCAGTGTATCATTTAAGGGGGAAGATCTCCAGACTTTCCAAAGATATCTGTAGTAATAGTGTAGAGCAGTGCTGTCCAACTGGCGGCCCATGGGTGTGGCTTAAATGGGGAGTGGTCAACACTGGCCCTCCACCACATAGGCCAGAAAAATTCCAGACCTCAGTACCACAGAAGTTGGCTAGCACTGGTGCAGAGGAAAAAAAACTTGCTGGCACCATGAAAATATTGTGTCCACAGTAACATCCTTGTATCGTTCTAAAATAATTGTATACCTGTATATATATATAAAATACATTATGCAGGGCTACCCATGTAATGGTCACAAAGTCTTGTAACCTTTTATTCTAGATTAACATTCAGCCCTATAAGATTAATGTGTCAAGCAGGAGTAGTGTCCAGTTTTCCCCAATGGCAACGAAAAGGGATTATTTACTGATCCCTTGGCACAAGAGCTGAAGTGCTAAGGGTCATAATCGCACCTTGAGGAATTCTGGTGTTCAGCACAAGTTAGGGGGCCACCTATGTCCCCCCCACACCTCAGTACATTCCTGAATAAAGCAGCAGGTGTCTGAGCTCTGAAACAAAGGGTAGAGAGCTGTGAAAATATCAGAAGAGCAGAACTGTGTTCTCTTACATAAATGACCCCTAAAGTGTTTTGTCCTCTTTCATGAATAATATATCCATTGCAACTTGTAAAATGCCATACATTACCAGTAAATGGTTTGAACTTGTTCTCCAAATCAAACTGTTGTTTTCCAATAGTAGCCAAGTCTACTTTAAGATCAGGGCAAATAGCATATTCTTCTATGGTTTTACTGAGCTGGAAAATCTTATCAGTAATGGCTTCAGGTGCTGGACCTGGTCAAGAGACAAACAACGTGTGTTAAACAAAATCCCCCACTAGGTCTGCATTATGGATATGTTCTTAGCAGGGCCATAGCAGTCTCTTTGTTTTTGTTGCCTGTGCTAAATCTCCTCTAGAGCATTTTGTTGGAAAATACCTTCCCACTGAAGCCAGTCAATCTCTGCCAGTAAAACTCTTGCATGTTGTCATAATTAAGATATTCAGATGTTTTAGCAGCAGGGATTCTGACAGAGTTCAATGGAATGGAGTACAGTTTGATGCCTGTGCTGGATGAGATCTTCAAACGTACCACCACCAGATGCAAACTCTATTTCCATAAATGTTTAGCTTTTTCACAACAACCAAGAGTAAACAGAGTATGTACAGAGTCAACGGCAATCAAGATATGGGAAGCTGCTTCTGGAGGCCTGGATCTTTCCTATTTTTATAGGGCTGCTGAACCCAAGTTCAAAAAAACCTTTGTCAACTATTAAAATTTTTGAAACCAAATCTCAAAATGCCAACAAAGCATCCTCTACCTCCATTGGAAGTATTAAACTTGATTCCAAAATCTCCATTTGGGCCCCCTGGATTATGGCTAGCAGTCAAAATAATGCCACCAATGGCTTTAATTTTTCTGATGATGCATGATACTGCTGGAGTAGAAAGAATGCCATTCTGTCCAATAACTAAGCGTCCAATCTGTAACAGAGCAAAAACAGGTTATTTCATTAAAAATGAAACAAAGGTTTGAAAGGAGCTTAATCATTCAGTTTTTATGTTCTTCAAAAAAAACATTCCTTTTGCTGTTCTACAGACAATGCAAGATTGATAGGGCACATTCATCCATACAGATGCAAACATATCAAGTAGTGAGGTCTGGCTCAGGAAAAAAATTGAACCGCACCCTAACCCACAAAGCCTTACCCTGCAAAATGTTGCCATTGTAGGACCTGTGCCATCTTGCTCTGTATACTACTACTGTGTGCCCCTCTTTTTCCAAGACCCAAAATCTTCTGGAGCAGTGTACTTCCCCAGTCTGATTCAACCCTAACCCACAATGGTTGGCTAAATTTTAGGGATGCACCGAATCCACTTTTTTGGATTTGGCCGAACCCCCGAATCCTTTGTGAAAGATTCGGCCTTATACCAAACCGAATCCAAATACTAATTTGCATATGCAAATTTAGTTATAAAGTTATTTCCTTCTTTTGTGACAAAAAGTCATACGATTTCCCTCCCCTAATTTGCATATTCGGATTCGGTTCTGCTGGGCAGAAGGATTCGGCCGACTCCGAATTGAATCCTGTATTCAGTGCATTCCTACTAAATCTCAACCAAAACCTGCCCAACCAGTGGTCGACCCACTGTGAGGTCACTCTGCACATCGCTAATATCATCAAGAACTAAGTGCTCAAAAACAGAACTTCAGTTTCCAAGTTTCTGCAATGTTAACACACATTCATGACTCTACAGGCCCATAGGGATGATCAAACCAAAGTTTTATGCATTACTATTGAGTGATCAGCTAAATTAATGTACCAAAACTCACAAGGGTTGGTTTGCCCTTCTTATTATAAAAAAATACATATATGTTCTTTTCTACTCTAACTAATTCCAGATGATTAAATAAGGGGTCAGATATTCACTGGGGTGCATGATTATAGATACTATTTTGCCTGCAGCAAAAAGCTGGACAAATCCCAGTTGAGTGTCAAAAACCCTTAGCCCACTGGTCCATGTATATAGTTCACAGCAATCGCCATCTTCATCAGTTGATGAGCATGCACAAGTCTCAATCAGATCAAACCAATGGTCACAATCCAGTCATGGAGCTCTAAACCATCTATGTCCTATTTTACAATGACTGATTTCTCACTTTCCTCCATTGGTTTGCTTCAAGTCTAAGACGCAGAAGTGCAAAACAACTATTTATTATTAAACTCATTTATACAACACAGGATTTCTTGCAGAAATCTCAGTGGGGACAATGCCTGAAATCTCTCTATACAACATTGCTGTTTACTGACTAAAAACCAACATTCAGCTGGAGCATGACAGCTAGCTCAATAAATATACATCACCGCCAGGTGAAAATAAGAGGCTATTAGAATCACTGAAATATTATTTGTTCATTACTTTAGACATTAATCCCAAATGAATGGCAGTTTTCATGTTTGAATGTACATGACAGCTGCATTGTTATAAACCCCACCCCCTGCAGTATTTACACTGCCTCTCCAATATAACTAGATATCATTTACAGAAGCACTATGTATACTACACTTATACAGGCATATGCAGTTGTTATATAGTAACAAGGTAGAGCTCTGGCTTAGAGCTCTAATCCTTAACAACCAATTAACTATTATCTCTGCAGTACTGACAGAAAAAAAAACCCATAAGGCTGACTGGTTGCCAGTTGTTACTTATCAGTTGATAATCCAGTTAATAAATGGCTCACTGGTTGACACAACCATTGCTACAAATATAAGGCTAAGGTTAACAGGTTTTGAACATGAAATTAGGAGAAAAGTATTGAGATGCTGAATGTGAAGTGCAAGATTTTTTTCCTATGTATATTTCTCCATAGAAGCTGCATTATAATGCAACTGTATCTGTATTTCTGAAAACAAAATAGTAATACAGGTATGGGATCTGTTAACCGGAATGCTCACCCTGTTATCCAGAATAATCACCCTGAAAACAGGAAAAGACGCTACTGTTTTTTGGGACTAAGAAAATTTTTCAACTATTTTTTTAGACACTCCTATCTACTCTATTGCACTTCCCCTGGTCTGAGGTGGTGAAGGCAAGTCTGGCGCAAGAGGTAACGTTCAGTAAAACCCACATCTTAGTTAATTTGCGTAGTTACGTCCATTCGCCAGAGCGCAAAATTTGCCAGCCGTTAGGGAGCGAAGTACTGCTAGAGTCTGTCTCCTTCGCTAGCGAAATTAACCGAACGTTAGGAAATCGGCGAAGTACTGAAATGATGTCACGCTGGCGAATTTTCGCCCTCGTTAGTCACTACGCCCTTTAGTAAATTTGCCCCTATGGATGAGTGAATACTTTGCCTTGTTTCGTGGAGAAAAAAAAAATGCTGCTTTTTTCTGACGTTACACAAATTTGTGGCGAAGCGGAGTGGGTCAGATTCACCCATCATTACCCACGACTCCTTCAGTTATATTGAGTAGGATAAATAGCAACTCCAGTGCTGGTTCTTTCTGAAAGCACAGGATCAGACACAATGACCTGAGATGGCGGCCTACGCACCAATATTACAACTTTAAAAAATACACTTATTGGATCATGAATAAAATTGAAATTGAAGTATCTTCGCAATAAAGATCATGACAGAATCCCTTTAAACAAAGAGAAAACATAATGTTTAATTTTTCTTAGTATGTTGTATATGAAGGAACAAAATTGACATTTAGTGCTGCAGAACACTTAACAGTATATAGACAAAATTGGGCCCGCAAACAGAAAAATTGTCCTTGTTTGCGGATGATGCACTTCTATACCTGGCAAATCCTACCTCCGACTTAGAGGCGGCCCTGTCTATTATCAACAAACACACAACTTATTCCGGCTTAAAAATCAATTGGGCAAAATCGAATTTGTTCTTTATCGATACCCCTAACTCTCCAACATCGACTGATCTGAAAGGGCTACAGCTGGCTCCATCCTTTAAATATCTTGGGATTACTATTCATAAAGATTTTAAACTATTTATGTTATGTTAATCTCCAACCTTTGATGCTCAACCTGGAAAATAAAATTAAAGCCTGGCATAAGCTGCCTCTGTCTTTAGTGGGACGCATTAATCTATTTAAAATGGTTATGTTACCAAAATTTTTATATATCTTCCGACAAACCCCTGTCAGTGTTCCCTCAATCTTCTTCCAGAAACTGACACATCTATATTGGGGGGCTACCCAACCCAGGGTAAAGGCAACAAAACTGCAGCTCCCCGCAGACAAAGGAGGACTGGCAGCACCCAACATGTTTTTCTATTATCTAGCAGCTAGGTTAATGACTGCATGGTGGTGGGCCTCTCCTACAAGGGAAAACCCATCTACTACTTTGGAGGCACGGTGATAGGATCATATGAAGGACTTAAAAACTTGCTATATAGAGGCATTACTCATTCACGCAACATTACAGTACCAATGAAAGCTGTGGTGCAGGCCTGGCGTACAGCTCTTCAGTTATTCCCGAGACCTCCCAACCACATGTCACCCTACGCCCCCCTTTGGTGCAACCTGAACCTAACACAGGTACAAACAGTGCCAGACCCTCAGCTGTGGGCCAGTTTCAATGTTAAGTATGTTAAGGATGTTTGTGTAAATGGTGTTATCTGTGATTTCCAGTATTTGAAAGCCAAGTTCCATATTCCGAACTATATGTTATTTAGGTTTTTCCAGTTGAGGCATGCCTTATCCGCCCAAGTCACGGGCCACTCCGTTGACACATCCTCGAGACGCATAGAAGACGGGTACACAACCCTCAGCTAACTAAACCACTGTCTATGTTTTATGCCCAACTACTTTTGTCTTACTCAATCTCAGACCTTACTCCTCTTCGCCACTGGTCACAAGACATTCCTTGTATAACTGAGGATATTTGGCTAGATGTTCTAGACTCACACCACAAGTATTTGGTTGCGGCTAGAGACAAATTACTGCAATTTAAGGTTCTGCACAGAACCTCTCACTCCTTCCAGACTACATAAAATCTCAATGCAATACTCGGAAGAATGCCCCAAATGCCACCAGACCCCGGCAAATTTTATGCACATGTTTTGGTCATGTAGCAAAATACACCAATTCTGGAACTCGGTTACGGATTACACATCCGAGGTTATAAACATCCCAATTAAACTTGACCCGTTGATTATGTTGCTTAACCAAGTGGAGGATTTGACCCCAACAAGGGCAAGTACAACTTTCTTAGCAATTTTATTTACTACGGCCAAAAAATGTATAGCTATGAAGTGGAAGGCCCAAGACCCCCCCTCACTTGTCATGTGGCAGAAGCAAGTTAATTCAGCAATTCCTCTTTACAAGCTGATATATATTAGAAGAGGGTGCCCTGAAAAGTTTACAAAGACATGGGACAAATGGCTAGAGGCTCAACCAACTCCCACAGTATAAGGTAAATTATGAGATTACATGTAGAGTATACGGGGATATAGCTATTCCTAATCTTGGATAATCCCCCCTGTGATCTACTAAACGGTCACCTCAGATGGTACAGCGATGCAAGGAACCACACTGATTCCCGCATGTTCTTAGTCGGATTAAGCAGGTGTCAAAATCCCTCCCTGTTAGTTTAGTTAAGGTATAAGTATGAGTCCTTGAGGCAAATTGGGTGAGCAACTCGTTGCTTATACAAACTCCTTATCCATCTTGATACCCACTTGCCTAATACACAGGTTAGACACTGCAAGGTGGTAGAATAGTTGGAACTTACAAATTGTATGTTATGCCTGCTAACACTGTTTGTACTGTATTCACTTGTAATGTGACTTTGCATTACCTACCTGTGTTACACTGCTGTTATTCTGATATACTTAATAAACTTGAATTGTTAAAAAAAAACAGTATATAGACAACCTTTATGTTTAATGCAGTTTAACAGAACAGCATGTCACTTACTATCAACATTAAAATCTACAAAGAGTCAGCAGAAAGTAAATTACCACTTAACTTTATTCAAAAAATAAACATGTCTTAAATTTTCAATATGAATGGTCACTGCAGTGTTTGTGTATTTTTCAGGATATGCAATAAACAGCTGAGCATACTAATTTATGTACACACAAAGCTTTCTTACCTCTTGGGTAAATTCAGTTTCTTAACCCAATGGACATAAGCCCCTTGTGTGTCTATAAAAATGGGACACATATAATAAAATACAATAAAAAGGTACAAAGTCTCTGCAGGTATAGTAACCTATATCAACCAGTCAGCAAATAGCATTTCCTTGTAAAAGCACGGATTGGTTGTTAGTTTCTAGACCTTGTATATTTTCATCTCTTCATTCTGTATTCTTGTAGCAGTTGGGTGTCAGATAGTCTTTGACACTTAGATCCAATTTATCTTATGGAAGGAGGGGGCTTCCTTTCCTAGCAGATGCATTAGATCTCACTCAAATAACTTATTCAAGCACAAACAAAATCTAACAAAATAACTGCCTTTTGCACAAATTCTGCATGTAGAGAGACATAATGGCTGGTGATTAATAGAGTGAGCTCTAATACAGGTTCTAGGAAAAGGAGCCCCCCTATAAGATACTGTATATTGGATCTAACGGCCAATGAAAATCTGACACCCAACTGCTGCTTGAAGAGAGAATGAAGAGAAACAGATGCTGAGAGGTATAATGTTTGTCTGATTATTTCAGAAATGGTACAGAATGTTTAATTGGTTGAGAAAACTTATTTCAGTATGATGACACTTATATTAAATTTTCATTTTAGAGATGGTTCTCCTTTAAATTCAGGACAAAATAACAACAATCACTGCTGACTGCAACATACCACAGAGTCTCAAACCATTTTTTGAGGATATTTCGAGCAAAGTGGCTTAATTAACATATGAAATTGACATGTCATAATTAACCCTCTACTTACTGCATGCCTAGCTGAAAGGCCCTGTTGGTGGATTACAATGCCAGCTCTGAGAAACTAGGCTGTATCTTATGTTTACAAAATACCCTGCAAACCAATGCTAGTAACAATCACAATGATGTACATGCATTTGTGCTTTAATTCACATACAAAATATACCCAAAAAGCTATGCAAGATACAAAAACAAATACATTTGTTGATTTAGTATTATTTTCAAATCACTTTCCTCATCTGCCCCACCAACAATTTCAATAGTACAGTGCAAAGTATGCTTTCCAAAGGTCATTGGAATCAACATTATTCAATGAATTCAACCATGGCAGGTACTGTACTACTGAGTAGACTTTCAGCCACTGTCTCCATGCAGCTCAGCATTTTCACTCATCACACTATTGATGCAGTTTATAACTATAGCCTCTTTTGATGATGGCCCAGTATTGAATCTCAACAGCAGCTAGAAGGCTGGAGAACCATACACAGTATTGCATGTTCTATACGGATGAAAGTGCTCTTTATGTCAGTCCTCTTAACCCTGTCCTCAGGGCCCCTCTGTCTCTGAAAAAATCCTTACAGGCACACATGTATCAATTAATGATGGAGTCATTCTGACACCTGCCCAACGGACTGATCCAACTAAATATTGTGAGGAAAGTTTGAAATTGTACAGTTGAGGGCCTAAGGGATGGATTGAGATCCCTGGTGAGTGAAAAGCTCAGATTTCACAGTTAAAATGGCACTTACAATTCTTATTTAATTTTATGTATTTCATCAGACTTTTATTCCACAACCGGAGTGGTTATTATTCTTCCTTAATTGTATAGTGGTTTCTAGCATGGAATGCGGGAAAACAATATACAAACCTTATTCGGAAAAGTACAAATGTTGTGGTTTTGTCAGATGTATCCTCTTATAGACACATTCATTCCCTATGATCTTATGGATCGCAGCTAGTTTATGAGGTGGACTGTGTATGATTTAAGCTTCTTGAAAGACACACAGACCATGCTGTGCCACTTGGAAAACACAGGTACAATTTCTGCTAAATGTCATTAGATAAATTCAGAAATGTAAAGAAACCCCCAGAACAAAATGAAGAGTATCTTATTATGCTTAAATTCCTTTTGAACAGAAAGGCAGGGAATTCAATATGGTGACCTTTCATGCAGCAACAGTTTACATGAAAACAATTGCAAGAATGGATGAATAAGATCTGCATTACTTACTTATAATGAGGCTCTTAAATTATGAGGATATTTGGCTAACAATCATGGTATGGAGTATTATTTTAGTTTTTTTTTTAATAATTGGGAACTACAATGTAACTAAATCAGTTATACAAATTTCTTACAACACTTACATAGTATTGCTATACACATACAGACTGTGACTAGGTGATTTCTCTGTCAATTTACTATCCACTTCTAGACCAAAGTAAATGAAGTCCATATATACTGTTCTATTTAAAATTCCACTTGGACCAAATACTCTTGGGACACATCTCACTTACAGTATTTAGGAATCCAGCTTACTCCTCATCTATCAACCCTTTATAAACTCCTACATACCCAAGGAACAAGCATAAAATGTCATGTTTGGGACGAATTAATGCAGTCAAGATGGTTATTTTGCCTAAACAGTTGTATCTTTTTCAGTCACTACCCAATCCTGTCCCTAAGAAAGATCTTATAATATTGCAAAGATCTCTCATTAGCTTTATCTGGTCCTTTGGTTATAATAGGATTTCAGGGGCGACTTTACAAAAAAGTAAAACAAAATGGAAACATATTGAAATACTACCAATCCGCCCAATCATCCAAATGTATTTCCCTACCCCCCCCGTAAACCATCTACCCCATAGTGGGGTAATCCAGAATTCCCATCAGGATTAGAACCCACTCCCTTCAAATGGTGACATTTGAACCATATAAACTATATTAAAGATGTACACCATCTTACTGGTAAAATTAATTGGGAATCATTTGAGGGTAAATTTCACCCCCCCTATTACTGAAAAATTTAGTTTTCTACAAGTTCAGCATTATCTACACTCAATACACAATAATTCCGATCTTCCTGATAGTTCTGTACTAGAGACTGTATGTCTGAAACATCCCCATTAAAAAGGCTTAATTTCCTTACTGTATCAAGCTTTAATGTTACAAACTAGCGACACTCCTCCATCATATATAAAAGCCCTGGCTTTTTATGGCAAACTTTAGACCCAAAAGCATGGGAGAAGATGTGGGAAGGAACAAGTAAATGTTCCATTAATGTGGGTCAAGTTGAAACTTCATACAAAGTCCTTACCCGATGGTACTTAACTCCCTCACATCTACAAAAAATCTTTCCATCCCAGCCCTCGGTTCAGGAATTGTGGGGGAGAAGGAACGATTATATTGTGCCCTTTAGTTCAGAGATTTTGGTCAAGAGTCCTTGGATTAATTGACTTAAAGGAAAACTATACCCCCAAAATGAACATTTAAGCAACAGATAGTTCATATCATATTAAGTGGCATATTAAAGAATCTTACCAAACTGGAAAATATATTTAAGTAAATATTGCCCTTTTACATCTCTTGTCTTGAGCCACCATTTCATGATGGTCTGTGTGCTGCCTCAGAGATCACCTGACCAGAAATACTACAACTCTAACTGTAACAGGAAGAAGTGTGGAAGCAAAAGACAGAACTGTGTCTGTTAATTGGCTCATGTGACCTAACATGTATGGTTTGTTGCTATGTTTGCGAGTATAGTGAATCTACGATCCCAGGGGGCGGCCCTTATTTTTTAAAATGGCAATTTTCTATTTATGATTACCCAATGGCACTTACTACTAGAAACGTATATTATTATGAAAATGGTTTATTTACATGAAGCAGGATTTTACATATGAGCTGTTTTATGCAATATCTTTTTATAGAGACCTACATTGTTTGGGGGGTATAGTTTTCCTTTAATCACTAAGGATTGGATTCCTAACATTGCTTTTATAACCTACTTAACTTTAAGAGATTTTAACCCGATTTTACATTTGTACCTCTTTTATCCCTTTTATTACACGGCTCTGATGTATTTGTGGTTTTATAGGGAAGTTCAGCTCTCTTGTTAAGATACCAAGGTAAACCTGAGACCACAGTCCCCAGTGACCTACTTTCTCCCCGTGTGGGGTCCCAGGGCCTAGAAAAACAGGCAGGTGTTTTTGGCGTACGGCTTAGAAAATCTTGATATAACGGGTTATAGGAATATTGCAAAACTGTGTCTCACAAAGATTTAAATTAAATACTATTCACTAGCAATTGTTTATGAGCAGGACAGGACTACATAAAAAAAAATATAACAAAAAACTGACAGAACTTAATACAGGTAAAGAAAAATGGGCAACAAGTTTTATTTAAAAGGTGTATGTTTATTATGTTTGTATGAACAAATGTGAACATAACAGTTCTTTCACTTCTAATTTTTCCTTTATGCTAATTTTGGTACTTATTTTCTTTAAAATTGGAAAAATTCAGAAAGAGCGTATTACAGTACCTGTAATAAAAATGAAAACTCTAATAAAAAGATTTCGAAAAAAAAAATTCCACTTGGACCACAAAAAGCACTTACAGTTGCAAATAAGCTTGCTGTGAAAGATTCAATCTATACATTAAAAGCTAGTATAGGTATTGAGAAATATTAAGAAAACGTGATTGAATTTAATGATATGTAAGGCCAGCTATACTTGCAAGGCTCCCATGCAGACTTAGTGAGGCTAAAGTGGACTCATTACATTTTATCTATACATCTACACCAAGTCTATCAGCATTGAACTTTAGTTGTTCTGGCTTTTTCGGAACAGAAAATGTAAACATTTGTATAACCAGTTAACAATAAATTGCCAATGGATGAAGCGTAGGTGCTAACTATCAATGAGAAACATGTGAGGTTGATTTTGCATGGTGACAAAACATCACATGTTGCATTAGCCTAAAGTAACTGAAGTACTTTAGTAACTAAAGTAATAAAGTGGCTCAACCCAAACAAGTTTATGAACTTTTATGATTGGATCATATAAATATATGGCAGGCACACTATTGATATATGAGCATATTACACTGCCGTATTTGTGCCAGACAAAATGATATTGCAAAATATGCAATGCTAATAGGCATGCAAAAACTCTGAGCTGAAAAACTTCTCACTGTGATTTGTGAAACAATGACTACTGGGATACAAGATGTAAAGTAGTGGTGTAGGAATTTTCTATTATATTCCAACACAAAGCCATCCTAGAACCATAACCATTCACAAAAAAGGAGGAGAGCAGGATATACATTGAAACACAATTATTGGTCTACAGTATTTACTAAAACTTAACTTTTTCTCACTCTATTAAAAAGAAATTCAACCAAACTCCCAAACCTGAATCCCCTTAATTTACCATTAATTATGCTTGAAAAAATTGGTGTGAGAAAGTCATGGCAAACCAAAGTGTCAATTTGAATCATGCAACTTTTTTTGAATGACCACTCAAAACTTGACTTTATCTAGGTTTATCAGACGAAAACCAGCACAAACAGCCTGAAACTATTGAGAATCGTGAAGGTAAAAAAACATGTTCCAATTATGAAAGGGACCATCTACCATTGACAAATACATTATTTAGACAATTTTTAACTAGAGCATTTTCAGATTCAAATTTTTAGCAGTTCCAGAGCATGCTTAATTTAAAAAAATGTGAACTTTTTTTTTTCTCTAAAAATTTTTTTACCTTTAAAAACTCGACCAGAAAAAATTGAGGTTTAACTAATAGTTACATAGTTACATAGTTAAATTGGGTTGAAAAAAGACAAAGTCCATCAAGTTCAACCCCTCCAAATGAAAACCCATCCAAACCCCTAATAGTCCCCATAATGTCAGCCACTTTTCTGCAGAACCCACTTATGTACTATTACCACCTCCAGAGTCTGCAACAATAATTTCTCAATTTTAGAGCTATATCCACTATTTGTCATATGGATTTTATAGACTTGTTTTATTTATGTACTGAATATTGATGAATTGTGGGTAATTACAGTGGTGTACAAAACTATTTGCCCCCTTCCTGATTTCTTATTCTTTTGCAAGTTTGTCACACTTAAATGTTTCTGCTCATCAAAAACCGTTAACTATTAGTCAAAGATAACATAATTGAACACAAAATGCAGTTTTTAAATGAAGGTTTACGTTATTAAGGGAGAAAAAAAACTCCAAATCTACATGGGCCTGTGTGAAAAAGTGATTGCCCCCCTTGTTAAAAAATAACTTAACTGTAGTTTATCACACCTGAGTTCAATTTCAAAGGTTATAAAGCCATTTCTAAAGCTTTGGGACTCCAGCGAACCACAGTGAGAGCCATTATCCACAAATGGCAAAAACATGGAACAGTGGTGAACCTTCCCAGGAGTGGCCGGCCGACCAAAATTACCCCAAGAGCGCAGAGACAACTCATCCGAGAGGCCACAAAAGACCCCAGGACAACATCTAAAGAACTGCAGGCCTCACTTGCCTCAATTAAGGTCAGTGTTCACGACTCCACCATAAGAAAGAGACTGGGCAAAAACGGCCTGCATGGCAGATTTCCAAGGCGCAAACCACTTTTAAGCAAAAAGAACATTAAGGCTCGTCTCAATTTTGCTAAAAAACATCTCAATGATTGCCAAGACTTTTGGGAAAATACCTTGTGGACCAAAAGTTGAACTTTTTGGAAGGTGCGTGTCCCGTTACATCTGGCGTAAAAGTAACACAGCATTTCAGAAAAAGAACATCCTACCAACAGTAAAATATGGTGGTGGTAGTGTGATGGTCTGGGGTTGTTTTGCTGCTTCAGGACCTGGAAGACTTGCTGTGATAGATGGAACCATGAATTCTACTGTCTACCAAAAAATCCTGAAGGAGAATGTCCGGCCATCTGTTCGTCAACTCAAGCTGAATCGATCTTGGGTGCTGCAGCAGGACAATGACCCAAAACACACCAGCAAATCCACGTCTGAATGGCTGAAGAAAAACAAAATGAAGACTTTGGAGTGGCCTAGTCAAAGTCCTGACCTGAATCCTATTGAGATGTTGTGGCATGACCTTAAAAAGGTGGTTCATGCTAGAAAACCCTCAAATAAAGCTGAATTACAACAATTCTGCAAAGATGAGTGGGCCAAAACTCCTCCAGAGTGCTGTAAAAGACTCATTGCAAGTTATCGCAAACGCTTGATTGCAGTTATTGCTGCTAAGGGTGGCCCAACCAGTTATTAGGTTCAGGGGGCAATTACTTTTTCACACATGAAAATGTAGATTTGGATTTCTTTTCTCCCTAAATAATAAAAACCCTCATTTAAAAACTGCATTTTGTGTTTACTTGTGTTATCTTTGACTAATAGTTAAATGTGTTTGATGATCAGAAACATTTTGTGTGACAAACATGCAAAAGAATAAGAAATCAGGAAGGGGGCAAATAGTTTTGCACACCACTGTAAATAACAGTGCGCACTTCTGTTCACTTATGGAACAATAAATGTGCAGTTAGAACAGTCTATATAGATACAGATAATGCAAAATAAAAATAATAATAAAGTTATATATTTAAATTATTATTATTATTAGGTTAATTTATGGAGAAGGCAAGGTAAACTTAAACTCATCTTTGATTAAAAAAGAAGCCTCAGCCTGGGGTTAATTTTACCAGTTCTTTCAGGTGTGCAGTAGAGAAATTATTCTTTTGCCAGAAGAGCACTAGGAAGAACTGGTAAAATTGCCACTATGAACCCTATAGCATGAACCCCAGACAGATGCGTTTGTTTAAAGGGGTTGTTCAACTTAAAACACTTTATACAATTCAGTTTTTTTTCCAGATATTTTTGATAAATTTCTTCTTTGGCCCTGCTGAGCAGAATAAATAGAATTGATACAATAGTTGCTAATATTCCACAGATACTGCTGAGAAATGTATCAACTAAATGTAGCAAATTGTAACAGTTCAGATACTCCTGGATCACTGAGCTGCCAGACAAACACTAGAGACACGAACATTAAACTTAAATTTTGGAAAACCGTGAAAAATAAAAGATGGAAACCAATTGAAAAAAATATGTTTATAGTGAAAAATCAGAAAACAACTTAACTGATAATCACTAGGTGGTGCCTAACAAAATGACACTCCATGTTATGTTATCTTTCATTGTCCTTTAAGGGTAAGAACGGTTATGAATCAATGTTATAAAGGGGCTATACCAATTTGGGCCCATAGCAGCCCTTCACAGTAATCTTCTTTCAAAACATTATCATGATATTAACCTTGGGTTCATGATATTAGCGGGTTCATACCGACCACATTGGTTGGTACATTTAAGTCTACTGTACATAGAGCTAATATACAAACAGCTAATTTTTCCACAAATATTTAATAGTGACTGAAAAATAAATACATGATTTCCAAATGACCCCTTTAAACGAAAAAAGCTTCTGAAAATTATATTGGATCCGTTATCCAGAATGCTGGGGACCTGGGCCTTTCCAGATAATGGACTTTTACACAATTTGGACCTTCATATATTAAGTCTAGTAGAAAATCATGTAAACCTGAAATAAACCCAATAGGCTGGTTTTGCTTCCAGCAAGGATAAATGATGTCTGTTTGAAACATGAAAAAGGTACAGTTTCATTATTACAGAGAAAAATAATTTTTTAAAAATTTGGACTACTTGGATAAAATAGAGCCTATGGGAGATGGCTTTTCCATAATTTGGAGTTATTTAATGGATCCCATACATACACATATATAACTGTACATATATTGATATAGTTATTTTGTGGCTACAAGGCATTGGTCAAGTAATGCCTCTTAATATACCTTGCTATTAGATGAATAATGTCCCCCAGCAGCTTTCACCTTCCATTCATAAAATCCTAGAGTGCCAATCAACCACTACGTGTCCAACCACATGTGAAGCTTTTCAGCTCAAGAAAGGCATTTATCACTGACATCAACTGTATGCAACCCTGAAAATGTTTTTTGTTTTTTTTTTTTTGCAATCTTATATTTGCATAACATGCATACACAGACAGACACTAATAGACGACAGAACAATTCTATTATCCAGACTATCCATCATAATGTGTTGTCGTCTTTGCTATACAGCAAGATATTTTATGTAGTGTTACATATTTAAGCAGAGGTACATTATACCAACCCCATTTGCTGCAGCCATTTGCACTATAATTTCTACTGCAGATTTATTGAAATATCTACCATCACCTCCAACCACCATGGTAGATCCTTGTCGATCTCTCAGGTCTATGGAGAATAGAATACTCTGGATGTAATTTTGCAAATAGTTTGCCTTATTCTCAAAACACCACGTCTTCTTTCTTAGTCCACTGGTTCCCGGTTTCTGGTCATAGTAAGGTGCAGTTGGCAATGTCAGCAGAGGCAGCAGACTGTCTTCCATTTCTTTAATTCATAGAAGCCAACAGCAGAAAAAAAATATCAATAATACTAGGGAAAAAAATGAAAGAAATCAATTTGAGGAGAAGCGATGTCAAATCCACCGGTAAGACATTCAGTGAGGCAGAAGACAGACCAAAAATAGCTCCTTGAATCCTGAGTCTAATGTGGTTTCTGTAACTGAAGATGTTTTCTTGCACTTGTCCTAAGGGATCACTGTCACAGAAGGGAATATTTAAACATATATATATATTTCACTTTACAACACCTTGGCAAAATAAAGCCAAGGCTATGTGGCATAATCTAAAAAGGTATTTGCTTAATGCCAGCCAGAAAAATGCCTAGGGCACACCCCTGTGTATTTTACCAGGAAATGGGGAGTTGATGAAAAGCATAATTGTGATGCCAGGATTTACACAGTAGCACTTACTGCTTCCCAGATTCTTCAAGACTGACATAGTGCATTTTCCACCTAATCTTAGAGATGCAGGAATGGTGGTCCTAGAAATTTTAATGCAATGCCTTGGTAATAGATAGTACAGGTATGGGACCTGTTATTCAGAATGCTCGGGATCTGGGGCTTTCTGGATAATGGATCTTTCTGTAATTTGGATCAACATACCTTAAGTCTACTAGAAAATCATGCAAAATGAAATAAACCCAATATACTGGTTCTGCTTCCAATAAGGTTTAATTATATGTTAGTCTGGATCATGTACAAAGTACTGTTTTATTATTACGGAGAAAAAGGAAATCATTTTTGAAAATTTTAATTAGTTGGATAAAATGAAGTCTATGGGGCAGATTTACTAAAGGGCGAAGTGACTAATGCGGGACAAAATTCGCCAGCGTGACGTCATTTCAGTACTTCACCGATTTAATAACGGTCGCCGGGGTAACTTTGCTATCGAAGGATAGACTCTAGTGGTACTTCGCTCCCTAACGCCTGGCGAATTTGTGCTCTGGCGAATGGATGTAACGATGCAAATTCACTAAGATGCTGATTTTATTGAACGCTACCTCTTGCGCCAGACTTGCCTTCGCCAACTCGGACCAGGCAAAGTGCAATAGGGTAGAAAGGCGTTCCTCAAAAAAATTGTGAAAATTTTTTCCCAAAAAAATGCTAGCATGTTTTTTCCTTTTTCAGGGTGATAGGCGTAACATTTTCTTGGGGTAACTGGCTTCTCCCCTACATTTCTAACATATGGCACAAACTATACACATGTGTAGGGCAATATAACAACTTTATTTTATTAAGGTTTCCCGGGCTTGTGTAGTGTAATGTATTTGCTGCAACATGTATGTCCATTGAAATTTAACTTCCCACAGTATGCAAATTAGCCAACGCTAGCATAACTTCACTTTGCTTGCCACAGTAACAGTAGTGCTACTTCGCCAGTGTTCAGTGCCGAGGACGCAACTTCGGATTTTAGTGAATTAGTGTTGTCCTGGCGAATCTACGCCTGGCGAAGTGTTGCAATGTGAGCGAAGCGGACATAGCGCAAATTCGTCACATAGTGAATCTGCCCCCATGGGAGAAACCCCTTCCGTAATTTGGGGCTTTCTGGATAACTGATACCATACCTTTATTAATGTAAATTGTGTGAAGAATATGCCATGGTCTTGCTCAAAATTGTAACAGATTTACCCAAGCAGTCTTTTCTTAAAGTGATACCAACACTAAAAAAAAAACTTTTTTAAAATATGAATGTACATTAAAGGTTACCTATAGGTCATGTTGATAGATGTAAAAAAGATAGTTCTGGTGTCAGAATCTCTTTAATCCAATTACCACAAGCACATTTTCCACAAACTCATTCTGCACTTAGTGGTCTTTGCTAGGAGAGACCCTAGGCAGAGACCAGGAACATACATATAAATTTCCCCACCCCCTCAAAGAAGAGTAAAACAATTTTCCTGAACTTTTGTGAAAAGGCACTAAATGGGATAAAAACCATGAGCGATACAAAACCAAAGCAGAGCACCAGAGACCTGAAACAAATGCATAGAACAGTAAGGAAACTCCAAAACTGCTTTTTTTTAAAAAAACACACACCCTGATTGATTAAGAATTGGGAAATATGTCTTTCTACTCCACACCACTTAAGTACAAATTGCAATTTTATGAAGCTTTCTAAAAATCAACTCTCCCATGTGTGCCTAACAACAGTGAAAACATTCGTAGCGAAATGTTCTGCTTTTGCAAAACCACACTACCTACATTTTATGTATCAGAATAGGCCTCTAAACAGTAAGCGGACCATTTTTTGGAAAAATTCAAAAAGGGTTAATGGGTAAAGTTTACAGCATCCTATCTTATAAAAATTAATTCTTGGGGTCTTGTGAATACTGTAATTCATATATAAGCACAGGAATACCCAATTATAGCATGTAGATCCTAAACATAAATATCGCATAAGAATTTTCAATGTTGACATTTTAACTCATGCAAAAATACACTGGCTGACTTTTATGTGTAGTAAATGCCTTTAACTGTAACATGACCCTTGAAAAATATAATATACCATACTTCCTAACACTTGAAAAATGGAAAGAGGGACAAAAGGATTTGCAGCTTGTATTGCTGAATTTTTTTTACCACGTCCATTTTTTGGCCACACCCCCTAATTACCATGTCCACTTTACAACATTTAGCAGGTTATTAACACGTGTTTGAACACATTTCTGGAAGTTTTAGGGCCATGTTTTGTTGTTATTATAGTTCGGTTATGCCAAATAAAGAGATAAGCAGGTATGGTCTTTCTCCTCCCAAAGAAAATACTCTTTTCACATAGTTAGGACTGATGCATGGATACTGCCTTGGCGGGCACATCAGCTTATGCATACTTTGTACAAACCATGTAACTAGAAGTGTCTCTTTTTACCAAATATAGGCATTTTCCTTTCAATCAGTTTTTTCCTACAAGCTATATAATAGGAGTGCTGGGTTAATTTGTTTTGTTCATTATAGTTTGGTTAATGAAGGTGAAATTGCCCTTTAACCTTTTACCTGCCAAGAACGTAGGTACTACGTTCTTGCAGGGAAAAGCCCTAACTGCCAAGCACGTAGTACCTACGTTCTTGGCTGTAAAGGGCTCCCCTCTGCATCTGCGGCTATTGCCGCTTCAGCAGAGGCTTCCATTAGTCTCCCCACCCCCTAGGCAACGAGCAGAGGGAGAGGAGGGGGAGGTCACGTGGGTCCTGCGACACGATCGTCGCAGGACCCGTCTACAGTTACAGACACAGACACGTGTCTGCTCCTTGTGCTGACTCTCCTCTCCTCTCCTCTGCTCCTCTCTGCATCTGCGGCGATTGCCGCTTCAGCAGAGGGATCTTTTACTCTCCCCACCCCCTAGGCAACGAGCAGGGGGAGAGGAGGGGGAGGTCACATGGGTCCTGCGATCGTCGCAGGACCCGTCTACAGTTATGCAGACACGTGTCTGCTCCTTGTGCTGCGTCTTCTGTGCCTGTTCCAGCCAGCCTGCTGCTTCCTGCTGCGTGCACTCTGCTTTAGGACCCCCCTAGCTGCCCAGGACCCTGCTGGACATCAGAACTGTAAGTAGCATTTATTTTACAGTTATACACACATTTACATACTAATTACATGCATGTACAAATACACAATACACATTTTACTAAGTTAGCTTTATTCTTTTTCTTTTCAGGCTTTTTTGTTGCAATTTTGTATATGTCAGAATGTGTACTTTACAAAAATGTATGTTTTTGGGGGGTCTTGTGCTGTTAGGGGGTCTTGTGGCACAATATACAGTCACTGCTTTATGTTCACAGAAGGCGAAAAGACAATTTTCAGAAATGTCATAAAAACCGCTGCCTTAGCGTAACTTTGCAGTACGATAGTTTGGAGTAGAAAGACATAATTACCTATTTTGTATTCGACAGAATGTGTACTTTCTAAAAAAATATGGTTTTGGGGGTCTATGTGCTGTTAGGAGGGTATTGCGGCTCAATATGCTGTCACAGGCCATTCAAATCAAATGCACTAATTTTATTTGGGGGTCCACACATGCCAGCTGCTTTGGTATACCTATGCATATTGGGCATCAAACTGTTCAGTAGACCCGTGGCGTCAATATTTAGGGTGTTTTACAATTCTATATAAGAAATTAGGTGAGATAAATGCGGCCAATTGCAATATTTTTCGACAATTTTCAGAAATGTCATAAAAACCGCTGCCTTTAGCGTAGCTTTACAGTAAGGTAGTTTGGAGTAGAAAGACATAATTACCCATTTTAGATCCGTCAGAATGTGTACTTTCCAAACATATATGGTTTTGGGGGTCTATGTGCTGTTAGGAGGGTCTTTTGGCAAATAATACGCAGTCATGGGTCATTCTTCACAGAAGGTAAAAAGACAGCGGAGAAAATTCAAATACACAATTTTTTTGGGGGTCCGCACATGCCAGCTGCTTTGGTATATCTATGCATATTGGGCATGAAAATGTTCAGTAGACCCTTGGCATCAATATTTAGGATGTTTTACAATTGTTTGTAAGAAATTGGGTGAGATAAATGCGGCCAATTGCAATATTTTTAGACAATTTTCAGAAATGTCAAAAAAAACGCTGCCTTTAGCGTAGCTTTACAGTAAGGCAGTTTGGAGTAGAAAGACATAATTACCCATTTTAGATTCTTCAGAATGTGTACTTTCCAAACATATATGGTTTTGGGGGTCTATGTGCTGTTAGGAGGGTCTTTTGGCAAATAATACACAGTCACGGGTCATTCTTCACAGAAGGTGAAAAGACAGAGAAGAAAATTCAAATGCACTAATTTTATTTGGGGGTCTGCACATGCCAGTTGTTTTGGTATATCTATGCATACTTGGCATCAAACTGTTCAGTAGACCCTTGGTGTCAATATTTAGGGCGTTTTACAATGGTATGTAAGAAATTGGGTGAGATAAATGCGACCAATTGCAATATTTTTAGACAATTTTCAGAAATGTCATAAAAACCGCTGCCTTTAGCGTAGCTTTACAGTAAGGTAGTTTGGAGTAGAAAGACATAATTACCCATTTTAGATTCGTCAGAATGTGTACTTTCCAAACATATATGGTTTTGGGGGTCTATGTGCTGTTAGGAGGGTCTTTTGGCAAATAATACACAGTCACGGGCCATTCTTCACAGAAGGTGAAAAGACAGCGGAGAAAATTCAAATACACAAATTTTTTGGGGGTCCGCACATGCCAGCTGCTTTGGTATATCTATGCATATTGGGCATCAAACTGTTCAGTAGTCCCTTGGCGTCAATATTTAGGGTGTTTTACAATTGTATGTTACAAATTGGGTGAGATAAATGTGACCAATTGCAATTTTTTTAGACAATTTTCAGAAATGTCATAAAAACCGCTGCCTTTATCGAAGCTTTGCAGTAAAGTAGTTTGGAGTAGAAAGACATAATTACCCATTTTAGATTCGTCAGAATGTGTACTTTCCAAACATATATGGTTTTGGGGGTCTATGTGCTGTTAGGAGGGTCTTTTGGCAAATAATACACAGTCACGTGTCATACTTCACAGAAGGTGAAAAGACAGCGGAGAAAATTCAAATACACAAATTTTTTGGGGGTCCGCACATGCCAGCTGCTTTGGTATACCTATGCATATTGGGCATCAAACTGTTCAGTAGACCCTTGGCGTCAATATTTAGGGTATTTTACAATTGTATGTAATAAATTGGGTGAGATAAATGCGACCAATTGCAATATTTTTAGACAGTTTTCAGAAATGTCATAAAAACCGCTGCCTTTAGCGTAGCTTTGCAGTAAGGTAGTTTGGAGTAAAAAGACATAATTACCCATTTTAGATTCGTCAGAATGTGTACTTTCCAAACATATATGGTTTTGGGGGTCTTTGTGCTGTTAGGAGGGTCTTTTGGCAAATAATACACAGTCACGGACCATTCTTCACAGAAGGTGAAAAGACAGCGGAGAAAATTCAAATACACAAATTTTTTGGGGGTCCGCACATGCCAGCTGCTTTGGTATATCTATGCATATTGGGCATCAAACTGTTCAGTAGTCCCTTGGCATCAATATTTAGGGTGTTTTACAATTGTATGTTACAAATTGGGTGAGATAATGTGACCAATTGCAATATTTTTAGACAATTTTCAGAAATGTCATAAAAAACGCTGCCTTTATCGAAGCTTTGCAGTAAGGTAGTTTGGAGTAGAAAGACATAATTACCCATTTTAGATTCGTCAGAATGTGTACTTTCCAAACATATATGGTTTTGGGGGTCTATGTGCTGTTAGGAGGGTCTTTTGGCAAATAATACACAGTCACGTGTCATACTTCACAGAAGGCGAAAAGACAGCAGAGAAAATTCAAATACACAATTTTTTTGGGGGTCCGCACATGCCAGCTGCTTTGGTATATCTATGCACATTGGGCATCAAACTGTTCAGTAGACCCTTGGCGTCAATATTTAGGGTATTTTACAATTGTATGTAATAAATTGGGTGAGATAAATGCGACCAATTGCAATATTTTTAGACAGTTTTCAGAAATGTCATAAAAACCGCTGCCTTTAGCGTAGCTTTGCAGTAAGGTAGTTTGGAGTAAAAAGACATAATTACCCATTTTAGATTCGTCAGAATGTGTACTTTCCAAAAATATATGGCTTTTAGGGGTTACCATAACTTTTTGTAGCTTTTATCCCATATAAATCTGGTAATGTTTGGAAATTAGTGTAAATGTAAGACATCAAATAAGTATGCAAAAGGTAGATTCTGGGGTCTTTACATGCAATGTACTTCGATAATCCTATGTACATTGGGCATCAAACTGTTCAGAGGACCCCAGGCTTTCATATTTGGGGTGATTTATCTTGATACCTAATAATATGTATGAAATAAGGTGCTGCAGGTGGAAGTTTTGAGGTGATTTTTGGAAATGTCCCCAAAATTGGCAAATTTAGGAAAGATTTGCAGCTTGGTGCTTTGGGGTAGAAAGACATGCATACCCAATTTAGATTCGGGGGAATGTGTACTTTCTGAAAATATATAGTTTTCTGGGGTGAACGTACTGTTTCCTACCTTTGCCCACCCCAAAATGATGTAAATGTGTTGATTTTGCAGCACCTGAAATAATAGACTAAATGGGGGTCTTCCTTTTGAGGCCCCTATATGCCACGTGCTTAGGTACACCTATGCATATTGGGCATCAAACTGTTCAGCGGACCCTAGGCTTTCATATTTGGGGTCATTTGTCTTGTTAACCAATAGTATGTTCGATATAAGATGCTGCAGGGTGGAAGTTTTGAGGTGATTTTTGGAAATGTCCCCAAAATTGGCAAATTTAGGAAAGATTTGCGGCTTGGTGCTTTGGGGTAGAAAGACATGCATACCCAATTTAGATTCGGGGGAATGTGTACTTTCTGAAAACATATGGTTTTCTGGGGTGAATGTACTTTTTTCTACCTTTGCCCACCCCAAAATGATGTAAATGTGTTGATTTTGCAGCACCTGAAATGACAGACCAAATGGGGGTCTTCCTTTTGAGGCCCCTATATGCCACGTGCTTAGGTACACCTATGCATATTGGGCATCAAACTGTTCAGCGGACCCTAGGCTTTCATATTTGGGGTCATTTGTCTTGTTAACCAATAGTATGTTCGATATAAGATGCTGCAGGGTGGAAGTTTTGAGGTGATTTTTGGAAATGTCCCCAAAATTGGCAAATTTAGGAAAGATTTGCGGCTTGGTGCTTTGGGGTAGAAAGACATGCATACCCAATTTGGATTCGGGGGAATGTGTACTTTCTGAAAATATATAGTTTTCTGGGGTGAACGTACTGTTTCCTACCTTTGCCCACCCCAAAATGATGTAAATGTGTTGATTTTGCAGCACCTGAAATGATAGACTAAATGGGGGTCTTCCTTTTGAGGCCCCTATATGCCACGTGCTTAGGTACACCTATACATATTGAGCATCAAACTGTTCAGCGGACCCTAGGCTTTCATATTTGGGGTCATTTGTCTTGTTAACCAATAGTATGTTCGATATAAGATGCTGCAGGGTGGAAGTTTTGAGGTGATTTTTGGAAATGTCCCCAAAATTGGCAAATTTAGGAAAGATTTGCAGCTTGGTGCTTTGGGGTAGAAAGACATGCATACCCAATTTAGATTCGGGGGAATGTGTACTTTCTGAAAATATATAGTTTTCTGGGGTGAACATACTGTTTCCTACCTTTGCCCACCCCAAAATGATGTAAATGTATTGATTTTGCAGCACCTGAAATGACAGACCAAATGGGGGGTCTTCCTTTTGAGGCCCCTATATGCCACGTGCTTAGGTACACCTATACATATTGGGCATCAAACTGTTCAGCGGACCCTAGGCTTTCATATTTGGGGTCATTTGTCTTGTTAACCAATAGTATGTTCGATATAAGATGCTGCAGGGTGGAAGTTTTGAGGTGATTTTTGGAAATGTCCCCAAAATTGGCAAATTTAGGAAAGATTTGCGGCTTGGTGCTTTGGGGTAGAAAGACATGCATACCCAATTTAGATTCGGGGGAATGTGTACTTTCTGAAAACATATGGTTTTCTGGGGTGAATGTACTTTTTTCTACCTTTGCCCACCCCAAAATGATGTAAATGTGTTGATTTTGCAGCACCTGAAATGACAGACCAAATGGGGGTCTTCCTTTTGAGGCCCCTATATGCCACGTGCTTAGGTACACCTATGCATATTGGGCATCAAACTGTTCAGCGGACCCTAGGCTTTCATATTTGGGGTCATTTGTCTTGTTAACCAATAGTATGTTCGATATAAGATGCTGCAGGGTGGAAGTTTTGAGGTGATTTTTGGAAATGTCCCCAAAATTGGCAAATTTAGGAAAGATTTGCGGCTTGGTGCTTTGTGGTAGAAAGACATGCATACCCAATTTGGATTCGGGGGAATGTGTACTTTCTGAAAATATATAGTTTTCTGGGGTGAACGTACTGTTTCCTACCTTTGCCCACCCCAAAATGATGTAAATGTGTTGATTTTGCAGCACCTGAAATGATAGACTAAATGGGGGTCTTCCTTTTGAGGCCCCTATATGCCACGTGCTTAGGTACACCTATACATATTGAGCATCAAACTGTTCAGCGGACCCTAGGCTTTCATATTTGGGGTCATTTGTCTTGTTAACCAATAGTATGTTCGATATAAGATGCTGCAGGGTGGAAGTTTTGAGGTGATTTTTGGAAATGTCCCCAAAATTGGCAAATTTAGGAAAGATTTGCAGCTTGGTGCTTTGGGGTAGAAAGACATGCATACCCAATTTAGATTCGGGGGAATGTGTACTTTCTGAAAATATATAGTTTTCTGGGGTGAACATACTGTTTCCTACCTTTGCCCACCCCAAAATGATGTAAATGTATTGATTTTGCAGCACCTGAAATGACAGACCAAATGGGGGGTCTTCCTTTTGAGGCCCCTATATGCCACGTGCTTAGGTACACCTATACATATTGGGCATCAAACTGTTCAGCGGACCCTAGGCTTTCATATTTGGGGTCATTTGTCTTGTTAACCAATAGTATGTTCGATATAAGATGCTGCAGGGTGGAAGTTTTGAGGTGATTTTTGGAAATGTCCCCAAAATTGGCAAATTTAGGAAAGATTTGCGGCTTGGTGCTTTGGGGTAGAAAGACATGCATACCCAATTTAGATTCGGGGAAATGTGTACTTTCTGAAAATATATGGTTTTCTGGGGTGAACGTACTTTTTTCTACCTTTGCCCACCCCAAAATGATGTAAATGTTTTGATTTTGCAGCACCTGAAATGATAGACCAAATGGGGGGTCTTCCTTTTGAGGCCCCTATATTCCACGTGCTTAGGTACACCTATACATATTGGGCATCAAACTGTTCAGCGGACCCTAGGCTTTCATATTTGGGGTCATTTGTCTTGATAACCAATAGTTTGTTTGATATAAGATGCTGCAGGTTGGAAGTTTTGAGGTGATTTTTGGAAATGTCCCCAAAATTGGCAAATTTAGGAAAGATTTGCGGCTTGGTGCTTTGGGGTAGAAAGACATGCATACCCAATTTGGATTCGGGGAAATGTGTACTTTCTGAAAATATATAGTTTTCTGGGGTGAACGTACTGTTTCCTACCTTTGCCCACCCCAAAATGATGTAAATGTGTTGATTTTGCAGCACCTGAAATAATAGACTAAATGGGGGTCTTCCTTTTGAGGCCCCTATATGCCACGTGCTTAGGTACACCTATACATATTGGGCATCAAACTGTTCAGCGGACCCTAGGCTTTCATATTTGGGGTCATTTGTCTTGTTAACCAATAGTATGTTCGATATAAGATGCTGCAGGGTGGAAGTTTTGAGGTGATTTTTGGAAATGTCCCCAAAATTGCCAAATTTAGGAAAGATTTGCAGCTTGGTGCTTTGGGGCAGAAATACAGGCATACCCAATTTAGATTCGGGGGAATGTGTACTTTCTGAAAATATATAGTTTTCTGGGGTGAACGTACTGTTTCCTACCTTTGCCCACCCCAAAATGATGTAAATGTATTGATTTTGCAGCACCTGAAATGACAGACCAAATGGGGGGTCTTCCTTTTGAGGCCCCTATATGCCACGTGCTTAGGTACACCTATGCATATTGGGCATCAAACTGTTCAGCGGACCCTAGGCTTTCATATTTGGGGTCATTTGTCTTGTTAACCAATAGTATGTTCGATATAAGATGCTGCAGGGTGGAAGTTTTGAGGTGATTTTTGGAAATGTCCCCAAAATTGGCAAATTTAGGAAAGATTTGCGGCTTGGTGCTTTGGGGTAGAAAGACATGCATACCCAATTTAGATTCGGGGGAATGTGTACTTTCTGAAAACATATGGTTTTCTGGGGTGAATGTACTTTTTTCTACCTTTGCCCACCCCAAAATGATGTAAATGTGTTGATTTTGCAGCACCTGAAATGACAGACCAAATGGGGGTCTTCCTTTTGAGGCCCCTATATGCCACGTGCTTAGGTACACCTATACATATTGGGCATCAAACTGTTCAGCGGACCCTAGACTTTCATATTTGGGGTAATTTGTCTTGATAACCAATAGTTTGTTTGATATAAGATGCTGCAGGGTGGAAGTTTTGAGGTGATTTTTGGAAATGTCCCCAAAATTGCCAAATTTAGGAAAGATTTGCAGCTTGGTGCTTTGGGGTAGAAAGACATGCATACCCAATTTAGATTCGGGGGAATGTGTTCTTTCTGAAAATATATAGTTTTCTGGGGTGAACGTACTTTTTTTCTACCTTTGCCCACCCCAAAATGATGTAAATGTTTGATTTTGCAGCACCTGAAATGATAGACTAAATGGGGGTCTTCCTTTTGAGGCCCCTATATGCCACGTGCTTAGGTACACCTATACATATTGGGCATCAAACTGTTCAGCGGACCCTAGGCTTTCATATTTGGGGTCATTTGTCTTGTTAACCAATAGTATGTTCGATATAAGATGCTGCAGGGTGGAAGTTTTGAGGTGATTTTTGGAAATGTCCCCAAAATTGGCAAATTTAGGAAAGATTTGCGGCTTGGTGCTTTGGGGTAGAAAGACATGCATACCCAATTTAGATTCGGGGGAATGTGTACTTTCTGAAAAGATATGGTTTTCTGGGGTGAACCTACTGTTAGTGGAATGTTTGGCCTTGAAATCAGAAGTATGCCGTTTTGTGGAGCGGTGCTTTGGAAATTTGCTAGTGTACTGCTTGTAGATTTTGATCTATATTAGTGAGAAATCTCAATAAAACTATATATATTTGGTATTGTTGCGTTCAGGAGACATAGACCTTTCCAAATCTGCTGTGTTCTCGTACATAAAATAAATGATGTTTCTGATATATGTAATTGTACTATGTGAAACCTGATTTTTTTTCATTTTATTAGGTACTTTGAAGCCTATATTTTTTTACAGAAGTTGAATTACACAAAAATTCTAACATATTTTGAAAGCTCAGGTTGTCCTGAAAAAAAACATATATTGTTTCCCTGGTTAAACTAAAACACCCCCCCAGGAAATGCTCTTAAAGTGAAAGAGTACAAAATGTTCAAAAACGGTCTGGCAATAGAAGTACCAAATCAGCCAAATTGTCTGGCAGCGAAAAGGTTAAGCTTGGAGTCACAGTTTCCCAAGAGATTTGTTTATTTACGGTTGTTTCTTTGCTCTTTGCTTATCTTAAATTGGTACAAATGTATCTATGTATAGGTGCTGAGTATTTTGGCTTCTCTGATAAAAAAAAAGCCTCTTATTTCAGTTTCAGAAACTTTGGATCTTTTTCTGGCGTCCGTGCAGATCAAAGAGAAACTCAAGACTTCTTAATTAAAATCTGGGACTGCGAGTTGAGCTGTCAAAGTTGTGACTGTCCCCCATTAAATGGGACAGTTGGGAGGTATGGTATACATACAGGTATGGAACCTCTTATCCAGAATGCTCGGGACCTGGGGCTTTCCAAATAAGGGATCTTTCTGTAATTTGGATCTTCATGCCTGAAGTCTACTGGAAAATAATGTAAATATTAAATAAACCCAATAGGCTGGTTTTACTTCCAAGGATTAATTACATCTTAGTTTGGATCATATACAAGCAAATGTTTTATTATTACAGAGAAAAAGGAAATCTGTTTTAAAAATGTTAATTATTTGGATAAAATGGAGTCTATGGCCTTTCCGTAATGCGGAGCTTTCTGGATAACGGATTTCTGGATAATGGATCCCATACCTGTACTACACTTCTTGAAGAATTCAAAAGGAGTACCTTTATCTTTCGATAATAAACTTGTAAATTAAAATACTTAAAAATTGCTTCAATATCAGCATACTATCTTCCAAATGTCCTTGGGTAAAAAGAAAAAAAAATATCAAAAATACTCAGAACAGTGATACCAGAGATGCCTAGGATTATGCAACTACGCCATGCAATGGTCCTAAATATAAGCAATGGATAAAAAATAATGGCCGACACTTGGCTTCTGCAAACAAAGCCACGTTGTTGAGTTTGTAAGCATCCCAATCACCAAATAAAATATATCCTGCATTTGAAATGGGTAAATATGATTGTAGTAAATACCAATAAAAAGTATTCATTGCCTAAGCATAGCAAATTTTACAAATCAGCATTTTATGGTACTTCAAAAATACAGCAATGGTGAAAATGTTTCATCACATCCTAGTTTGCCTAAAACTAGGATGTTGTTGACCAGATGCTATTTTCTACCACAGTCAGACTCACTTATACCTTAAGTTGACCAGCTGCTAAAAATAATGTACTGTACAGTCATTCTTTGCACACACAAAAACACATTTTATAAAAATTGAGGCGTTCGTATCACATTTCGCCAAAAATATGTAAGCTCATGTGCCACGTCAAGGCCACTTATGTGAGCTTTAACATAGCCTTTATATCCAAATTAAGATACACCTGTGATTCAAAGGGTTAAATTGTTCGATCGTACGATTTTACTTCAATTGTATACTGACGTTTTCGGTGGAAAAAATACTTTGACTATCGAACTACTCAAATTTGATGGTCTGTTTCGAAGTTTCTTTACTTCGAAATTCGATCCTTGATAAATATGCCCCTTGGTACACAAAAGGCAGTGTAGGACTTGGCCACGAGGTGGCATGTAAGTTTACATATTTTGGCCAAAATGTGGCATTAACACCGAAATTTTTGTCAAATGGGATCCACACAGACTGAATTTGAGTGCAAGCATTTTCCCCTCTTTTAGCCTTCTTGGGTCTCAGATGCAGCGTGACAATCTCTGGTCCTCACTGTCTAGGGGATTGCCAGGCAGTGGCGGGCCTACTCGGTCGCGCGCCCTAGGCAACCCGGCCAAATACTTCGCCCCCGCCGCTCGCGCATGTGCAGAAGTGTGCGAGCGGCAATGAAGTGCGAGTGCGCATTCACAGAATCCGTACGAGTGCGCGTGAGCAGAAAATGCGAGCGTGCGCATGCGCAGAAGACCATATATTATGCAGAACTTCAGCCACAGCTTCTGAACTCAGCGGTCTGAGCTAGGGGAAGGTGTCAGAAGAGGTACGTGCCTGGCGCCCCTGTGCCTTTGCGCCCTAGGCAAGTGCCTCTTCTGCCTACCCCTAGTTCCGGCCCTGTTGCCAGGCAATCCGGAATGCTTAGAAACAGTGCCACTGGTTTCTGACATGTAAAGCATATCCTATTGTACAAATAAAAATGTGTCGCTCAATTCAGTGATATTGCCAGAGGTATTTTCTCTTTATAGAAGCTCAACTATCACCTAAAACACCCGTTTACTTTCACACTTTACTGACCTTTGCTCAATAGGGTTAAGGATGGAATAGATGAAGGCTTTGGTATTTTGCTCCAATGCTCAGTAACATTATCTGTCCTCATTTGATTAAGGTCACAGGGTCACATATCAAAACATGTACCTAAAGGTCATTAATTGCTCATATGGAGAAGACACGTTCTCTGTAATATCTAGCTGCCTTTCAGGTAAATGGTTTGAACATACGGCTGCAAGGTTTCAACATACATCTGGAAGCCTAAAGCACATGTATATCAGCCAGCAGAAATCAAACCATTAAAGGAGAACTAAAGAAGTGGGCTAGAAATGTTGTACATTATGTTTTGGGATTTGGTAACAGTCCAAGGCAACCACAGGCCTTTAGCAGGGAAAATATACAGTACACATAGAATATAATAGAAGGATGCACCGAATCCACTATGTTGGATTCGGCCGAACCCCCGAATCCTTCAGGAAAGATTCGGCCGAATACCGAACCAAATCTGAATCTTAATCTGCATATGCAAATTAAAGGTGGGAAGAGGAAAATGTTTTTACTTCCTTGTTTTGTGACAAGAAGTCACGCAATTTCCCTCCCGCCCCTAATTTGCATATGCAAATCAGGATTCGCATTCGGTTCAGCTGTACAGAAGGATTCGGTGCATCCCTAAATATAAATTTCACACTATAAGACTGAGCAGTGATTAATACAGATAGTTACTACATGGCAGCACATAAACCAAAACTAGCATCAGCCTTGTAGCATCAGCTTATATTACAGGCAAACCTAATTTTATGCTTGATAATTTGTGACGACACCTAAGCTTAGCTTTTCAACAGCTGCTCAGAGCCCACTGAGCATGTGTCACAGACACTTTCCAAGATGGTGACCCAGTGACAAGTTTGAAGTCCTGGATCATTGCTGCTATTGAGAAGCTGAAACCTTAGGCTGGTGCAATAAGTTTAGTAAATAAAATATGGCGATTTTAGCCATATTCATTATTAGGCTTTAGTTCTCCTTTAAAGGGATTCTATCATGATTTTTATGTTGTAGTTTTTATTCCTAAATTACACTGCAAATACTACATGCTACCATGTAAAATCTCATTCCTAACTCAACAAGCGTATTTTTTTTTAGCTGTCATATTGGTGTGTAATCAACCAAAGTTCAAATCAAATCAAAAGTTCATTTTGCCTGGTCATGTGCTTTTAGAAAGAGCCAGTGCTACAATATGGAACTGCTTTCTGGCACAGGCTATTGTTTCTCCTTCTCATTGTAACTGAAGGAGTTGCAGTGGGACATGGATTTTTACTATTGAGGGTTGTTCTTATATCTACCAGGAAACTGTTATCTGGTTACCA